>VXAC01006717.1:475442-658177 GCA_013399225.1 Rhipidura dahli | reverse complement strand
TTTTTTTTTTTTTTTTTTTTAGAGGGTAAGACAGGAGAAATGAAAAGACTTGTCTAACCATTTTATGAAGAAAAAATAAAAGATCAAGAAAAAGGAGAAAAAACAAATCAGCCAACTTCCCTGAATTCTGGGAATTCCAGGGCTACTGTCTTGGATCTTGGATTGGGAAAATATGGGGAATTCCTGCCATTCAGGAAAATCCCCCACTTCAGAGCTGTTTCCTGGTGCCACTGAGGATGCCTGGAGCATCAGAGCTGCCAAGAGCTCAGCTGCTTCCTGGCAAACTGTTGCTGAGGCCAGGGAGACAGGAGTGTTTTCACCAGCAAGGCTTCTGGCTGTTCAGAGGACTCGTGTTCAAGTAAGACACTCCCAGAATGTTCTCAGCTGAGGAACAATGTCTTCTTCCCTGCCCCAGAGGTCACAGGTACACTGGAGAAGACAGGCAAACAGTAGGAGGAAAGATGAGTCCCAGGAGAGGGGAGGAACTTGCCTAGGGTTACACAGTGTGTCGGGGTTAAAGTCAGGAGCTGGACCTTCCCCAGTTGAGTCCGAATACAGCACCTTGTCCACTGTTCCTCTCCACTCCATCAAAACAGCCTTGTGGTTGATTTAAGGCAAAAAGGGGCAACAGTTCCCCTTTGAAAACCTTTCTGGTGAGTCATGTTACATTTCAGCTCCCAACACCTTTTGTTAGTTCTCTGTTTTTATTTTTAAGGTATGTTTTATTATCACTGTTCTTCCACCACTGTTTTCCTTTATTTTTTCCATGCTACCTTGCATGACTCCACTCACTGAGGCAGCCTCCAAACCTCTCCTCTAACATTAGCACATAAAATCCCTTGTGAGGAAGCTGGGAACATTCAGTTATTCTAGCTAGGAAAAAAAAAAAAAAGAAGAAGAAGAAAAAAGCAGTGGGAACGGCATAGATTTTTTTCTTTTTCTTCCTTTTGTTGTTTTCTTTCCCCTCAGGCTGGTTAGTTCTGCTGACGTTGAATTGTCCAGTGTTTACTTTTTTAGTGGAAAATTGGTTGTCTGCTCTTCATCAGCATCAGTTTGGAATCCATCACTCTCAGTGCCATGGATCCTCAGCCATCACAGAAGCAGGTTTGTTCTGATGATGCTTACACCTTGCATTGCAGTCTGGCACTGGAGCTACACAAGGCTCCTTGGGAGATGCAAAATTTCATGATGGGTGTTAGGCAGCATTGTGCCAAGTTGAAGCAACAAGCGTTAGAAGATGTCCAGAAGAGCAAACTCCTTCAGAGTAAGGTTCAACAGCTGCTAGAAAAATAGAAGGGTAAAGTCTAATCCAGACTTGTAATTGATGCCTTCATAATGAGATATGAAAATAATTAAAAACAATTTTGCATCCTTGGAAGCCATTTGTTTTCCAGAAGGGAGAGGGGAATGTAAAATTTTTTTATTAGGTAAAGGACTGACATCTTGGATATAAGACAGGTTCTCTTCATATACAAGGAAGTGGCTCAGCCATGTTTTATAGACAATTTCTCTTAGGCTACTGGGAAGGGACCATTCAGGCTCAGTAGCATGTTATTTTTGGCTTCCATGCTGAGATAGCCTCCTACCTTGGGTCAATGTCTTCAGAGCTGTCACCCCTTTTTTACTGTTTTTTTACTTAATTTTCTGGTTGTGTCTTTACTATCTGCTAACAGTGGCCTCAAGACTGTGCTTGCCTCCTGCCCACATGCTAAGGCTTTGGCCATGGCCTCTTGCATAGCTGGAGAGCATCCTTCCAGGCAGATTTGACTCTGCCAGCTGGATAGAACAGGATCGCCCTGCCCGCAGAGGAGGTCTGCAGGCAGGCTGGAGGCATCCGTGAGGCAGCCCAGGGCTCAGGGCATGGCTGGGACTCAGAGCAGAGTAAGCACTGTGACCAGTTTCTCTCTTCAGGGCCTGAGAGGCCTGAAAAGGTGGTGATTTTGTCCCAGAGTGAGAGTGGCATTCATGCAAAGTAATAAACACTTGTAGGATGTCTCTTGACAGAGAGTTTGCTTGTCAGGCCATTCCTGAGAAACGTGATAGCTTATATAAAACAGTGGTCCAGACCACAGAATGTTAAATTGATGTAGTTGAGGCACCATCTTTAAAATGTCAGCCTCCCAATGAACTCAAGGGGTAAAAGGCAGGTTCCTCTGTTTCTGAAAGTCCCACTCACCTTCACCTTACTTACCTTGGGTGCAAGTAGGCTCCTGATCTTTCAGCTGGAAAACTCTCCTCATTTCTTTCTTTACAAGATACCTGAAGCCAGAACAACCTTTTAGTCTAAGTTGGTGGTATCTTTTGGGGAGAAAGCACAGTACTGTGGAGGTGGAGGAATGCTGGCCTTTTTCCATGCCCAGCTGAGATAAATTGCCTATTCCTTGAGGAAACCAGTATCTTGTGGCAAAATTTTGTGCATTACATGAAGGCAAAAATCTTTCTGTGAAAAAAACCTCTTTTCCTAATGCAAATATACTACATTTAACCCAGTTCATCCCATATCTCAGAGATATTGTGAAATAAATAATGAGGGTGTAATTCTAGCAACCTTGACATGATTTTTAGCACTCATACCTTGTCTATCATCTTCATTGCACTGTGAAACCTACCCTTCACAAATTACTCAAATAACTGCATGTTCCCTGTGCACTCAAAGTGATCTCCTCTGGCAATTCACTGGCAATTCACTGTTTGAGAATTTGTTAAAAAAATTCCACCTGGGATTTTGAAAGTACCTCATTACATCTTTCTGGTCTGCCTGCCCTCTGAACATTTTTGACTGTAGGACGAATCTCCAAGATTAGGTTGTTCAGATCTCTTCAGATCTGTTAACCCAGCAACATCATACATTTAGAATAGGAGGTGAGAGTTACCCCTTCTTGTTCAACAAAAGTTCAATATCTCCCCAAAGCTCAGGGCCATGAACCTACTGACCCAAAGATTCCTGTGAAATGGAAAGGTGAAGCAACTTGATTTATAAGATGGTACAGTGGGATTTCTTAATTTAGGGAGATTCAAGTGAGTGTCTCTTGGCCAGTTCCAGATTGTAGAGATGACCATATGCAGTGTCCTACCTTTGCATGGGGTGGGAGGGACAGTGGCCACCAGGAAGTGTGCAAAGTCCAACAGCCCCTGTGGACAAAAGGATGAGGAGAACTCCTGAAGGACAGGTCCACTGGTGGCTTCCAAGTGTGATAATCTGATCAGAGTTTCCCACTGCTGATGACTGGATGTCCAGAAGAAACAGGGACGAGTTTCTCTTGACGTGCTACTTTTCCTGGAGCCCTGGACTGATATTTACCTTAGGGCTCTTGTTGGTGGGGTTCTGGGCTGACTGAAAAAGATGCTCTTTTGTACACCAGCCTTGTGTTTTTCTGCACCTAAACACAGCCTGGCCTTTGGAGCTGTGACATGTACTACCACTTCTAGGTGTTCATGTGTGGTATTCCAAAACAGCTAGTGATGTTCTGCTGCTGGAATGATTGGATTATCCAGAGATTTCAGAAGGCCTTGTCCAGCTCTTTTGTATTTCTTTATCTTTTTAATTTGCAGTTTGTGTTTGGCCATGTGAAGAGTGGTGTTCTCAGAAATCCATGAAGGCAGTAAAAGTATAAATCCTTCTTGTCAATGTGCCTGTACCCCATAAAGCAATATCCACACATAATCCACTTGTAGCTGATTCTCACCAATGCATTGTTCAATGCTGGCAGAACCAAATCCCTCTAAGGATATTTGTACAGAGTGACTTGTGACAGTAATCCAGATTTATACTCCTTAATTACTTACAGCCAATAGGGCATGTGACTACATTTGCCATACTTGCTGAGATATCTCCAAAGTTTGCATTGGGCCAAGCTGTCCAAGGTCGACTTGGTCTTATTTTTCTTGTTTCATCAGACCTCAATCAGGATTCACTCCCAGTGACTTCAAGACAAGAGCTTCCCATTGCTCCTGATTTTCATTAATCAAGCTAAAATCAGACACAGACCTAAGGCAGATTCCCCACTTAGAGAAGGAGTGAAAAATAAACAAAGAGACAAGAATTTCTATGTTGATTTGTGCTATCTTCCAGTTTATTTGCATCCACTACCTGTTAACTGCAACCTTTAAATGGTCTACAATGTCACAGGAACTGGAACACATAGGTGTCTAGAACCTTATGAACATATGATACTCTTTTACAGAACCCCTCCCACCCTCTGAGCATCCACCCATACTTCAAAGTAAGATGTAAATTCTGGGGCCAAGGCATTACACCAAAAATTTGGCAAAATTCATCCTGCAGCAAATCCTGACATTTCAATGTTTGTTTTCATCCCACATTGGAACAAAGAGCTGAAATGTCAAGACTTTTTCTCTGGGTGGAAATTTTCGGAAAATGCAAACCAAAAAACCCCCCAAAACTCTTTTCTTTTTCTGGCAAAGTCACAGCATTTTGCCTGACATTTTCAAGCAAAACAAATATTTCACCATTCCTGAAATCAAAATGTTTTCTTGTGGTGTGGCAAATTGACCCCAAAATGCTCTATTCCAGGTCACTTCTGAGCTTTTTCCCTTGTATTACAGCCTTCTGGGACATGTAGTTTGGAAGTTTGCTCTTTGCAGTCTCCATGTCTGGATTGTATGAAAACCCTGAAAGCCCATATAGATAATCATCCTTGCACAAGGCGAAGAGAGAAACATCTGTGTTGCATTATAGGATAACAAAGAGTGTCCCATCTACTGAGAAAATGTCCTGAACTGTAACCCTGCACTGTAACTGGAAAGTAATTTGTTATTGAACTCATCTGACTCAAAATATTTTGAGCCAATTCAGAAATAAAATAGTCTGTCTCAGGTCAATGCTTTTTGGTTCCTTTTTTTTTTTTTTTTTCCCTGGTGTATGTGGCTTTTCCTCCAATTCACCTAGAATTGTAACAAAATAGCAATATATCTGCAAAGACTGGTTTATCTTTGAGTTTTTATTTCAATGTGGCACGTCTGCTTACATCTAGGAATGAAGGGAAAATTGTTAATCCTGGTATTTTCTTGATCCTCAGAGCAGAAGGCAGAGTTTTAGGTCGCTCCTTGTTTTGGCATTTCCAGTAGGAAATAAAGGCAGTTTGTTAATCTAGTTTTTTATTCTGTTTGAGCCTAACTACTTCTAAGGGGAACCTGGGATGAGGTAAGTCCTACTTGATGGCTGGTACACCTAAAAATATGTGGATCTACTTCTAAGGAGGCTGCCCACCATCACATTTGAAGGTTGCAGTAACACAAGAACTCCAATCTGGGCTTGAAAGTTCTAGTCTTAGGGTTTGTGCATTTTGTCTTTGTGACTCCAGTCAGACACTCACCACTTTTTCTGCTCAGATCCATCTTCCTTGTTTTCATGATCTTCAGTGAGAAGACAACATGTAATTACCTTAACATGAAAGTATGAAAAGCAAAGTAGTTTTGGTTGTATCTCTCATCAGAGTTCCTAAATTACTGCCTTGAAATTTGGAGCACACACTGTGCTTTCACTCTGAGCATTGCCCAATTGCCAACCTCTGTAAGGTCTTCTCTCTACAGACTGATATAATTCCTTCAGGGAATCAAGCAGAACAGTGCAAACCAGTAAGGATTATGCACTGGAGAAGATGCTCTTACTGCAGGGGAAGGCTCCTAAACAGGCTCCTGCTATGTCACAGATCTTAAAATTCAAGTCATCCTCCTGTGTGAGAGGTCTCCGTTCTGCTTTGAACTTCTGCTTTAATAACCAGCTTCATCCCATCTAATTTTAAGCACCCAGAACACTGCTTCTCTAGTCTGAGAGTAGAAAAATAGAAACATATTTGTTTAGGTTGAAAAGACCTTTAAGATCATTAAGTCCAATCGTTAACCAAACACTGCCAAGTCCATCACTAAACCATGTCCCTAATTGCCACATCTAAACATCTTTTAAATACCTCAAGGGATGGTGGCTACATCACTTCCTTGGGCAACCTGTTCCAGTGCTTGACAACCCTTTTAATGGAGATTTTTTTCCCAATATCCAATCCCTAGAGCACACCTGGCCACAACCTCCTTTCAGGCAGTAGTAGAGAGTGATAAGGTCCTTCCTGAGCCTCCTTTTCTCCAGGCTAAACACCCCCAGCTCCCTCAGCCATCCCTCAGCACAGGGCAGGACTTGTGCTCCAGACCCTTCACCAGCTTCATTGCCCTTCTCTGGACACACTTCAGTCCCATGATGTTTTTCTCACAATAAGAGGCCCCAGACTGACCACCAGATTCAGGTATGGCCTCACCAGTGCCGAGGGCAGGCAGAGGATCACTGCCCTAGTCCTGCTGGCCACACCATAAAGACAAGGTCCCTCAAAGAATGCTTAAGGTTTTAGCTGTGATGAGCTTTCCTCAGCTGATTATGGAGGGAGTTTTAATAGTCTTTCCCCTTAATTTTGCACCTTTGTTAGGAGCCTGGAGATAGATGGGGGAAACAGAAGCATTTGTGCCTCCTCAAGACTCCCCAGGATGTATAGGAGTCAGCTGGCTGAGAGGCACAGAAGTACAGCTGGTGTGTATTGTCTCAGCAGTACAATACAATCCTAAAAGCCCTGCTAAAAAGCCAGTAATGTGTTACATGTATGTTTAAACTCTAAATCTGCATCAAACTTGTTCACATTGTATTTGTCAAATTACGGCCACACACGTTGGTTCTTTCGCCACAGAGCGCAAGTCAGACCCTGCTAACAGATGTATCAGAAACTAGTGAGGCAAAACCAGGGGTAAAATCCACGGTACTAATTCAGGCAAATACTGTTCTGACCTTTCCCACTCTTTGAATATTGCCAGCCATGGAATATGAGCTTTTAGCAAAGAGATGAGTGGGTTGTATCTTTCCACACGTGTGGAGATCACCTAATACACCCTGTGCAGTAGCACAGTAACAACAGCAGTAGGAATAATCTCATACACCCACTACCCAGTATTTCCATGGGTTCTGGGCAGATAATTTATCCTTTTCTGGCAGCATAATACTGCAGAATCTGTGTGAAGTGAGTATTGGCCCCGCTTTGGAAGATGTTGTTTGCATGTCTGTACTTTCATTTCATTTGCAGCTGATCTTTTATGAGTTAAACACCAGTAAACAAGAGGTTAAGGTACAACTGGTGGTGTGAGGAGTTTCAAGCAGATTCCTTCTTTGATAAAGCAACGATTTTGCTGGAGGTGAGTTGTAGGGGACAGAGCAGGTAACACTGCCAGTTTGATGACATGTAAATAATACCTAATGACCACAAAATAGAGATTTCCATGAGATCATAGTTAGTCTCACACATACTCATTATAAGGAAGAATTTGGGCAGGAGATCACTTTCCCCCCCACCCCCTTTCTCCTCTGGCATCAGTTCTGAACCATGACAGGGATAGTACAAAACATTTTGTGTGCTCACAGTGAACTTGGCACGGATTTCCAGAGACTCCAAAATATAATACCCTGCTACTGCAAAGGGATTCGTGTGTACCTGTTCAGCAGGAAACATTCCTGGACATCCCTTTTTTTTGGTCAAATGTGCAGTAATTTTGGTAGGATTTCAGGTTCAGTTCCCAATGAAATAAATAGATGGTAATTCCCTGCAGAGTGGAACTGCTCCTGAATGCAGAATGGTCAAGACCTTAAAAAGCCCAGAGCATACGAAGTGAATGAATCCTCATGAATCTTGTGGCTTTTTCAGATCTGTCGCCCATGTGGAATAAATATTAACAAATACTTTAAAAATGAAAAAAACTAAAAATATCAAATATTTAAAAGTACTGAATGTTTCCTGGCAAAAATATGTCCCTGTCCTACAGATGCTATTGTCAGACCACATTCATCTGCCTAACTGGCTCTCACTGCTTGTTCTATGTAGGACAGGCAGAAACTAAATTCATCACTGTAAAATAATGTCAAATCCCATGAAATCATAAAGGTGCTCTTCCAAGTTGAGCTGTTACTCTGATCAGCAGGAAATCCTGTTCCAAGCCTCCAGAAAAGAGGAGTAATTTCTAAGAACTGTCAAGATTTCTTTCCAGAATTGTGGCAGAGTTTTCATTCCCTAGGGACAACATCAGCCTTCATGAGCAAATCATGCCCAGGATTTTACCTGAAGGGAAAGAGGGTGTTGTTCCTAATTCCTGTAAGTGATACAGTTATATCCTGACACAGGAGAAAGTTCATAACAAGTGTCAAACTGAAGGGAAAGTATTAGGATGGAGTCATAGATCCTTATAGATTATCTTCACCACAGAGAAAAGAAATAACCTGGATATAGGATATATTATAAAATAAACCCCTGTTTCCTTAGCCCTGAGTTTCTTTATGACACTTTGACAATAGAGCTTCTTTTTAAGGTCCATTTGCCTTGCCATTAAGAGCCTGGCTTTCCTAAACAAGTTTTGGAGGTACTGCATAACTAGTAGTTCTAATTATGCAGACCATAAGGATTTAATTAAAAAATCAAGTTGCATTACTTGCTCCAAAGAGCTTTCTTCGACCCAGAGGATGCAAATTCTCCATCCCATTGTTTTCCTTTCCCTAGCATCCATTAACCAAGAGAAACACAGTGGGGATGACCCCGCAGCGGCACCATGTTACCTGGGGTGGGGTTGGCTGAGGTCTCTTTACTTCTTAATAACTTTGTGGAAAATTGACAGATAACGTTGCTTTAATTCTTCCAGGGTTCCAAGATGAAGTGTGGTTGTCCTAACCTATCCTCCTTCTGTAATTAGCTCTCTTGCACATTTGACTTAGAAGACACTTATTGAAGAGAAACTTGCAAAGAAAGAATGGAAGGGTGGAGAGCAGAAGGGTTTTGACACCAAATTTTTTCCTATCTATTTATCTGGTTGCTGTCTTTGATTCTTTTTATAGCTGATAGGTGCAAACTGAGCTGCCCAAAGGGCAGCTGGAATCAGGGTTGTCAGATGACCAATTTTCTTGCTGTAAACTCAGAGGTGCTTAATTATATCGTGTAGCCAAAGTTGGGTGGGTTGCCTGCTGTCACACTGGTACCTTTTACATTAGGACAAGTGTGTTTTTCTACAGGGCATTCAACTTAATTCATTAATGAAGAGGCATATTAATGAGGACAGAAATGTAAATGATATCCACCCTAGGGCTTTTCTCACATGTTATTTTGTGAAAACCAACATGTTCCCTGCTGACTTTCATTCTGTGGTTAGGAACAAGTGTGTGAGCTGCTCTAAAGAGGATTCTGGGGAAGTAGCCATCATTACTGGATTCAGATGATTGGAAGCTGACTGATGTTGTGGTCACTTTGGTATCACTTGAGGAATTGTTGTGTGCAGAGATGAGTCATGTTATTGGTGGAGCAGAACCTGACCCTAGGGCCTGCAAGCAGTGGGAAGAACAACCATTGCACCACCCTCTAATAACACACAGACCCAGGCAAGAGCACTGGCCAGCCAAAATAAATTAGTTGCATCATCTAGTGGATATTGTGCTATATCAAAGCCTCCTTCTCCCTTTAATAAGGATAGTAAAAATGTCTCCGTTAATTGCTTTCACTTCAATTAGACAGCTTGTGCCTTCCAAAGCCTGCTGAGGACAAGGGATGGTGTGAAGAGATATCTCATTTCAGAAGCACTAGCAGAGGGAATTCCTTGCACTTTGAAGTTACAGGAACTTTGTGTTTACCAGAGATGGCTAAAGGGTACCCAAGGTTTTCTAAGCTTCTGGTGATTTGCTTTCCTTATCTTTGTCATTCTACCTGCTGCTGTTCAGTAGCAGAACAACCATATGAATATAATGGAGACTTAGACATGACAGAAATCCCTCTCCACTTCCAACATTGCTATGTTCCAGGATGGAGGACCCACAGCATCATTTAATCTCCCAAGGCGAGAAAAGAAGCACAAAAAATGGAGCTTTTGGAATTCAGGGCATTTGGCCCTCAACCAGACAGATTTGAGCAAACAAATAATGAACAAGAGGGAGACAACTTGCCTAGGGTGAACTGAGAAATCAGTGCTAAGCCATCTTGGCATTGGGAGGAGCATGCACCAAGGCAAGAAAACTAGAAGCACTGATAGAGAAAAGGCTGCAAGTGAAGATGGAGGTTCTGGTGCAGGGACAAATGTGGACATCTTGAGAAGTGCAGAGGTAAAGGAACAGGGAAGACAATCTTCTCTTGGGAAATCTGTCTATTCCTCCACTCCAAAACCTTCAGAATATGGTTGAATCATGTCACTGCTCATGGTATTTACCCTACAGATTTCTTGTGTGCCTCTCATAAATCCTTGTTTAGACTTTGATCCACCCAGAAACTTTTTCCATTTTTACTTCATCACCCCTTTCCCAGCTGTCCTCCACCCCACCCAGTCTACTGGCTTGTCTTTCAGCTGCCACACACCCCTATAGTTTCTTCAGGAGGCTTTGTGGCTGCCTTGAATGAAGATCTCTGATCCTCTCTTTCCAGTCCTGAGACCCAGCTTATTCTACTGACATCTCTGGTGGCTTCTCTCTTACTCACATGTTAGAAGTTCACAAAGTTTTGCTTTTAAAAAAGATGAGGCATTAGGGTGTGAGATGAACAAAGCTGAATTCATATTTAGGAACATATTTTTAAGCCCAGTAGGAAATATGATATTGCTGACCATGTGTAACGGTGTCACAGACAGAACTAGACAGCATGCCTGAAGTTCACAGTGGACTGTGACTGGCACAGCTGGAGAGTTAAAGTACCAATGACTTGAAGATCAGACAATTCCCTCAGTTTTGGCTGCAATTAAAAGAATCCCTTGCTTTGGGAAGCCTGGGCTGAGGGACTGGGAGATCTGCTTCTAATCACTATCATTTTTGAGCTTTAACTGTCTCATTATTTTGGGGTATTGGTATCCTCCTCCCAGACTAATTTCTCATTCTCTTTGTGTCTTGAAACAATGTTCTCCCTTTTGCTGGGCCAAATAAGATCCTCCTTCAACTTCTTTCTGCAAGACCTTTCAGCATTTGGTTATTTTACATCCCTGTGCAATCTCAGCTGGGATGCCTTTTGAGTACAATAGGATGTACCAGGTGCACACATTCAGTTTCCATTAGTATAATGCCAGTAGCAAGTCCCTTCTTGCATGTTTCCAGTGGGAAACAGATGTAAGATGAACTGCAGAGGAATCCTACTGCGATGGAATCAGCTAGGTCAGACACCCAGGACAATACCATCTGCCTCACTCAGAGACCAACAGTTGTGGGCATCAGCATGTGAATCCCTGGGAGCACAAAAGAGCAGATGCTTCAAACCCTTTGAGGTTGACCCATTGCTGAGCAACGTTCCTAGTGTTTGGCTCTGCCTCAAGACAAGCCTTGAGTTTCATGCATTTATAAGGGCAGAAGTCAGCTCTGATAGAATCAGAACAGGTCGCCTGAAATGAAAGCTCAGCATTGGGTGTGTAGTAAAAAACATGCCAGATGTCCAACTGGGCAAAACATGAAAGAGGTGTGAGTGGGTAAGAGGCACGAAACAAGCCTTTCCTCGTTGCTTGCTACACAGCTGGTTTAAATGTGTCAATACAGGTACTGCAGGGATTTTGCAACTCTCCTCTTCTCCTGGTAGGGGCCCTGAGTTTTGGATACACCTGATTCCCATTCAGACATATGTATGTTAACCCATATTGGAGCTGGAACCATATGGTGTGTGATGGAAATTAGAGTGTCTCAAAACTCACTGGAATACTTCTTGTTGCAGAAGGAGAGGGCCTCTAATCATGGCTGTCTGGCAGACCCAAAATTTTCTATTCACCTCTGTGACCAGGATGAGTGTGAGCAGGCTGTTTCCAAGTAGAACATGGATTTTATAGCACATAGCGGGTAAATGTAAATATAGGGAGGTAAATGTGGATTTATATAATTGATTTCCACAGGTCATGAAATGACAGTGTCATACCAAAGGGCAAGGCTCTTCTAAATGGAAGTTACACTTACAGCAGCTAGTGAAACCAAAGACCAAGCATGATGCACAGACCTGGGGAGAGTATTCAGTGGGAGATATTTGCCTTGTCTTCTCAGAGCAGTCAGGAAGGGTTCAGCAGGAGAGTGATGTTAAAACTGGACTTGAAGAACAGGCCCAACAATCATCCTTCCCCCACCCCCCCAAAAAAGAAGCCTTTCTCTCCACAATGCAGAGAGCCTTTTTCTCAAATGGACAGAGACTTCGTGACGCCAGAAGAAATGAATTGCATAATTTGATGGATTTTATCTTCAATCAAAGTGCACCTCTTTTTCTTTTTAGCAGAAAAGCTGTAAAAATGTCTTGATTAAACATGAAATCTCCAAGGTGATTCTTCAGACTGAGTAGTGAAATTGTTAGAAAGTGACCTCCAGGTTAACTCCTTTTAGGTTCCTGGCCTTGAAGCTGATAAAAGAATCCTTCATGAGAGCATAGCATTGTCGTTTGAAACCCAGTAAAAAAGAAGATAAACACAGATGCTTTCAAATGTCAGGAGGGAGGTGACAGGTCAGGTGGAGATGGCATGCATGATTTTGGGGGTGGGTGGGTGTTAGTCTTGGAATGGCATTTTCTTATCAGAAAGAAGAAAAGCACATGAGGAATACAATCCGAGAGGGTTTTCCCCTAGATGGTTCAGGAGTCAAACCACTGCCTTGGTTTACTCACCACAGCTGGTGCTTTTGATACAGCAAGCCTTGAAACATACCAAGATTTTGCCTGGCAGGCTGGGCCAGACCCAAACACATGAATGAACCCAAAAGAATTAACTCTGCTTATCCAACACTCACTGTAGAAACATCCAGTCTCCTTCTGCCTTGGAGAGATCCCAGACCTCGGGTATGTTTTAACGGGTCGGAGAGAGGAATCATGGTCACATCACGACCTTGTGGGCTTGGTCTGAGTGTAGGCAGAGAGGTTCATTCCCTATGGCTGTGAGATGAACAGTTTTAAAATTCATATAAATACACTGTATTTAGCAAAAATACACTAGAGAAGCTCTTTGCTGATCTGGACTGGGTTCAACCAAGCCTTCTCCCCAGGCTGCTGGCTGCCGTCAAATGGAAGAACCACAGCTAGCAAAGCACTCAGTGGAAAGGAGTGCCCTGATATAGTGCCCCAGCTTGTCCTTCCTTTCTGCATAGCCTTTGCTGGCACCTGAACTGCCTTGTCATCACCCAGCAGGAGCATGGTCAACTGAGGGAGTTACTCAAGCTGGAAAAGTAACTGCTCACCCTCCACACCCAGCTTGACCATGTGAACACTCCTTGCTCACCCTACTTGTAAAACAGTCACTCCATCACTTTCTTGTGAGAGATGTGGGAAACAGGCAGCCTCGATCCAGTGGCTGGGTAAACCTAAGTGTTTGTCTTTTCTCTTTCTACCCTTTTGTCTGGCTTGTATCTGTAAACCATAACTCCTTAGTGTGGGAAGTCTCTCCTGCTAAACACAGATCCCAACACAACAGAGCGGAGTGTGGATATTACTAGAACAGTAATGCTGGTGGTAAAAGCCTGATGATCCCTTTTGAAGAATTCCAAGTATCACATCCTTCATCCTAATTGTATTCCAGTCATGCAATTCTTCAAATTACTCCACAGTTCCATACAGTGGAATACTACACTTTTGGCCTTAAACAGCGAGAACTATGTTGTCACCTGGTACTTACAGGGTGACCCCCTCCTGCAGATGGGCAGACAAATGACCAGGGTCAAAGGTTTGGTCCTTCAGCAGCTCTCCAGAGAGAGGTGCAAGAAAGGCTGCATCCATGCCTTTAGTCTTTACATCACAGGGAGACCATCTTCTCTGGAGACCACCCATACCAGGGGTACAGGTACAGATGCTGAAAGCTTCCCCTGGCCACACACAAAGGAGATTCTAACCCTGACGTCCACCTCTCCCCTGGGCTGCAGCCATAGCTTTCCCTCATCTGGCTGCTGCTCATCACCGCTGGCAGAGCAGAGTTTAAACATGTAGCTTAACCCCGAAGAAAAAAACACAACTCCACCACCTTAAAGAGTGGGAAGAAAACCATGGCAAGGGTCTGCCCACATGTATTCACAGTTTCCATAGAGCACACAATATCTTTCCCATCTCCAGTGATTGATGGGATGTGGCATTTTTCTCTGTTGGTATCCAGACAAACAGACCTAGCCCCTTGCTTCACTCACCCTCTTCCTCCATGAAGAGGCAGCAACACTATCTGACAATAAAACCCTGTAAAGACAAAAGAAAGAACTGAATTCTGCCTCTCCCAGGCTGTGGTTGAGGGGGCGAGACAGGTAACATGCATCAGGCCACAACATCTGTGAGATTAAATTCTAGCTCTCATCTGTCTTATAAAGGCTGACCCTGACAATTTCTCTCTATGCTGGGCTCTCTGTACGTTTTCTTTATGTGACCATGATTGGTTCTACTTTATTTTATTTTATTTTACTGTACTCTCCCTCCCATGGTTGCAAATGCTCACAACAAATGGAAGACAGCTCTCCAGCTCAGATTTACAGCTGCACGGAAAGACTGTTGCTATTTATAGTCATCTCAAATTTGTTTCATCTGCCTACACAATCAATTAGCTTCAGCTCCAGCTAATTTTGCAATCAACCCAAGAAAAATGTCTCTGGCATAGTATCTTGTTTTCTCCTTCTTCTCCCTGGAGCTATAAAATCTCTGTACCCCTCCTTATGCAAGTTCTACACCTTAATACAGCCTTAGCCAGATTCATCCTCCATGTCTTTTGCCTTTTAGAAGTGTCTTCCTGGCTGACTTGACAGAAGAGTATTTACTTTACATGATGGAGACCTTTTTTCCTCTCCAATGGAGGTTTGGAAAGAATACTCCACCGTTTATTTTTCCATCAGCTAATTGCAAATATTGAAAGCGTCTAGACAGGGGGAAAATAGCTTTATAAATCATCAGCAAAAGGAATTTCAATGTTATCTTAAATCCCACACAAACGCTTTTTAAAGCTGTTCAGTAAATATATATTTGTATATAGAAAAATTATGCTAACCTGGAACTCGAGTTCACATAAGGAATTTAAATGTTCAGGGAAGGGAATCACAGAATAAGGATGTTGTAATTGTACCGCAAACAAGCAATAAAACACAGCAGATTAAAAGGGAGGCTGCAGTGAAGAGCAGTGCTGAAGATAGTCATTTGGGGCAACTCTTCAGTTTCTCATTACTGGAGTCTTGGACTTCAGCAAGTCTTTGTCAGTCTCACCTGAGCTGGTGGTTCAAGTGGTATAAACTGTGGAGAATCATTAGGAATCTTTGAACAGAAAGAGAAATCTGTGCTGACCCTGGCATCAGAGCATCTATCAGAGTCACAAAGTGGAAGGATGTCTCCTCAAGCCCCAGCGGTCACAAGACACTCTGAGGGCAAGCTTGCAATTCTACCCAGCACTTAATGTCAGCACAACCAGCAGGGTTCATGAGGTGTCCTCTAGTGCATCTTCTCTCATATGGTAGGATCAGAAAAGTTTAAATCTGTCCTGACAGGTGCAGCATAAATCTGTACTGTAAAACCTCCAGCTATGTATTACTCATTCTTCTTCTGAGCACTAAAACATATCCTGTGGTTACAGATCCAAGTTGAACAGTAAGCCTGGGACTTTGCACATTTACCTCTGTAAGTTGGCTTCCAGAGGGTCATGGACTGAAAACATTGCCCTTTGGGAGTCCAGTCGCAAAGGATCTCTCAGCTCAGACATGAGATTCCTGTGGGTTTTCAGTAATTCTACATGCCCAAGACAACTTATTTAGAGAAACAAAAATATTGTTTGTCCTTGTGGGTAAACTATTTACTCAGTTCCTTTAAAACTGTAACATCTCTTTCAAAATTTTAGAAGTTTGTTTTGGTTTGGTTTGGTTATGGGTATTTAGTTTCTTGCTTAGCAGGAGACTGTCTTGAGGAGAAAGGCAGGCATGGGTTCTGTATTCACTGAGGATTTAGGGAGAGGGTTTTTCCCTTAGAAGGACTCGAGTCTCAGGGTAGCCCCTTTCCCTTTGGGTTACTGTTTCAGCTTGGGAAAAACTGGGGACAAAATATGCAGAAAGGGATGGAAAAGAGAGTGTGAGGGTATGTACAGGGAACAGAAGGTGGGGGGTGTTAACAGCATACAAGAAAAGGTTTAAAACAATGCAACTTTTCATTGATGGTCTAATGCAGTCCTCAGTTACCCACCCAGGATGCATCCCTGCCTGTTTTGGCATCTTGTCTGTCAGTTCCCGTCAGTGTTAAACTGTGGTCCGCATGCAAATGATATTTTTTCCTTAAGTTTTATAATCACAGCCTGCAAATGTTTTAGGAATTGTTTAGTTTGTTTGTCTAAAACACATATTTGCCTTTCCTTTCCCTGACAGCAATGCTCTGATACTTTGTGGAACTGGCAATCTGTTCAACTTCCCTGGAATCAGGCTCACATTCTTTCCATATCCTGCAAAGCTCTTCCTTTTCTATGTATCACTGCTAAATACTGCTGTAGGAACTATGATTTCTTATTATTATTATTTCTTCTTCTTTTTCACAATAAACAGGACCAAATACATTTTATTCCCCAGCTCTGCAGGAATCCTGGATTTCCAGGAGCACCCATCACTCATTAGACATCTGCAATTCCTGCTGGCATCTATTGCAAGAAGTGACAACTAAAATGCAGCCCTTAAAATATTTGATTTTTGGTGGAAGTTGATATTAATCTCCATACCTATAATGAACCAGAGGCAAGTTTCTAGCCTTTGAGAAAAGCCATATTAGAATGCGGGTTTTGCCTGAACACATGGCTGTAGTACTTCTTGTACTGTTGGGGGGTTTTCTGTCTGCATGGAGAAAGAACTGAGATTTGAGGGTCGCTCCTACCCCAGCTTGGGCTGCTGCTAGATTTGGAATTTAAGACAACACGCGAATGAATGGAAGAAATCATGCAGGCTGAAGGAAGCAACAGGAGTCAGTGGGGACTTTGTGACATTTTCATAGCAGGACAAGAGGTGTTGGCTGTTGCTTCCTTGACAGCAAGCTGGTAATTTGGCTGCTGGTCCCACTTCTGTGACATTGTGTTTACAGAGGTTGCTATAGGAGTACAGCAAGTTCCTCTGAGCTACAATTGCTTCAGATCTGCCACCACGGCAGATTAGAAAGGGTGTGGTAGATAGACTGCCTGGCTAACATCTGTGGAGGGTGGAAGAAGTTAGAAGCAACATTTTCTGCTTTGCACCTCAAAATTGTTTCCAAGCACCATTCCACTAAGTCTGGGAGTCCTCCACCCCCTCAGTCCCAGCTGTTCTTGTCCATGATAGGAAAGAAATACGTCCTAAACAGCAGCACAAATGGCTCAGAGCATGGGCCTCAACAGCAGTGCTTGTGAGACGTGGGAGAAATGTCCTGTGGTTCAGAGGCTGGGCTGAGCCACCAAGGTTGTGTGGTGCCACAGAATTCTTACAGCTGGTGTATCCAATACCCTCTCTCTTATCAACTGCAGGCTTAGCTGCTGATAACCCCTGAATCCCATTTTTCCTCTACCTCCCACTTCATCTTTCATTTGCTGTTAAATAAATCCAACTGAAGTCAGCTGTAAAAGCTGGGGACAAGATGTAGAACCTGTATTTTATTGTTCCAGAATAATTGTCTTGCTCACAGCCATCAGAGATTTTCTTAATTATTTGTATGGCCATGGACATTATCAGAGACAAAACATTTGGGATTGCCCCATTGCCTTTAACCAAAAGACCAGTCTGGTTACACATCTTTCTAATCCACAAGGCCAAATGAAGTTGTTCTTGGCCTGGTGGTAGAAGAAGCTGATGAAAAGGTTCTCCCTGACTGTGTACATAATCCTTGCTGGTTTGCAATAAAAACCTTTGATGTTGATTTTCCTTGCTCATTCCCCAAGTTCAGTCCAGCTCAGAGAAATTTGCCATCTCTGGAACCTATCTTCTGAAGCAACCCCAAATTCTGGGTTTAGTAAGTTTAAAAACTTACACATCAAGTCTGCGGGGCTGCATTATTTCAAAGTATGTTGTGCAGCTTTGCACTGTCTAAACCAGTCAGTCACTTTCTTTCAAAAGGAGGAGGGAAAAAAGTCAGGTGAAATGTTAACAAGTCATCTGAGACCAAGATTTCTTTGGCTGATGAGTCTTCATTGGCCTTGGCTTGCATAATGAAAGGCTTCTGTAAAAAATTATGCTGAGGTTTCTGAACTACCTTTGTGTTTGTGTAGTACATTTTAAAATATTTTAGGAAACTAAAGCACACTTAGCACAAGGGCTGAAGGTGTGCTTTAAAGCCCTGGCTAGTTTGCTAAAGCGGTACCTTCTGTGTCCTTCAGTTCCCCACACAGATCGATCTTGACAGAACATTCTGCTTCACTTCCTGCTCTGGAGTATGATGAGTGCTTATCTCTGCTGTGCAAGAGGTTTTGCTTCCCACACTGAGGATAACTGCGTGATCTTTACAGACGTTTCTTTACAATATGTTTCAGGATGAAGTTGCAGCTACCTCCACAGAACTTCATATCTGCCTAACTTCATGCATGTTCAGGACACAGAACAGTGTGGTTTGAAAGACAATAGGAGTTGCTTTGGTGGAAAAGTTGCAAAGGATCACGGCTAATTCCTGTTCCACTCCCACAGCCTCCTCAGTTTGTTGTGTGGCTTGTGGAAACACTGGTCTTAGGTGAGACTGTGGCCCCTAAGTGCAGGGATTTGTTTCTGGCATTTCTGTATTTCCCTCTATTTCAAATGCCACCATAATCAGCTTGACACACCTGCCTCATGAGAAAAATTTCCACTTGATGGTAATCCAGAAAGGAAGACAGGAATCAGTCAGACCTTTTCCAGTGATGCTCATCAAGGTGGGTGGATCAGCACTCAGCTCAGTCATGTGCCTGAGGAAGACCATGTGACAGAATTTAAATAATTATGACAATGATAAAAAAAATAATAAATAATAATAATAAACCTGTAAAAATTAGGAAATCCACAGCCTACTGCAGATTGTGACAAGGTGAGAGAAACTTTACACAAAGACCTCGAGACCACTGGGGATTTAGTCAGCTCTACTACAACAGGCTGAGCAGGAAGGAGGGATAAAGAGCTCAGTTTTCCCAGAAGGGATTTTTTACATACCTCTATCATTTCTTACAAAGCTTTCTTTGCTCTACCTGGTGCAGGCACTGGACATGGGCCAGGTGCCCTCTGTGCCCCTGGATGCAAATCAGCCAGGGGCTGGGGGAAGCCGAAACTTCAGCACAAGCAAAGCTGCTAGTGTGCTAAGCTGAGCTGCCAGTGTCAGCCCTGAGGACGAAGGTTATCCTTACAGCATTTGATGCCAATTGGCACAGCCTCCCTCTTCTTCCTTCACACAAGTGTTGCCTGCTTCCCCCTCCCTCTCCACAATACTTTGCCTTTGAAGTCACTTCATCAAGAAATTCTCCCTCTGTCAGAATTAATCTTCTACCTGCCAGGCCATGAATAGTCACCTTTTTGTGTGTCTGCAGCATGTTGCCAAAGAAAGGGAGCAGAAAAGAAGGGGTAAGCCTGGAAGAGGCTTAAATGGTACAAAGTATCACCAAGAAATCCTACCAATAGCTTTAACCCTAAAGCAACACAAGGTACTTGACCGTCCCAGTCCCATAGTCCCACACATAGTTTCCTCTGACTTGGTCACATTTCAAAAAGGTCTCCAAGCTGTAATCCTGTGTGGCCGGGAGCCTACAGAGGAATACTCCCCTATACGAATCCATGGTGAGAGCAAATACCCAGGCTCCCGACACTTAAAGAAACCTAAATATGTATTTTCTAGAAATAGAAAATTGGGGTCCTGGTCTGAACCAGGACCTTGGCTGTCTAATGGGATGTCTTTCTCAGTCCTCTACAGGGAAGCTGATCTATCATTCCTAGACATCTCTGATATTCATTAGGATTCAGACTAAGGGTTATTGGCTTGAAAAATCTGTTCCCATGATGCTGAACAATCTGAATACAAATTCTGAAGAATATCTGGATATTTGATTGCCCTACAACTGAGGAGAAGATATGTAAGAACACTGAAGTAATAGGGTACCCCAACCCTTAGCTGGAGACCTTGACAAAACCAAAGCAGACCAAGTTAAAATCTAATGATAAGGAACATCTCCTAGGACATGTGGATCCAAGATGCTTTGTAAGAAGTAGTAGTTGAATTAATAATTTTGATTCTTTCAGTGAGTATTGTAGAGAAAAAAGTATTGATTTTTGTGCAAATAAGCTACCATGGCTTCTAGAACAAAGAGTCTTTCATGCCTACAATCCCCAAATAGGACAAGACATTTTCTTTGCACCTGGTCAGATGCCAAATTTCCTACAACAGGTGAGATCAAGTGGCTGCATAAAATATTTCAAATGTTAACTTTTCTGGAATTTTTCAACAGCAACCCTAAATCAGGCTTACTAAGGTGGATACATAGCAGATTCCAAGATCAAGGCTCTTTTGACCTGACACTGGTGTCTTGCCTCTTGCTCTCTTGTAGACAGCAAGCAATGATGCATCTTTTAAAAGTTGGAAGATTTCTAATCACAAAGCAACACTGGTGGTTAGAACACATGGTTGGGATGCAGGAAAATTCGATCCTATTCCTATCCACAGAATCAAAGAATTCTGGGTCGGAAAGGACCTGCAGGGATCATCAAAGTCCAGTTCATGGCCCTGCACAGGACAGCCCCAAGAATCACATCATATATTTGAAGGTGTTGTCCAAATACCTCTTGAACTCTGGCAGGCTTGGTGCTGTGACTACTCAGACTGAGAGTTTTGACTCTGAAAAACTGATATTGCTTTTATTTTCCATATACATCCTTGCCCTCCTCGTCCCTTAAGACAGCAGGAGAAAAAGCCTTGTCTTCACATACCTGTGATCACTGGACTAGGAGGACTGAACAAATTTTAATGGGGTTTAGTTGTTGATTTGTTTTGGTTTTTATTTTTTATCAGAAGTGTCTCAAGGTTCTCAAGGTTCTTTTAAGATCAGTTCTGTCCCTTAGTAATCCTTACCTTTGAGGTTCAATGCAGCTAATACCACCCCAGGCAGGGGCAGGAATAGAGCTTTAGACACCTAAATGTCAGACTGAATCCTTTGCCCTTCTCTCTCTTCCACAGCTCCTGTCTGAAGTCAGACTGCATAATGGAAACACTATCCTGGAAGTGTGCTTCCTCTTCCATTTTACATTCCTCTAAATAAAGCCAAAACAATTCAATTGTATTGTTAAAAATTTATCTAATGCTGTTCCTCTGTGGTATAAACATAAAGACTTGTGCCTCCACTTTTCTATTTCTTTGAGAGGCAAATAAAGCTTTTAAACTGTGCTCAGTGCTGCAAAATCAGGGTGGAGTACAGGTCTGAATCACATCTGTGTGTACTCCCCAGGCTTCAGACTGGTTGGGGACAGAACCTGAGGACTCATATGGCAAGTTGAACTCAGAAACAGGCTTTTATGACTGAGCAATAAACTCATGAAAATTGGGGGTTTATTAACAAAAATGTTGACAGACCTTTAACTTTAGTGGTGCTACTGAGCAGCGCTATTTGTAAAAACGAAACCTTTCTGCACTTATCAAATTTATTAGCTGTAATTTCATTTATTTATTTTTTTCTTTCCATATATAGAATATGTGCTAGAAAAACAAGAGCACTTTATGCCCTGTGAAACCAGAGTTGTTGTGAGATTTTTTTTCCTAGAGGATTTAAGGGTATGCATGAAGGGTATTTGTTTCTCAAGCTCTGGCATGTCTGAAAGTCCAACTCACTCCTGCAAAGTTCAGTGGGATTGTTGTCTAATTTCAGTGCAGCTCTACAGCCAGATTGGAAAGTCACTTGCTGACAAAGGCACACCCCAGCATGAGTGGCTCACAAAGGGGAGAGCCTCATTTCCTTCTCTTCGAAACCCAGCTTACTCCATCCTTTCCATCAGCTTGTGTGTTTTCCCAAATCAGAGCAAATCCTGCCAGCAAAAATGACAGAGATTGACTGAATTTTATCCAATTATGAACCAAGAGGTTTGCCTTGGCATCTAAGAAACAAGCTGCTCCCCAAGACTGACTCCCTAATCTTTCTTGTTGTTTCTGCAAACCCTCTCTGCCTCCGTGGCTCTCCCGGTGGACTGTGACACTTGTCAGTGGTTTGCAGCAGAGACCCAACAGCTTGCTCCAACCCCAGGAGGCAACACCACCCTCTCCAAAAGCTTTCTCCTCTAAACACGTCTATTTGATAATTATTATGGAGTAGGAGGTTCCCTGAGTGAATTACCTCTCTGAAACCTCTCCTTCTGCACAACCTAGTCTGAACTTCTCTCCTTTCCTGGCTGTGACCATGGAGAGGGTGAGGGCTGCCCAGGCTTGGGAAAGCCAAGTTTGTTTCTGAGCAGTGGTAGAAAGGAACACCATGGAGGAAAATAGTTCCCCATGTTATGAACAGGACCTCATGCATGGTGTTTTACCCCTGCTCACTAAGAAACCTTTTGATCTGCAGGCAGGAGCTCACAGTGCAGCCAGGGAATCCTCATCACTTGCTCAGAGCAACTTCTTGCTTCAGACTCCAAGAAGAACCTGAAACACAGGAAAGCATGTCTTGTGTCTCGCAGGCTCGCTCAGGTCATGGTATGGAACAAATCAGCCTGAAGTAACACAGGCCACACTGAAAATCTGCAAGTCATTACCCATAATGATTATTCAGAAAGGGAGCTGGCATCAGAATCATTTTCCCCCTCCTCTAGTCTAAATCTTTCCCCTCCCTTTTTCTTTCACTCCTGGGTGCTTTCAAGCAACAAAGAGTACCTGAGGATATTTTCCCTCCTGCTGCTCAGGAGCAAGGCATGGTGGAGCCACAAGGAGAGGCAGGCAGGAGACAGAGGGCAGGAAGCTGGTCCCATTCTGCTGTGCCCATCCTCATCTTTGTAGGAACGTGTGCCCAGTTGGAAAGGGAAAGCCTGAAGGCACACGGGGAGACAGGGACTGTGAAAGCATCTCTGTTCTGCCTTTCTGACAAAAGAAAGAGAGAAGGTGAGCACTCACTAGAGTAAAATCATTTCCCTTCAACTGAGAGCAGCGGATGGTGTAAGGTCCAAGGCCTTGCCATTACCTTCCAGTGTAAAAACATCTTAGATCTTCCTCTCTCCCTGCCCAGGGAGGGAGTACTCACTTGGTGACACCTGCAAACACACACATACACCAACCCCCATCATTCCTCACATTTGCAATAGCAAATATACTCCTTTTCTTCACCATTAAAGCAGGAACATGGATGAATGCATTTGCAAACCTTTACTTCTCCTATTGTAATGCCAGATGCACAAAGATATGCAGGAATAAAAGCAGCAAAGAGCTTGGGGGAGCAAAAATTTTGGCTGAGGGTAATGCAGAGTACAGAAAAGCCTGCAGAAATGTTTGACTGTACCTTTGACTGAGAGAATGAAGAAGTCTTCTCTGGGGCTTGTTAGAACTGTAACTGTCTAATTTAGAAGAACAGGATAGGATGAATATTTTATGAGGGTTTTTCCACAGGGCTGTTAACATTTAGCAAACAAAAGACAGCCGTGATTCATTTTCCTTCTCACAGGGGGCAAATGAGTTAACAGCTGTAACAAGGGAATTAAAAAGGGATGCTCCCAGCGCTGAGAACAGCTGTTGCCTTTTCAGGTACTTGGAAAACTGGGAGAACTGAGGTTTGTGCAGCACCTATAGGACAAGGTGGGTCTAGGGCAGAGTTTGTAAACTGATTCAAACTTGTTTTCTGCTCCAAGGTCCCTGGATAAGTGCTGCTGGTCCCAATCCTGGCACTTTAGTGCCTGAATGCCTTTGCTAATCTATGGCTGTGCTCCCTTTCTCTAAAAAGGTGAAGGAAATATGCAATCTGTCTCCTGATCTAGAGGGATGGTAACTCCTGGGCTGTGGTCAGCACAGTCCAGCTAGTCATGGCTTGACTCCAGGTGCTTCCCCAGGTGCTCATCCTGCAGAGGAGGCAGGAGACTGTGTTTCAAGGAGGGCCCTGACCATACCGAGAGAGGGAGCAGACAGACCTGTCCACAACAGCTGTGATCTATCTGCAGGGCTGTGGGGCAGAGGATTAGCCCCAGAGGGGATGCAAAGAGGTGCTGCCTCTCCCATCTCCTGCTTCCATGACTCAGTACCTCTGCAGCACATCCTGCCATCCCTGTGGTAGGTCAGTTGGAGAATGAAATGCTTCCTTTCCACAGGGAGGTGTCCTGCTCCCAAGCAGATGGCCTTGGGCACCTTGCCTCATCCTGCCAATTCCACCAGCCTACGTAGGTGTTTTGAAATTAGCCCAAACCTTTGAATAGGTTGGTCCACTCTGGGCCTATGCCTGCTGCATTTTTAATGAATGACTGAGCACGGCATGCTCTGTCTTGCTTCTGGCTGCTCAGATGCCTTGCACAGAGCCTGCAGACAGCCTGCTTTGGCTTTTTCTTGCAATGTTTGCTCCTGGGGATGCTCTCCACCAGCCTCTGTTGCAGATGAGTGTCAAGCTACAGTTCTCAAGGTATGAAATACAAAAAAACCCGTCTAGACATACCCCTAGACACTGTTTCTTTTACTTACATGCAAGCACCCCTAACACATACATTTCTTATGCAGACACATAGATGTGCATGTGCCATGAAAACACTCCTGACTCTCCAGGTGAGACACATCACCAGCTCCATCACTGGACTGATGATGAGTATTTCAAGCCTTGCCTTTGCTAAGCCATGTCATGCAACGTCTGTTTTCAGGAGAATGTGCCCATTGCTGTAGCACCAGGATTTTACAAATCTGCATAGGAGGTAGATGCACAAAAGAGCTCTAAGAGAGTGAATGTTGCATTTTTCTTAGTCCTTCCTCTGCATTTTGATTCCTAATTCAGAAGTTCATGTCTAGCAAAAGCTGCAAAACCTGTTCTTGCAGTCTTTTCTAGAGAACCACATCAAAGTGAAACAGTGAGATGATGACCAGATATAGTGGTGCAACCCTAATCCTTCCCAACTCTAGGCTTCTCCTCCCTCCCACTAAATCTGATCACAGCTCTCTGCTGTGGGGCCAGTATTGCTTAGGCCTATTTTGGAAATCTGTTACTACTGGTTCTTACACAAACAGCAGTGACTGTACACAGATCACAGGCACGATGGAGCTTTTTCAATTGGTAGCAGGAGACAGACAAGATGCAGAGCCCATGTCTACAGCAAGGCAAGTCTTTCTTTCTATTGCAGTCTGTCCCTGAAGTGCATTTCATATTCCAGCAAGGCTCACACACCTGTCTGTGCTGGCCTCTGTTTTGTTTCTCTCCTGGAGAAAGTGCAGTATTCATGCTCAGTCCCTGTTCTGACATGATTCTGCACAGTGATTTTCTGCAAGCAGCTATCTTCTGATGCTGGAGGTCCAAGGCTGGGCTCATTCTGTGCTTTAGGGTCTAAAATCACAGCAGAAGTGTCATCATATCATGTCATGACACCAATGCCTGTCAACAGCCACCCTCTTTGACTAACCTTGGTGCCTGTATCTGAAAACCACAATAATGCGAGCTTAGCAGATAACTGTCCCAAACCTGCTCAAAGCTCTGTTACTTCTTCAGAGAGCAAAATTATCCTGGACTTCCCCTCACCTTCAGCCACCTCCTTGTGGCACTGTCCTGCTTGGACAGAAAACTCAGCCTGGAAACATATTTTAGTGATGTTCTGGAGTACGATGGTGAGCATGTAGTCTGCTTCTACATCATGTGAAAGCAAACATGAGAAAACACCACCATTCTTGGATTCAGACTCTCTCAAATATTAGGAAACTGATGAAGGTGCAAAGGAGAAGAGGACCCAATACATGCCATAGAAATGCACAAAGAAAACCTGATAGTTGATTAATTTTGTGTCTTTGAACCAAATACAAATCTATTTCTTTCTCCACTGGCCCCTCTGTGAAAGGAGAATTAAAATATTGGGTTAAGACTGATTTTATTTAATGGAAAAAGCAACAACAGAGAGGCCACGCTTATATTCATATTTGCACTGGTATTTGTACTGAATGCATTATTACATATTAATTATCAGGAAGCTGGATGGCATGTGTTGGAATAAATTTGGAGGCTTAGAAAGGAGTGTTTCAACAAGATTTAACACAAAAGGCTAAGTAACATACAATAACAATGCACTGAAGACAAAGGTGAGTGGCTCCATTTTGGGTTGGAATGCATTAATCCTTTTCCCAGAGATACACCAAAAATGGAATTACTATCACATTTTAGCTTCTGTTCCACTCCTTTTCATAGGGTGATATCCTTTTCATTATTTGGCCTTGGGACATTGTCATTATTGAAAAAAATGATTGAGTGACATTTGTGAAAAAGAGAGAGCGTGAAGGTTTTTAAAGGACAGGCCCAACAGAGTGCTGAGCACTTCTTCCTCAAGCCAGTTCTGCTGAAGCAGCTCACTTCTGACTCACAAAATGTATCATTCACCAGTGATAAATCACCCTCAGCTCCAGGTTTCCCTGGCATGATTTAACACTCTCCCTAGTATTCTGTGGTCGAGTTTCAAGGCCACTAATGCATAAACAGCTTCTTCAGCCCTGAACTTCCTTGGAATACAGTCTGATGTTTACTTAGATATACAAAGAGATATATGTGTGTTTATATACATGTATATGTGTATCTATAAATATGTATATCTGCAGCATACACCTTTCCAAAGGTCTCACATTAGTTAATTAACTGTACGGCATAATTAATTCATTCATTGTTCGGAAATTCCAGGAGCATTAGTTGTCAGACTCCAGCAGGAACTCAGCCAGACAAATTTCAGAAACTTCTCTCCATGGCTTTGTCGTTCTGGGAAACAGGTTTTTTAGCAAAAATCTTTTACAGAACAGATGGCTCATGTGAAACATTTGAAATTCCACCAAATCAGGGCTGATAAAACCAGATAGTTTTACTGGAACTGGTGGGTGCTAGGTGATTCACAGGGGAAAGAAATCCTGTGTGAGGCTGACACTGACAGTGGTTACCGCTTGGGATTTTTGCTGTGTGCCTTGTTTGCATGCTTTACTTTCTAATTAAGCTAAAGCACTTGCACTGTGCTGGGCACCTCACAGAGCACGTGAGTCTTTTACCTCTTTACAGAAGCCTCGCCAGCCAACACGAGCTGCCTCCTCCCTTCTGTGATCAAACAACACAAGGTGACACTCACAGCAAGCAGCGGGGTGAGATGGATGCCTTTACCACTTCCTATGACTGAAAAAAAGGACATACTTCTCTGGCTTTGTGGCTGAGCAGGATTTAGCAGAGAAAAAGGTAGAAATTTTCTTCAAGGATCTTCTTTCTGTGGCCAAAGAAAAAAGCAAGACATTTTATTCACTTTCTTTTAACTAGCATTTTTTCTGGGAAATTTTAACATTCTAATCTCTACATTTTCAGTCTGAAATTAACTTTTACAAATTCTGAAATTCAAATGGAAGGAAGATGTTTCCTTATTTTCTTTTCAAAACAAGAATTTTAAACTCATATCTAAAAATCTAGAAATTATAAAGATGAAAAAGGAGAGTGAGAGAAAAAGAAAATCTGAACTTTTGTTTCCATATTAAACTGGTATGAAGCTGTGGGATTTTCTTTTTTGTTTGAATTCCAAATTTGAAATGACCTTAAAAATCATGTTCCAGTAACAATTCCATTTGGTATTCCATCACCCATGCTGGATTAGTATCGACAACAAGAATGATACATTACAGGTGGAGAATCAATATTATCTGCTTTTACTTTGGTAGAGTTCAAGGAGTAGTTCTGCTTTAAGGGAATATTTATCTTTTAGAAGTATCCCACAAAGACACCAAGCAGAGAATTGTCCTAGGCTGGGAAATCAGTGCCAGACAATTTTGCCTCAACTACACATGTTAACTTCTAACGTTTGATCTGGCAAATGGAAACCTCATCAGTAGGGGTACCCTAAATACCTGTAGGTATGAACACTTGCAGGTACCTGCATATAGACTTTTAATGTCAATGTCCAAACACAAATTCATTTCTCTGAAGAAGAAAACTCAGAGTGACAACCAAGGATTTGTAGATAGCTCTTTCTCTAGGCATTTTTAAATGCTACTAATTATAACATGAGTCACATGTGTGCATTTCCTCTCCCTCAGTACCTCCATCAGTCTCCATGAACTTCCCTTCAAAATTCCTCCACAAAGTCCTGTTTACTCCCAGACTGTAAATGGAGTCTGGAGGGACAGAGAAATCATCCTCCCAGAAGAGGAAGCTGAGCCTGTCACCCAGGTGTCACCAAATGACTTCTGAGTAACCTGAAGATGAGTTCTCTTGAGAAAAGGATACACACTTGGTTAAATCCCTTCTAAAGGGCTTTGGAATGGAAATGTTGTGATCTGCCCAGTTGTTAAGGGAATTAATGAGGAAATGGGCAAAGACAGGTTCTGCAGTTGTGCCATGCTGCAGGAACATAACATTTCCATCTGCTCTGAAAAATAATATAAATGGGATAGACAGGCAGCTTTCCTAGCCAGGATTTTACCCAACAAAATGTTTTCAAATGAAAAACAAGCATATCCACTGGGTAGCAGTAGGTATTATGGAGGTTTCCACTGCCAGTCTCTTGCCAAAACCACATGAAATGTCCTTTGCCTCAGTAGATGGTGACATGTGGACAACTCCTCAGAGACTCTGAATTGCAGAAAATATGTTGGAATTCCTTTTTTCCCAGCTCAGCAGGAAGGAAGGCACTAGACGGGTAAAAGGCTTCAGAAAAGTTCAACGATATCTTCAGGACAGCAGGGCTACTTTTTTGCCAGTGTACCAGGTATGAGGATTAGGAATAACTAGGTCAGGAGATTTTGCTGTTGCCAGAGAGCCTGGCCAGAGGAGCTGGGAAATTTACCAATTTTATGATGAATCTAGATGCTGACAGAGGCTAAGTACAGAAAACATTAATATTGTTCAAGGCCTCTTTACAGGAGACTTGAGCTAACAAAAGCAGCTGCCAAGGTCCTAACTGAGCAGATGAGCCTGCTGCTGGGCACATATGTTGAGTGAAGGCTTACAGAAGGATCTGTAAAAAAATTTTGGTTCTCCTTAACTACTCATGGATTATGCCTACAGAGCAACTTTCCAATGGTTCTGCAGGAGAACACCTTACTCCTGGATCATATGCATTCGATTAGGTCCACTTTCCTTGTAATCCTTTTTTATGGAGTAACCCTCAATCAATTCCAGATGAATACATAGTTTTTGTTTTTGTTTTGTTTTGTTTTGTTTTGACCAAGTGGTCTCCACTGGGGCTCAAAGGCTGAGCTGATAGATTTTTCTTGTATTATCAACCTTTGGAATGTATCACTCCCATTGTTTCAGCTCTCAGCCTTCATATTCATATTCATATTCTCAGCAGTGAAATGTGTAAGTTGCATTTTTTTTCAGAACAGTGTTGACCCTCTGACATCATGCAAGACCTCAGATTAAAGGAAAAGTGTCCCACTCTCTCCTGCTCTAATTAGAAATATTTTTAGTATGTTTCACTACTGTGTCCTGATTTGCACATTAGTTTGATGCCTAATGTTTAGTGACTGAAGCCTGGCTTATGGGTGTAAGAGTTGGGTACTTTAAGCATCTGCAGTTTTTGTTGACTTCACTTGAGTATGTAGGTGCCTCTCACCTCTCAAAGCAAAATTCTTAATGGCTTCTTCCATTGAGTTTCTGCTTTATTATATTTATTGGTTTATTATTTAAATTTAATTCAGAGCTTATTAGTACAGGGGATGTTTGCTCATCTACATCATAGGCTTTCCAGTTCATAGGGACATTCTCCTCAGAACACGGGCATCTGTCAGTGCTCACACTACCAGAAATAACTGTGTTTCCCAGAGCAGGACCTGCCTCTGCTAGTTCCAACTGAACAGGGGAATGAAAGCTGGTTTTTAAAAACCTAATTAATACTAATGGGAAACAAATAGATAGATATGTTCCCTATGGCCTGTCATGGCCATTTCTCAGAATGCTTGTTCATACTTAAGTGCAGCAAAAAGTGTGTGGTTTTCAAATGAGCAATTACTTCAGGCTGGAAGGAAAGGACAGGAAGTCTGAGATGTCCCGAGCAGAAGACTGAGCACCAACAAGATCAGAGCCCATCCTTGGCAAAGCTTACAGTACAAAGGATGTCTCAGCACAGTCCCATACATACCAGGCCCTCTCCAACCATCTGCATCTTTATTCAAACCTTTGCATGAAGCTGGCTCTGCCCCTGCCACCCATCTGAGCTCAACTGGAACTGGGCCACCAGCAGGGTCTGGTTTTGATTAACCTTCTCATTCATGCAGCGTCAACTGGTTTAATTTTTTTATTATTGCTGTGAGAGAGAAAATTAAAGAAGGAGTTGCCTGGCATGATGCATCCTGCAGCTGTTTCATCTGAATTTCAGAAAGCAAGAGCAGAAGTATGGTGAGACTTGGCTAAAATGGAAAATGTTAAGGGGGGATTGGGTACACAAAACACAGCTGCTACTGGGCAAGGGTCTGACTCCTGGGCCAGAAATCTGGATTGCAATACCCTCTCAGAAGCTTGGAAATAACATCTGTATTGATTGATGTTTGTCCTTTTTCCTTTGGCCAAACCCCATTTCCAGCTGCTTGGATGTTTTGACAGAGCCTGATATTCAGCTTTTATTTCTTCCCCCCAGTTTGCAATCTGTTTTCTTCTTGACACAAGCAAAACCCACCAACAACCCAACAACCTCTTGCCCTTGATCTTCATGTACTGAGGTCTTGCACATGGGAGCAAAACCCCCCTGCTCTGAACAGTATTTGTCCCTGCACTGAGAAGGACCCACTCTCATGCAGAGCACCTTGAGCTTGATGTTGTTGCACTCTAAGGAGTTGAATGTCTAAAATCACTGTAAAATGAGGGTCATTTTTGTGTCTCCTGGTTTGTGTTCATATCTATCTAGCTTGTAGCAGCAGTTGTGCCCACTACACAAAGCACTTTTAGAAGGAAGGCTGATGCAGTCCCTCAAGACTCTTCGTAATGTTGATTGAGCTGGCCCTAGAGCCCAGGCTCGGTGAGTGATGTAATCATTCACCTCCAAGTTCAACCTGGAAAATTGATTTCAGGGCTATTATTCTGGCATTTTTTATGTCCTTGAAATTCCAAAATGATGAAAGTAAGGAAAAGAAATAAACAGCTATATATGTTAGAAATAAAAAAAAAAAATTAAAAAAAAATTGAAAGAGAGAGTTTTTTAAAAGAGGCAGAAAGATAGAGAGAGAAAAAATGGGCAAAAAAGCAACATTATGATTCTTGCACTGAGTCTTGTTTCCTAAGTAATTGCAAGAAACAAAAAAGGGCCAATTTCCCAGGTGAATACTGTACATGGACTTTATTAGTTTCCCAGAGGTTTAAACTGAGCTTGACATTTCACTGAACATTACACTCATACAATGGGTTGGGTAGTATATTTTTGAGCCAAAAGTTTTCAAACAAGGGCGTCTAACTCCATGAAGCCAAATCCCTGTTTGGGCACCTAAAATTTCTGAACACCCACAGCTTTTTCTGATTTTGATTAGATTTGTTTGTGCTCAGCACTTCTGAAAAATCTCTCCAATTTTATTTAGGTGCCTGTTGGCAGGGATGTCTACACTTCAAAGAAAGGAAAAAATAGAGAGAGGAAGAAAGTGGAAAATAAGCACTGTTCTTTACTTTAGTTGACTTATAGCAGAGGTTCAAATTTAAGTTTAGGATTCTTTATTGGACTAACCCAGAGCATTGTGAATTGTTTTGGCTCCACCAGTTCTCTAAATGACGTTTCTAACTTAGGCTAACTATGCCAAATTAAGAACATTTCTAATTCTTTTTTTTTAATAGATTTACTCTCTTGATTTCTGCATGTTACCTTCAGGGCCGCAGCTGCAACATTTTGCACCAGGACCTTACTCATTGTGCTCCAGCAGAAATATGGCCAAGAACCTGGAATTTTGTTCTCTCAAATCTTATCTCCTTTGGGTACCCAAGATGAATTCCCAGCACAATCTGCATACAGGACAGCAGGTAACAAGAAGAACCAGAAACCCCTCACAGAAGGGTTCGTGCTCTGTCTTCCAGTACCTGCACAAACAGCAACTGGCAAATAATTTAGTGGAGGTCTAAGAATTGTGTCCAAAACCAGCTCTACAGAAGAGGGGGCACATCAAGAAAAGAAAAACAACAGGAAGTTATCTGGTGCCCTGCAAGGGGTGTCCCAAGGTGCAAAGCTGCTGGGACAAGTCATTGTGGGTCATGAACAAGGAAAGAGATCCCTTGTCCTTCCAATTTCTATGCCTCAGTTCCTTATACCTCCTGCCATTTTCACTCAATCCCTTCAGGCAAATTGCCATTGGTTTTGCCCGAGGAACTACTGAGTAACAGCTGAGTCAGGTTCTGATGACCCGAATGTGTGATCTTATACATGATGCACTGAACAAATATTCTTCACTGAGTAATGGGCTTCGGAGCAGAAGAAAGGAAAACTCCAGCTGCAGGTGCACCCCCTTTCCCCCAAAACCAAAGGCCTGGAGAACTTTCTAATCTCTCATAATATTTAGTTTAATTCTTTTCAAGGGGGAGGGGGAAATCTGAGCATCAGATTATGTAACTTTAAAAAATATGTTTCTACTTAAAAGCTAATCAACACCTCCTACATCAGACAGTAAACGTGGTGCTGTTGAACAGGATTACTCCTGATCTCTGCTTTGTCTCAGCTGTGGATTAAAACTGTAATGTTATCCTGCTTAATATTTTAACCGTATGGGCTGCAATTTCATGGGCAATTATATGACAAGGGAGGTGCTCAGCAAGCCAGTCACAACCCAAAAGATTGGTATTTCCCTTAAAAGCTACAATGAAATTTTTGCCAGCGGTAATAGGGGGTCTGTCTCATCACTTTTTTTCTTCCTCAAAACTTACTTTAGTTTTTTTAATACTTTATTTATTTACACCTTTATTAAGCCACTTTTTTTCACAGTGACTCAGGGAATACTAGAATGGGATTTGTTCCTGCAGAGTGGGTGCTCTGTGCCAGTTGCACACAGTTGAATATGAAAAACCATTCTCAGCATATCAAGATAACAACTGCATCCCACCCCACAGCCCTAGCCAAAGTTTTCTATTTGAATTGGCTAGTGCAGTGTGTTTTTTCCTGTTTGGTATCTCTTGCACTCACCGAGGGAAAACTAGGTGAGTGTTGAGTTGGGTGTCCAGAAAGAGTCTTGTGAAGAGTGTATGGATGGGCTCTCTAAGCTTCTTACATGTAATGTAATATAATGTGATGGAAGAGGACAGAATACTGCAGCTGGAAGAGATGTACCACAATCATCTGGTTCAACTGCCTGAGCAGTTCAGGGCAGTGATCAATACTGAGTCACTGCAGTTTCCACCCCAACTCTACAGAATGCTACAAAGCTGAAGTCTGTCCTGTGATGAACTTATTTCCAGCCTCATGCTGAACCTTCTCTCTCTCTGTCAGTGGTGTGCTCTGAACAACTTTGGTGTATTTTTTAAAGCTGTGTACTTTTGGTGTCGTGGTGAAACCTTCACTGAATTTTCTTTCCTACAAGGTAATGACTCCTTTCATCCAAACTTTCACTGGAGGTGTAATGTTATTCATTTCTTGTCATATCTCACAGTGAGATGTTGCTGTGCAGTCTTTGAAATGACTTGTATCTCATCCCACTCATCATGGCATTCTACCTGTAATTGTATGCCTACGAGCTAGATATAACTAGTTCTTAAAATCTTTTGCAATGAGTTACAGAAACCTGGAGTTATACAAGGGCTAAAATCTGATGTCTTCACTCAGACAAAATTCACATACCAGCCAATAATAATTTGGCTTAAGGAAGAAATTCAGAAACTGACTCAACAGTAAATGATTTAAATATCACTAATAAAACATTTCTGCAGTTCATGCAGAATACAGATTGAATTGCCATTTTTTAAAAAAGATTTAGAAGATTTGTATAAGCAAATAAATTAAAAGTCTTCATCCTAAATGGTAAATCTATTGGGCTACAGAACATTCCTTATATATATATTTGTGAAATTGAAGATAAGAAGTTTTTGAACTCTTTTGTGGCACATGCAAACTCATAAAGCAATGCAGATAAAGTAGTATATATGCTGTGAGTGTTTGAGTTCCTAGGGATTCTCTGTGATCAAGGCCAGGAAAACAGAGCTGTACTGAAAAAAAAGGGTAAGTATAATGGTAGAGTGAATGCAAAAAATCAATTTCACATGTACCAAAGCAGACAGCTAACCAAGTCCTGGCCTTGGTTGTCCAAGCTGGTTCTTTTCTGAAGTCCAGATGGTTTACAAATATGATTGACTCCCTCTGTAGTTTTTAATATTACTAAATAAATGTAAATACAATTGCATGAATAATAACCCCTGATGTGATATACTTGAGCTCATAAGTTCCACATGGCTATCTATTTTATTCCCCATAAAAAACTAACAGTCTATGGATCATCTTTGTTTCCTTATTGTTTTTCTGGGTGCAATGGAGCTGTGCTTCTCTGGGTGAAAAGACAGCATTTGGTGAGGGCTCAAGTGAAATGGATTTGCTCCTCTGAAGGATGTACAATGGGATGCTACCCAAGTTTGTACACAGCATGTGTTTCCACTGAGCGAGGTGTGGGGATTTTCATGCCATATGCACTAATTCCACCAGCAAAAGTTTGGAGATGGGTGACCTCTTCTCTGGGAGATGGCATGTAAGCATGGTTACTATGGTTACTGCCCAGAGCTGGTCCCAAAGCCTTGTCTTCTAGACAAGAGGTATCTAAGTGCTAGGTGGGAAAAACTGATCAGCAAAACCAGAAGCATCTGCACAAAGGAGACCTGTCACATATGGCAGGGCAGTTATTTTTCTGATGGCTGCAGAAAACTGAAGTGTAGGGGACGGGAAACCATGTTTTCTCTAATGGGTTAGAATTAGGACATTCATTCCATGTCTCAGGCTATTGAAGAATTTTTCTTGCACTTTAGGCACCTTTTAACTACGCAGATGCTTTTGCAAAGGAAGATCACCAAGAAAAGGAAGGTTAAATCAAACCAACCAACTCTATCCAGTCTTACCAGGAAGGGAAGATGATATCACAAGTCAAAAACCCTATTGTCATTTATACCAGAGTTCAGGCTTGTGGGCATATGTTGTAGAAAGGTGCTGAAATCTTTGTTGGAACAGCTAAGTACCCTGCGAGCTGCAAATTGTACCCGCATCCAATCTTCACATCTTCAAATTTTTGGCAACATGGGATCCACAACAATTAACTGATAATTATAAGGAACTCACCACAAAAGGCTGTCTTGCAAGAGCAGGCAGAATATGCTGATTTTTCAGTTTGCATAGATTTGCCTAGTGAGTCCCACATAGACAGGTCTCCCTCTGAACTGATGGCAATGCAGCTTAGATGTCTTCCTAGAATGGGCAGAAGTTATAGGTAGAATCCAGGACTTGCTGCATACCCCGTGCCAGTTTAAAGAAGAGAGGAACTTATATGAAGGTGAGAACTGATAAACTGTCTTTCAGGATAAGGCAAGAAGTTATAAAGAGGTTGTAGGTGACTCTTTTTCTCTAGCAATTGATTAACAGATGAAGGGGGATATTTCCAATTTACAGCAAAGAAAATCTGGGTTAGAAATAAGGAGCATAATTATAATGGGATCAAGAAATTTAGAAGGATATATACTCTCTTTTTTTTCTATAGCTTTTTGAGGCTTGACTGCTGTTAATGTAGTATATTCTGCACATACATCTGCCTCATTGAAAGGTGGTAAAATTGCATTTTCTTTGAGATGCCTTGCTGTTACACAACACTGCAATCTGGTATTTCACAGAAAATAAATAATTATATCCAACTAAACTGGCTATCTAAACTGGGGTCTTGATTTGGCCCCAAAAATGCCAGACATAAAGGAGTAATTGTGAATATTAAGTCCAGAACAAAACCTCCCAGGAGTTTAGATTAATTCAGATATGGGACTTTGATTCCGCAGGTATTTTGGCTGGCTAGGAAATTAGGTCATTAACTATCATTATCATTTTAAAAGTTGTTTATGGAAGCTCCCTAGGTGCTTTCCAGGGATTCAGCAACTCCTGCACATGGCTGACTTTCTGGGATGCAGTCTTCCCAAAGTCTAGGGAGGTCTGACTCTGTAGATTTGACTATGTTTTGAGTAACAACTGTTTAAAAAATGCAAAACTGAGAATTTTGACAGCCTTTCCATCCCAGTGGCAGTCTGGAAGAAGGACTCCACTCCCTATTCTCCACAAGCCCACAACATTCAAGATTTCTTAAGTGTTGACTAGGAAGGAAGCAAAGCTGTGCCAAGACTCACCTCAACAGTAGATGCATCTCAGCAAAATTAAGGGAAAGAACTTGCATTGGGTATGAAAATCCCAGATGTGAGAGCGAGCCTTGGTCTCAGGTAGAGTTTGTCTTACCTTTTACACACTTCCCATAACTGCTCTTACCACATTAGGTAATTACCTGGTCTTTCTGTGTTCCAGCTAGTTGTGGGCAAGGCTGCCAAAAGCTTGGAGGTTATCTTCGCTTAAGCATCCAAGTATTAAAAGGCTTAGTCAAAGCTTATCTCACATTCTGGAGGCTTCTGCACTGGCCTCTGCATCACCTTCCTGTGCAGGATCCAAAACCTTTACTCTGCTCAGTCAAAGGCAGCCATGGACTTCGAGGAAACCCAGAAATGTCCTGTCCTTAACCAAATACCCTCACAACATTGGTGGCTGCAATAGCAGTACTGTTGCTAGATGAGCTTTACTTCTGCATCTGAGGACTGGGCTGAGCCTTCCCCCGATGCAGATCCTGATCTTTGATTTAAACAGATTACATGGCAGTGCCTCAGCAATATTCACACTTACACCTGAACCCTGCAAGAGTTCAAAACTGTTAATTTCTGACTTGCTTCTGAACACTTGTGTTCCTGCACCAGCCACTGAATCATACAGTCTTTATTTTTTTACTGTCTCTATCTTCTTAGTTAACTGATAAAATAGTCAAAATGGAACTGTAAAAAACTTCCTGGCTTTAAATCATCTTTCATGTGAGAATGAGCCAGGCACTTATCTTCAGCAATGAACAGTTTTGGAATTGTTTAAGAAGAAAAATGCAGCTGCCCGAGGATAATGGGAGGTGAGCCAAAGTGAGCTGAGTTTAGGTGGGAAAAAGAAATAATCAGCAGGGTACCAGTAAATAGAGGCACGTCCAAATTTGTCTCTGGGCCTTCAGTCCTGCACTCGTTCATGCTTGAAATTTGATATTGTAAAGTCCAAAGAAGACCTACAGAGCTGAAATTCCTCCAATCACTGCAAACATCTCCTGTTTTCCAACTGTCGCAGGTTCCACTTTTCAGTACGTCTCTTGTGCAGAGGCATGAAGCCATAGAAATCCACAGAAACTAGGCCTGATTCCTTAAAGCATTCAAGTAATGTAAGTCTGAAAGTACTAGAGAAGCAGTTAAAATCTTTGTGAGGGTGGGTTTATTTGGTTGGTTTCTTTTTTCTTCTTTTGTTTTTTTTTTCCCCTCCCTGGACTTCTTCTGTTTCCTTTTTAATGTTATCTTAAGCTTTCAGGTTCCCTTTCCTAACCATCTTCTTGGAAAATGGGCTGTCATTTCTAAGCCATCTCCCCGATGATCAGTGGTTTAGAAATGTTTGTTTTTCAAATACCTTAATTGTATGGTCTACCCAGCAGTGATCAGCACCAAAAATTATATTTCAGAGCTAAACACAACCAGATGGAGAGAGAACAGCCAGCCATTTGAAAAAGCCTAAAAACTCTTCCCGTGTGGTTTGGTTGATCACTGGTTAATTTCATAATGATTTCTCTTGCAGATGCGTGAAAATAATCTGGGGTTATATTTATCTATCAGAAGAAAGAACCAGGCTTTCAAAGACAACTCAAGACATATCAATATCAGACAGGCTGTGGTGCTGGTACAAATGCAGCCACTCCTTGCTTCAGGGAAACATTAAACCCTTTTCAGAGGCTAAGTTTCTCTTTGCAACGCACTCACATTTGCACTCACTCATCCTGTTTGAAGACAGAGACTCCTTGCACCTTGCTTTTGCCCTCAGATGGGTTGAATTACTAGCTCTTTTAATTCAGAAGGAAATGGAACAGAATAAAATATCATAGAAGATATTAATTATATGGAGGAGAAATATTCCATGCCACTTACTGTATTCACACAGATTTTATATTGAACTATATACACCCTGGACAGTGCCAGATTCACCCTCAGGAATCCTTTGCTGGCCTGGGTGAGTTTGTTCTTTTCTCCTGAAGACCTTCTGAAGGACAATTTATGTCCCACTTTACTCAAGTAGAGTTCTACTTCATTGTCAGTTTTCCTGTACAGTCCTTTGACGATTCAACAAGGTGATGGAGGACAGGTGATTGAAATGCTCCTGCAGTGATTCAGAATTGTCTATATTCTCTGTGGTGGAGAATGGGACACAGAAGACAGCAGGAAATAACCCTGGTTATCTGATACCAGTACCTCCTGCTCTGGACAAAGGTATTTTCTCACAGCTGCAGTCTGGAAGAGAGAGAAGCTTCAGGGACCAATATCTTAATCAGGAGTCGAAACAAAACTCACTCTGTGGAAACTGGTGCATCAAGAGGAAGTCAGGAGAGGGGATGAAGGACAACAAGAGCCACTGGGGTTACAGGTCCTGGCATATATTTGGAGAGGAGTGTCATCTGCATCCCCATTGGCCATCAAAACAGGGTAATTCCATGCCCTGAACTTGGAGGAATCACTCAGCTCTTGAAAGCTCCCTGGGCTGAATCTCAAAGTGGGCTTGTTGTGAAAAGCCTTCAAAACTGTATATTTTCCATAACTTGCTGGGACTACAATGAGTTGGGGTAGCTGAATTAAGAGGCCAAAGAATTAAATCACAACTGCAGAGTAGTTTAAAGACAAGTAATTCTTTTCATTTCCCGTGTCTGTAGAAGGGAAGCCATGTCCAATAAGCACTGGAAGGAGGAATATAGGCTTTACAGGTTTGCTTACCTAGGAGGTACAGAGAATTTTTTTAATACTCCTTTTTCTGTTCAGCCTAGTAAGATATCTAGAACAGCACAGGGCATTGCTCTAAGCATCTTTGCACTGGTTTTATACCCCTAGTTCTTCCCAGCTGGTGTCAATGACACCTGGTGCAAGCAAGACCTAACTCACTGTTGATTTTGCATGTGTTGCCTGAGAGAATACAGGCATCCTGTACTTCAAAAAAACCAAAAATAAATAAATCAACTGCTATGAAGTTGCCTCAAGCAGGAGCCCTATTCAAGGCTCACATTTAAAGGAAAAAGTTAGCTACTGTAGAAGTAAAATAGGCCCCTAGATACAAAGCCAACACCCCGCAGGGTTTCTTACCAGAAAGTGACCTTTGGGAGTCTCTGCAGCTGTTGGACAATTTCTGATACCCTCACTTCAAAGGCAGCTCTTGCCTGAACAACAGCAGCCCCTGTTACTGAGGGAGGAAAAGTCTGTTATCTCTTCATGGACATGTTTGACCGAGAAGCGGGGGTGGGAAGATGTAAACAGGTGAGTAGAGGGATAGAGGAGAAGAGGGCTCAATCCCCTCACACACAAACTCCATGAGCCTCACAGATTTAAGTGTAAAGAGCAGCCTGTGAAGACAGTGGATTGGACCAGTCAGAGAAAGAGGTAGAAGGGAGCTGGGTGAGGCTGCGGGTGATTTTGCTCTGCACTGAAGGATTAGAGTAACATGAGCCAGCTTAAGTACACTTGATAGGAGATAACATCCACAAGAAGTGTATTATATAAGAGAAGGAAAGAAGGAAAAGAATATGTCGGCAAATCATAGATCAGTCATCTTGAGATATAAAGAAATTACTGGCATGCTTCCTAGGTATCAAAGACCACTACATTTTATCTGCCATCTCTTTCTTTGGGTCATCAGTATCTTCATCTTCATTTTTTGCCAATTTTTCGTTGTTTTTTATGCCTCTGTGTGATATTAAACATAGAGGAATATATTAATGTCCTCCCTGGCTGCTGCAAATTACTGAATGAGAGAAAAAGTCTGCAGTCCAAAGGAGAGACAGTATTCTTCTTAATCAAGACCCTTATGAGAGAAGTAGATGAAATGGGCTGGTGCACAGCTCCTATTTAGAAAGGAGGTCTCAAAAGGCTTGCAAATACAACTAGGGAATAACAAGCTTTTTCTGTTTCATCACCAAAGAAAATATTACTGAAAAAAACCCCACTTTATTTTGTACTGAGATATTGTTTTTGAGAAAAAAGTTGCAAAATGAATTCTGGTTCAAAGACAACTATTAGGCTTCATTTTGAAGTAATTCAACACTTTAAAAATCTTCAATGAAACTTATCTTTTAAATTATTAACTTTAATATAAAATATAATTTCAAAACAAAGAAATAAAATATATTTATTTGAGAATATCAAAGCAAAAATTTTCATTAATACAAGTAATATTCCCACTTCCTTTTACTGAATTTATTGCCTAAATGAAAACTAAATTTACATATATCTTAACATTGTCCCTGCAGATCTTAAGCCTCAATTAAATGTCTTCTGCTTCATCATTTACGTCACTCTGCTGAAGAAAGCAAGAGCAGTGACACTATTTAAATGCAAGGTTCATTCCTGTATAAGAGTTACAACTCAACTTCTAATTAACACTCCTTCCTGTATTGTTATAGCATCTATTGAATTGTTTCTTTCACTAAAATGTTCATAAAATAAAGTGACTTTAAGATTCCTTTCCAGCCTACCTCCCTACCCAAATTCAGGATCAATTCCAGCTGTTTTGTCCCGACAGTTATTCCTCTAATTTGTTCTTAAAGCCCTCCAGTAATCCTCCCAGGGGAGCAACATCCCAGGCAATGCACGGGAGTGATTCACTGCCTTCTGCTTAGAAAGCTATTGCGCTCATTCCTATCTGGGATCTTCTCCTGTCATTTAAGCCATGACTTTGGCTTGCCATAAGCGTGAAGAAACCAAGCATCCATTTCCTTTCTGCAGTGTCCTTTTACATATCTACAGCTCAGGACAAAAAACCATCTCCTTTTCTAGACCTCCGACCTTATCATTCACCTCTCAGTTTCCTCCAGCTCATCTGCATCTTGTCGGGCATTGGAGGTCTGAAGTTGCCCTCAGGACTTTGGAAGAGCCTCCAGCTGGGGCTTTATCAACACTGAACTCCGGGAAAGGATTACTGCATGTATTTTGCAGGCGACACTTCTGTTTATACATCCCCCACACTGTCTTTTTTGCAATATTAAAACACTGTTGACTCATGTTCAGTTCATGCTCCAGTGCAATCCCAGATCCTCACTACGCAGAGAGCACTGTCCATCCCATATCTGGGAAAATTAGAGTTGCTGCCTAAGGAATGAGTATTTATAATCATTCCTACTGAAGATCACTTAAATTTTTTCAGATTATTTCTCCAATTTGCACTAATCACACTAAATGGTTCTTCTGCCTTCTAAACATCTCCTTTTTCTCCAGTTACTCCCAGGTTTGTCATCTGCAAATTTAATACCAAAAGTCCATCACTCAGTCATTAATGAAAACACTGAATAGCACAGGAGACAGGAACAAATCCCTATTTATCCCAATATCCTTCCATTTTCTCAGTGCACCATTGATAACTACTCTCTGAGTACAATATTCCCACATGTTCAATCACTTGCCCACTATGACCCTTTCAGAGCCACCACTTCTCAGAAAATAGTCCTCTTTATTGAGGGTTTCTCCAAAATTATTTGTTTGTTCCCATGTATGGAGCTCATTTAAATAGGCTTGGTTTATCAAGCATCTTGATTTTTTTAATCAATGTGTCTCTTCATTTAAAGAGAGAAAAATGTTGTCACAGTAACTCATGAGAGGCTGAAATACTGCTTTTGTCCTCAATCAAGTTAACATTAAGTTAAGATTCAGATTTTTGAACACTTTTCCTTTGCTTCCTTGCATGGCAGAGATGTTTGTGTGTGGGAGGATCATTCTGAGCTTTTAAAAAATAAAAATAAAAATATAAGTGAATACTCCTGCTAGCTCTTTGCGGTTTTATTTGATCAAGCTGTTGGATAACACTGGGAAAAGGTTTGATTTCCTCATCTCCTCATCTAACTTCTCCAGAAAACCCTCATCTGTAAAAGTGCCCCAATTCATGAAGTTGTTTTATACAGCAGTTAATTCAACTCCAATTTAGTGAAGAATTTATTGGAATGAGACTGAGCAACTTGCTTTTAAAATGAGGATACTGGGAAAGATAAAGTCCTTAAAAGTCTGTTATCTTCTCCCCATGGCATTTGCTAACAAAATTTGTGATCTCATCAGAGAATGAAATTGTCTTTCTTCTACACAGCCCATTTCTCTTAAACCATATTGACTGACAATAAATACAATTGTTCTCTAATTTTTTAATTATTTGACTCCTGGTTTTGTGGTTTTGGAATTTTTCTTTTGGTTTTTATTTTTGCCTAAGACTGGTGTCAAGCTAACTGACTTACTATTAGTTGGGTCATCTTTCTTGGCCTTTTGCGTATTGGCACAAAATTAGCTACTGGAATTTACTGGGAAGGCCAAGATTTATTCAAAACTAAATTAAGGTGGCCAGAGAGATCTTCAGAAAACCTTTTTAGGACTCTTGGGTGCAAGTTATCCAGGCCTACTGATTTCAAAATGTTTATCCCTTACTGAAGTTGTTTAAAACCATACTTAGTTACTAATGGACTGGGATCTGAGTTCACTATTCTCATGTCGTAAGAGTGCAACATCCCACTTCTTTCTAAATGTAGAAACATTTCTAAAAAAATGTTTGATTTTTCCACATTGTTGATTGCAAGAAATTTACTACTCTAATCCAGCCATGGACCTCTATCACTGTGATGAATCAGATGTAATGTTGTGAAATCCCTGCTGTTCTCAATGCACAGGAAAAGAAGAAAAAAAAAGGTTTGCTGTTTTGTTCATTATGCATCATTTCTGTCTATTGGATTCCATTTTCTTATCTCTGTTGCCACTTGTTCTTTCATAAATGGAGAGAGCTGTTGGATCCAAGCAGTGTAAACACACCACCTGACTAGAAGGGACTTTTTCCACTCAGCCGAGATGCAATAACAGAGAGCAATATGGTGCTACTGCTGCCTGCAAGTGCCTTTTATAAATAGATACACATGATCAGTCATACCCAAGACCCAGATAATTTCTGGACATAGCAGTTACTGTAGGGACCAAATTTCTTCTCTCTTCTGCCAACTTGACCTCATAAAGACACGCAACTCCCTTCTGTCTTTCAACAACTGAACTGCTGGGACAAATGTTTTTGTGGACAGATGTCTCTTGCCATGTTGCAAGATACAGATCAAAGCAAATCTTCTCAGAGAGACTGTTATATGTTTATTTGTGTTTCCTCTCTGACCATTATAATCCAAACCAAAAGCCTTTGGAAAAAAAAGGACAATATGCTAAGGAAAACCAAAAAGTAGAGACACTAAGCTGGCCCCCATGTGTTGAGGACCTTGGAAAAATCTGATGGTGTAACAATACGGTGATGGAGACTAGATAAAATAACTCAGTCATGTAACCAGATTAAAAGTGATCTGCTGATGAATTTGCACAGCCCGACTAGCTCATGTAAAATCAGTAGCATCTGTCCACAGCAAACATGAAAAAGGTGTGTGTAAACCTTTGGTCAGCCCATAAAGGGAGAAGTGCATGTCCAAACAGCACTCACCGATTTTACACATTCCTTATTCTTGGGAGATGCTTTACCCCCTGTTACTGTCACCCAGAATGCAAACCATTCCTCCACCTTTACAAAGTTACACTAGATCATAAGACTTTCTAGGGGCCTGATGTTACTGGAAGTAGATCAGAATAAAGTGTCTAGTATTCCTTCTGTGCCTTGCATACTTGTATTACTCCAGTATGCTCAGGGTATTCCTCTGTCTCAGGAGCAAGCAACTCCAGGTGCTTTCTTAGGGCAAACTGCCAGGTGTTTTGTGCTACCTGGGGCCTACAGACAGGGCTGGAGATTTAGTCCAAGAACTGTTATTCTCCATGGGGAAAGGAGGAGGTCTCTCTGGATTTGGACTTCACATTAAAGCCGCTGCTGAAGGCTCACCTGGCATTGTTCAGCCAGACACAGTGTTTTTGCAGGTGCAGAGTGCTGAGCCCCGAAGGGTGGAAGGATAAACAGTCATGGCTTTAAGCAGGGAAGTAGCTGTTTCATAGGGATGAAAGGGTTAAACTAAGCCAATTCCCACGGGGAGGAGGGAAAGAAAAAGGAAGCTGCATGCAGTGAAAGTTTCTCTTGGTGTTTTATACATGAATAATGGGTTCCCCAGGGGTTAGCTCCTGGGCTCAGAGAAGGATGTTATCTTGTCTAGACATACGATCTGAACATCCCCAAAGAGCTGGCGCCTGAATCTCACAGGAGTCAACGCTTACCCCCCGCTGACTCCCATGGGATGCATCCAAAAGATTTCTATTTCAGAAGCAGCTGCAGGTAGATGAGAGGAGAAAGGGGAGATGGGAACAAGAATTTATTCTATCTTCTATAGGTGTCATTGCTTTTTAATGTTAGTAATATCTGAACTCCTGGCTCCCTGCACGCAGGAGCTGTGAAGCTGTGGTGGCCTCACAGGTGACTAATAAAAGGAAACATAAAGGGAAACAAGATGCCCTCTAGGTAGCCTGGTGCCAGTTTCATATGAGATCAGTTCATGTTTTAGGTGAGCCTGTGGCAATGGACAGAGTCCCTGGTGCAGTGGGGGTCACAGGATCCAAGGTTTTACCACTAGTATCCTATATCTGTGCAGAGGACAATTACTCTGGTGTTGGTGGATACTCAGGCCTCCTTTGTCACACCACCATCAAATCTCTTTTACAGATATTTGCAAAAGGCTGATTTGATACTTGAAGCAGAATTCTGATGAAGTCAGCTAGGACCATGAAAAAGGTCTCTGTATGTACATCTTTCTACACCACATTTCACCTCAAAAATTGCACATAGGCAAAATCCTTTAAAACTATGAGAAAAAATCTGCAGAAGACAAAAGGCTAAAATAAGGTATGGAGTCTTCAACCATCACATCAAAAGTTACCTTAGCATAAGGGAGCACCAGACATATGTCATTCCTGATTAGCTGAATAGAAGGAAATCTCAGTGCTTTGGTTTAGGGTATCCTGTGACTTAACAGGTCAGAGCTTGACGCTCTGTGGTCTTTATGTAACTCATGGACAACTGCTATCTCATTATTTCCCTTGCTCTGCCTCAGTTTCCCAAAATGGGCATGATAACACTTCCTTGCCTTTTTCTTGATTTGTTGCCAGATATATAGACTCTCAAAAAAGGCCAACAAAAAAGACCAAAGTCTATTTTCTAAAGGAAAAACAAGTCAGACAATTCTTCTGTATTCAGCTAATGGAACTACATCAGAAAAGTCAAAAAGGATTTTTTTGATACTAGGCTCAGAATGAAGTTGTAGTAAATGTGACAGAATGATGGAACATGGATATAAAACCTAAATAAACTCAAGTAAAAGGTATGGCACAACAGAGTTAGGATATAACTCCTTCCTAGGAGTAAGGAACCAAGGAGGATACTACAGAGATTTTAGCTGAGTAAGAACATGAAGAATAGTGGTCTAAGATATGATGGGAAAATGGCATAGTGTTTAGAGGGTTCAGGATGTCTCACTCCCTCTGAAATTAATACAGCTTGGTTGCCTAAATATATCTCCAAAAATCTGGGTCATTATATGTGTGATTTGTGCATTCCCCTGCTAAACCAGGCAGGTTATGAACCAGGTACTCTTGCTGCAACAACAGTTTTTAGCAAAAAAAAAACAACCAAAAATCCTGTTCCATGTGGTTGTAACTCAACTTCCCCAAAGTCTTTTCACAACAATGACTAAAAAAACCCCATCTGTATGCACATGGCCTGGACTTTGGTACACATAACTTCCTACCAGTGATGCTGTGAAATGGATTAGTGAACTCAGCACAGTTCTCACTGAGCAGGTGTCCACATCAGAAGAAGCACCCTTAGGATAAAATGACCTTAAGGGCAGCTAGAAAGTGACCTGACAAAGGAATTGTGGCCTTTATTTTTTTTTCTCTTTTGGTATTTTTGCATCTTTTTTGATAATGAAAATATGTTTAAATTATTCATCTCTAAGCTCACAGCAAGTTGAAGTCTGACCTTCCATGATTTTACTCACATTTTAGGTAACTCCAAGTTGTTCAACCTCCATCACAAATACAGAGACTATAGTTCTCTAGCAGTGTTTTCTCCATGTGGTTAAAACCAACAGCATTTAAACATTCCTGTCAAGTCTCCTTTTAGTCTTCTTCTTGGGGATGAAAGCAGCTCTTTGGAGAGAAGGGCATTCATGAAGTCGATCTGCTGGAAGCATTCTGTACAGCCTCCTGAACCAGCATAAGGGTCATGTTCTGCCTTACAGTAGATCTTTTTTCTTGTACCTATGAGATGTATAATCTTCTACATAACCCTACATATATATTTGTGACTCTTTACCATTTGTCCCCAGGTCTGTTGACTTTTTTTCTTTTTCCCTTTTTTGTCTATTTTCCTCTTATTTTCTTTTTTTCTTCTCTTCTTTTTCCCCCCTTCTTCTCTTTTTCTTCCTACAGTAGTAGGCTCCCTTTAAAGACATTGTTTGCAATAACAGGGGTACAGCAGTTTTCCCCAGTCCTATATCTTTCACCTTCATAAGACAAATTCACGAAGATCAGATCTCTATGTGTTTGAAAGATATGGACACAAAAGCAACTGGTGAGTCTGCAGCTTGTTTATTACAGGTCATTCTTGCTCTATCTGCCATTCACCTGGCTAGCACAACCAGTCCCAGGTGAGTAACACAGTTCTTTCTTTTTCCTTCTTCGACCTCCTCTAGATTTCTAATCACTGGTTAGTCTTTGTCTGAGTATAATTTTATTTTCTAATAACGTACCTAGGGAGAAATCTCTGATAGCACAGAAGAATATGCAAATAATCCATGACTTAAAGAGGCATAGAAAAATGTAGAAGAGGTTTTGGTGAGAAAAAAAACCCAAGCAAACCCAAACCAAATATTGCCATTCATTTGTTTTGCAGGACAGCTCCTTTCTTTTTCTCCTCCCTTCTTTGCTTGATCAAGCAAAACATTGCATTGCAAGAATATTCCAATCCTACCACAATTTTTGGTTATTTTACAGCACAAACGCAGATAGGATTTAAGTAAGGGGAAGATTCACTGTGATTAGGCTATTTTGCAGGGATGGGTTTTCTTAATCTGTTTATGGTTTGCAAATGCAATCCCTGGAGAAGCTGTTCATGAAACCCATGGCTCCAGTCTAACTTAGGATTCTGCAAAGATATTGAATTTCCTGTCTTTGTTCCAAGAGGGATTATTATTGAATGGCTATTTTACTTCTGCATTGCAGGATTAGTTTCTAAATTTGCCAATTAGTGCTTGCCAATTAGTGTTGTCATATAGTCCACAAAACCTTAAAGCTTAGTTGCTTAGTCAGAAAATAAATGTCTTTGTATTTTGCAAAGATGTCTTCCCATATCTTTCATCCTTTCTAGGTTCTCTGGATGCTGGTTTACATTTTAACTGTGCAGAAGGTCAAAATCTGGGCTGGATCAATTTATTTGCTGAAAATAATAAAAACAGACACAGCAAATGTGTCTTTCTGGTGAGAATAGAAATGCCCTGGAGGTCATGTTCAAAAGTGATTTACTAGAGGACAGTATAAGTGTCCATGGTTCTGTGCCAGCCCAGCCCTGCCCATACATTATCACACACGAGAGCCCCTGTGTGATCTGAGCCCTGTTTCTCACCCAAGCCTATGGGACCCTGTGAACTCTGCACAGCTTAGAAGCACCCTGAGGAATATTTTCCATTGAGTTATGAAAGGAGGTTATCTCCACAGTCAACCCCAGTCCCAGGGGAGATTGTTTTTTGTCTGTGTGTAACAGCTGGGAAGGAGAGGTTGGGCAGGTACCAAGTGAAACTAGCAGGATGCAGGATCAAAACAAGAAAGAAAAGGTGGCTTCTCTCATAACAGGTAATTCAGCTGTGCCCTGGCTCAGGACAGCACATTTAACAAGTGATTGGATCAGTTCGTGAGGGAGAAGTCAATGGAAAGACATTACATAAAAAGTAATCCTGTGGACTGGAAACTGCAAGAACAGAGGAAAGACTACTACAGGATTGTCTTTTGTCATGCTCTTCTCCAGGCATGCACTGGTGCCTGGTATCAGGGAAGGTATAATTTCTGTGGATGGGGACAGTTGTGACAATAATTGTTCGCATGTTCACAACTTATTCCCTTGAGGGAGAGATCAAAACATCAACAGCAGCAGTCCTCATCCTGCAAGGCACAAATCCTCCACCAGTTTATACCCAGTAGGTAAAGACCAAAGTGGAAAAGGTTGTAGCATCCTTGTAGCAGTCCAGCTTCATTTTAACGGCCCAGGAGAAAAGCTTCTTTTTTCACATAGACCTTTGTCCTCAGGAGGGCAAACTTCTGTCCAGGAGAATGACTGAAGGTGTTGAAGTGGGCATGTCTCATAGATGGTTTTCAGTAGATTCTGTCTGACATCAACTTTCTTGTCTTCAAACAACCCTTCTTGAAACAATCTCTGCAAAGGCATAAAACAAGGAGCATCCTAGCTAACAAGCATAAAGAAAAATTAAAATTAATCTTCAGCAAATGAGGCAAGACAGAGCAGTTCTTGTTTTTCATGTCTTGCCAGAGCTGCACTACAGTACAAGCCTTACCCCTGACTACCCAGTCTTCTAAATCTTGTTCCCTAAACACTGCAAGAGATACAGTCACAAAGCACAGAACAAGCCACAATATTAACCAGCCACTACCTTCGCTGCTGGTTTGTTCAAACAGAAAAAAATGAGCTATAGGTGGAAAATAATTCAAACCTGTGGGGCTTTCAGCAAAATTTTACTCCAAAGCTGCAATATCCCCAGTGGGCCAGGAAGTTTCAGCTTAGCAATCTGATTCAGCCCCCTTATTAAAACAAGCCTGAACCTGGGAAATTCTAATCTTGATTGAAATCTAAAGGTGACCTTTATATTTACTTTTTTTTTTTCTTTTACTCCAGTGGGTGCCCTGGCTCTGAATCAGCATGCAACTTTCTTTGCCTTGGCAGTTTGTCCTTTCCAACGCTGGACATTTGCTTCCCAAGGGAGGGATGGGAGAGCTGGGTCACTGTGATTATTGCATGGCAGAGACACATTGCTGAACGTGCTGGGGAGGGATGGAATATCTCATTGAGAAGGAAATAAAGGCACCAGATCTGATATAAATGTGGGGAGGGGCTTTCCCACCAGGGGGAAAAAAAAAAAAAAAAGGAGAAAATTTTTTAAAATTGGAGGAAAAGAGATCATTAATATTTAAACAGTGTACTTGGCAGGTATTTTCCTGCATCCCCCTCCACAGCTAATCTGAATGTGTGAATAAGTTGTTTTTTCTCCCTTGGGCCTAGTGTGTATTTTTGCTGAATTCTGCACTGAAGTTTGAATATGAGATGGGCCCAAGCCCAACCCCACCACCCCTGAGCTTTGGATACAGATCCTGCCCTTGTGGCTCAGGCCCCATCTCTCGCTGTAATTCTGGGCTAATGATTTCACCATCTACTGTCATCACGCCTGTGCCTGGAGCTCCCTCCCTCTCTCAGCGTGCCAGACACACAAACTCCTCCTTGTCACAGCCCTCCGGCCATAAAGTCCACACGGGCAAAGGAGTGACAGTAACATCATTGTCACCTACACCCGAACCCTGTGCCGGGGCTGGAAGGCACGGGGGGGCTGCATTGCCGGGGCTGGACCAACAGACTGAAGCAGCATCCCTGGAGGAAGGAGGATCTCACCAGCTCTCCGTGGCACAGGGTCACCACTTGTCGACCTCCGTGCCCGCCTGCAGCTCCATCGAGGGGCAGGATTGGGACACGGAGGGTGTGATCAGGGCTTCGATGTGCCCCAGGATCTCAGATTACTTTAGCGTCTCCTGGTGGATATTGCTAGCCAGTATAATTTAAAGTTAAACTCAGGAAGGAAGAGGCACCAGGCAAGGGACTAAAGGTTATGTTGCTGTCTATTGGAATTGAAAACGTGTTTCCCAAATATGGCTGAAAATCAGATTTACATGCAAAATCTGTGCTGTCCTTCTGTACCAGAATCATGCTTTTTATGGTATGTTCCTGTATAAGATCATTTAAACAAGGTAAGAAAACATATGCCACACCACGACTGCTCTTTGGAGCTTAGAAAACAGCTGAAAACTAGAACTTTTCTAAAAATAGAGGCAGTCACATCACAGCATCACAGAAAATTATCACAATTATGCAATTTTATTACAATAGGTAATTGAGAGAGGTACAAGGTCTTGGGGTGAGGAAATTGAGGCAGAGTAAGGGATTGTCTGTCCAGCTCCTCACAGCTTACACAGGCACTTGCAGAAGCTGAGCAGCAGGTGATGAGAGCTGTTCAAGGTATTTCTCCTCACTCCAAAGCAGACAGTGCATGATGCCCTCACTTTGATACTGACAAGGCATCACAGTGCTGAGGAAAACCATGGAGACGATAGCTCTCTGACCACCCTGTGAAGAACATCTCAGCCTGTTGTTGGGGCCAGTGGTGTAAGAGATGAAGACATATGTGAGTCCCACATATATGTTTTCCTAGAGGATGGACTTGAGCTTGCGAGGGACAAGGAGCTTTCAACCTTCTAATCTTTGTCATTTCATTCTTTGCTGGTCTAACTCTGCCCTTTATTGTTGTCCCCAAGGGAAGGTACTTTTCCTGCTCAGTCTCAAACTTGATGTCATGTGGTGTCTGGTGTCAAGCTCTGTAAGCTGTCCAAAAAGAATGAAAAGGGTTCCGCTGTTCATGTCACTGCCTGATCTTACTAAATTTTGTGCAACCTGACTAAGCAGGAGTTCTAGTTCTGTAAGGACTAACTCTCCAACACTTAGGGCACCAAATCCTGTTGGAGGGATGGTTTTTTTTCCAACAAAGGAAGAGCTGAGTAACATCCTGGGGAACTGGGCCTCACTGAGCTGTATGTACAGAAGTGGGCATGGAGTTGAGCTGCAGCGTCATGATGCCTTACCATATGACAGTGAACTAGTGACTGCAGTAAACCACACAACAGCCAAGCAAGAGATGCCCACAGAAATGTCTCCTCTTTGCTTGTGATGTTTATAGGACCTGTCACCTCAACCACTTCTTCTTCAGTATGAGAAGTCAGAAGGGTCTGCAGAGGGGCCCCTCTACCATGCTGCATTAACAACCCTTCACGTGGTGACATCCACTGGTGGGATTTTCTGAAAAGTACTGGTCACTGCTAGGACACCAGCCCAGCTCCTCTCTGGGCCAGAGTGAGTCAAATTTCTCACAGCTGAAACACAAATGAACTGGAATCAGTCAGCCTGGTTCTGAGAGTATAGAAATTCATTATCTCAGCCATCCCCTAGGCTGTCAGGCTAAGGAAGATGATTTCTCTAGGTTTTAGCCTAAAACATGAAAACAATTGCCATTGATTTGTTCTGCAGATAAAATCAGCCAAATCTGCAGGATTTGGGAGTAAGATCCACCAGAGACCAGATATGCTGTGCCTGACAAAAAATTCTCAGAGGTCTGACTGTTATTCTGTGCATGTTTTGCCTCCATGGGCAATCCCTACACAAAGATCCCCCAGGTACAAAAAAAGCTGCTTTCAGATGCTGGAACAACTCTGAGGGTAGGCAGCACTTTTATGAATTTCTTGCTGACATTTGGAAACCAGAGAACAGAAAACCCTTCAGGAATCTCACCAATCCTGTGAGTTCTACAGGCTTAACTGAAGTCCTACATTATACTCATCTAAGTCTGGACTGAGATCCTATGAAAATGCAGGGAAAAGAGGTGTTGAGACAGAGAACTGTTCTAAAAAAACTCTGTACATAGCACCAAGTTTATTAAATCGGGAAATACAGCTGAAAAAGGGACATACAGAAACTGCTTATTCTAATTCCAGCTTTGCAATTCTGCTCCAAGGAACATATATACACATTTTAATATGTATATATTTACTTGTGTGTGATACTTATTCAGATAGCTAGATGGATAGCGATTCTGCTGTGCCTTTGGTAGCAATTCAACAGGCTACCAGCATAAAATATCTTCCTAAATTTGCTCTTCCAATTGAAGAGGTTTCAGAGAATGCCTTCTTTAATGCACACGTTTGCAACTGTTTCTCCTGCCCTTCCAAAATGGAATTCCATCCATTTCTGTCTTTGTTAAAGAGGTGGTAAAAAGATGGGAAAAGGAATAAAATAAAAATAAGTGTAGAAACCCATTCAAAAATAGTGCCAAAGATTTTGATTTGTCCTTAGAGATGCATATGTATTTTACAAAGGGAAATAAAAAATTGATGATGTTTTGGAAAAGGTCAATAATTAAAAAATAAATCCTGCAGATCCCATCACCTGCTGATTTCTCCCTCCTCCAGGAAAAGGAAAAGCGAAAGGTAGAGGGAATGCAAATCAGCTCTCATATGTTGTTAAGAATAATAACAATAATCATAATATTGTCCAGCTCCTATACAGAGTCTTGTGTCAGCAGACCTTACAACAAACATGCAAAGGAGATTCCAAAACAATTTCATTCATTTTCCAGAGGAGGAAACAGCTTGGCACAATATCACCAGTCTGTTGTCAGAGATAGGAATAAGATGACAATTTTTGAGGGCTGAGCTAGCCAGGACGGCCCAGTGTCATGTGAGTCATTTCTAGCTGTGAATGATTATAGGAAAATTACTGAAAATGAGGCAAGATTAGTGGGGAAATAAGCATTCTTGTAGCTATAAGTGGTTTAACAGGTTTTGGGGAAAGGCTGAAAATTGATAGGAAGAATAATGGCAAGGCCATTGCTATCACAGAAAAGTAATGCAACTGACCCTTCTTTCTTTTATCCCTTCTCCAGAAATACACTAGGCTGTCTCTTTTCATGACAGCTGCAACATTATCATGTAAAACATCCTTTCCTCATATTTTAAAATCAAGTGCCTGTGCAAACCAACACCAAATGGGGCAGTCCATTATAAAGAATTTCAATGTCTACAGAAAGTATGTCTGTATGAGGAAGCAACTCAACAAAGGGTAACCAGAACAATTTGTACTTGTTTTAATACCCATACATTTAATACCCCCCTGCAGAGGAATGCTTTGCAGACACACAGTCAGTGATCTAGGTTTTCAGAAGAAAGTTTAGAGGAAGTGGTGATTCCATTAATGTGGCTGCATGTTTAAAACAGGCATAAAAAAGGGAAGAGGCTAAAGAAAGATGTATTGACAATTGCATTGACCTTCTCAACTTTCTAAATCTGGAGATGTCCACTGCTGCTGGGAAAAAGAATGGAAGACAGATTCTCCTGGCAATTTCAATCCTTTGCTTTTTTTGAGGAGACTGCCCATATTGCCAGGGCTCTGCTACTGCCATCTGTATGTGAAATTTGGCTAGGTTCAATCATAAACCATCTACATTATGCTACCACATGCCTGGAAATTAATGCCTGATTCAAATGAAAGCAGAGGTGAAAAATGGCATTAGTCATACCTGTAAAATGAAGTTGTAGATTGCTATATCAATCTATTATTAACCACTAATCTGTTTGGGTGACAACAATCCTGGCTGTGGTTAAAGTGGCTCTCTGTTACCAGATAAGCTGCTTCTCTGCTAAGTTACTAATGAAACCAAGTGATCAGGGATTTCAATTCCATAACACAGTTTTAATAAATGCAAAGCAAGGTACCTGGGGATGGAACCTTTAGTACAGGATGAGTTTAAATCACGTAGATGCCATGGCAGGACTGCCAAGAGGAGGATCACACTATATCTGTCTTGTTGTCTAAACTTCTCACCCAGGTATCTCCTATGTCCCTTTCTCAGAGGTGAGGCACTGGGCTGGATTGTGATTTAATTTTTTATGACTGTTGCTCTGTGTTGTGTTAAATGTATGCTGTCGGTTCCAGGTGGCATCTTGGCAAGAACCCAAGGCCTGTGCCAAAGTTATGTCAGTGCAAAAATATTAATGCACATGACCCACGTTATTTTCTGTCTCTCCAGGAAGAGAAGCCAGTGGGGTTTTTTTAAGTTCATCAGCAAAGGGTGCTTACAATTAGTTAACTTTATCTTTTTGTCAGAAAACACAATTGTGGATGGCATTTCAGAGACCTCTCGGCAGGAGTTAAACTTGGTATCCAAGTGGAAGATTGCTTTAGAAGCAGGGATCATATAATTAACATGGCAGCCACTCAGCAGTGCCCACGGTATGGAAATGCTTTCAATTAGAACTCCCTTTTGCTTACAGCTTACTGTAGCATCAACTTCTGGCTTGATGTTTCCTATCCATTATCTATTCTGGAAGGTAGCCACTAGTGGAAAATACGTAGGTAGATCATTTTGTCAGGTTCAAATCTGTCAATGAAATGATAACAAATTTATCCTAATTTAAAATATCTAACATTGCTTCTACTTCTAACCTATGAAACTGTAAGTGTTCTTTAATCACAGAGCTAGCCTGATCTTAGTGTGGCTGTATTTTTGTTATTTGTACTTGAAGTTAGGTTTGAAATAGTCATTCAAAATCAGGTTCCATTTCTTGCTTTTATTATTTAAAAAAATATCTTTGAACAAATGTGGCTGTGACATAGAATAAGTCCCCTGTCCTTGTAGGAAACCCATCCAGCACAAGTTTCTCTTAATATTTTTCTCTAATGGAGCCAAAGTTTTCAGGAAATTAGCACTCTTTCTATCTCAAAGAATAAATAACAAAGTGGTGCATTAGAATGCATTTTTTCAGTCATGTTATAAAGATGCTTTGGGGACATGTGTGTCTATTTAAGACTGCACTTTCTGGAGAGGCAAAACCTTTGAGGATTTTTTGGATCCCTGCTTTTGCAGGCAAAGATAAGCAGCACTGCAGTACTGGAACTGTAAAGCAGCACTTTGAGCTAACAGACAGCATCTGGAAATCCACACATAGATACTCCTTGCCTACATTTTCAATGAAGTCCTTTTGCTCACTAATATGAGTTCAAGGAACTTTGTCTTTAGAGATACCACCTAGACAGAGGTGAAGGAAGGAACTTTTTAGCCTCAGGTGAACAGAGCGAGACGAATAGTTGTTCCAAGGCAAAGATCCAGCAAAGAATCTTTGTTTCTTTTTATCTGCCTAAATACCTACAAAATTAAAAACAAATGATTAGAATTCCAGCAATCAAGAACGTGATCTCCTTTATTGCTGGAGGTACTTCCCTGCTGTTGATGTAATTATCAAGGTCGATGCAAGATTTTGGCTTCGTAAATCTCACATATTCGTAATGCTGACAACTAAGGGAACAGCTGTGCCATAAGTTTTCCCTGACTGAACATGCTTCATTTTTCTTGCATTTTTTTCTTTAACTTTACTGTTTTTTGCTACAGATGCAAACAGCAAAACAAATGGAGAGGCAATGCACAATGTTTCACATTACCAAAGGAACCTTTGGTGTGGGAATTGGGCTTCAGAGCCAATGACCTTGTGAAGCTAACATTGCATTAAAAATGGTTCAAACTTTTACTGAGTCCAAAACAAAAAAAAAAGAGGATTGCACTCAGAATTTTCGTCTCAAGTTTTGGAACCTCTTCCCATCCGTTCCTGGATGTTGCCCTAACGGAGCAGTTAAACTAGTAATCTGGGAGTGACAAGACCAATTCTACTAAATATGAATGTAAACTAGGGAGCTCCTGTCCAGCAAGAAAAGATGAGCCAAGAATAATCAGTCTTGTGCTCTCTCTGGCCAAGGGAAGCCTCTGTGATAGATGATGAGGAAATAGCACATGTTGTTTATGATCGTACTGGTTATAGGGCAGAAGCCATCTGGGCAAGTTCTTTTAAACCCACATGGTCTTAACACCCAATGGCTCTAGGCCAGTACCTTAATGCCAGGCAGTCATGTCTGGGTTCCAGGCTTTCCTCTGAGCAAAGTGTCTCATGGCTCTGTACGAGACAGGTCATCCTTTGCTGTGCTTGCTGGTATTTTAGCAGCTGTTAATCTCTTATCAGTTATGCTTGAATGCTACACATCACCTAGTGTATTGTTTTCAAACTCCATCCTCCCTTCTCCACACTGTTTCTTCTACACCTTTTGGAACTGTTCACCTCATGAAAGCAAGGGTTGCATGTCTTGGTGTGTGGATTATGCAGTGGGATGCATTCCCTCCTAGATGAATCATTCAAATCCAGCCTAGTTTATTAATAAATGCAATCAGATAAGGCTTTTGCAGTAGCTTCCCTAGTGGGGCCTCCTTCGCTGGCACTATCAGTGAGATCAAAGAATGAACAATGCCATTCAGAGTGAACTCCTGGTAGATTCCTCCAGGCTGGAGCTGAAGTACATTTGTAAATGGCTGCTTGTGTGCATTTCACTAGGTTGCTGTTCTAGCTATGAGGACAAATAGCACCCTCCAGGCCCCATACCAGCACCAACTCAAAGACAACATCAAATATTAAAACAGATAAAAAAATACCAATCGTTCCATCTTCCTACTGGGAGAACTTCTTAAGGAAGGTTCTGCCAGAAATTACTCTCTATAACCTATCTAATTTAGCATTGGACAGTAATTGTTAAAGGAAAGCAACTGACTAGACTAAGTTCATGTGAAGTGTAACTATTGATAGCACTCCAGGGAAGGAGTCTGGACAAGTTTTGCTTTTGTATCTTCAGCTGCAAAAGGGAGGGCTTGTGCTGGGGGCACTGTGAACATGATCCTCCTGGAGGACAATCCAGTGAAGTAAGCTGGCTGTTTAAGGGAGAGAGTACCAGAGAGTACAGCAATGGGAAAGAAACAATTGGGCAGAGTCTGAATCACATCTTCAGAACATCCCCTGTCCTTGCAAGAAACCCATCCAGCCCCATTTTTCTCTCATGAACCCAAACTTTTCAGGGAATTGGCACTCTTTCTATCTCAACAGAAGTTACCCTTTCTAAAAAATGAGTCTGAGTTGGCCAGCTTTTGCTGAAAAGGCTTCACTCAAGAGGAGTGTTTTGGTTTCCCAAGGCAGGTGCTATTTTGTTGGTAGTTCATTGGAGAACAGCACTTCCAGCTATACAGAAAAGAGGCAATAGTGCAGCCCTTTGAACCAGACCCTTAAAGAACGTCCTCAAAGTTTCTTCATGATAGATCATCACTACCAGGTTAACTTCAGCACCCTTAGAGGTCCTTTTCAAAGTGGTTTGGTTGCCCTTTCAGAGCTTTGGAGCATGGCACACCACCTGCTTCATTTTCTACTCCTCCTGACACAGTGATGGAGACCCCCAGCTGACTCCTTCTTGGCCAGACCATCTCCTGGCTCCCTTCCATTAAAGGCAGGATGGTCCCCAGTAACAGCTGTTGCAGTAATGTCTGGGCAAGACAAATCCAAGTTCAGTGGTAAGAAGTGTCTCAAAGCCCTTTGCAACAGCCACATACTCGCCCACATTATAGCACAGTGGTCTGTGATCCCTAGTATACGCATATAAAAATATAAATATATACCATTATTCCAAACTGTCACTCATCCCATAAATGCTTTCTGCCCTCATGAAAAGTTCCTTTTGCCCTTACAAGCAGCTTCTGCAAAGGAAATTAATTTTATTTGACAAAACTACTCTGATGCAGCAGATATTTCTTGCTGATCTAGATACAGCTTCTCAGGGTTCACAGGCTGTACTCCAGTCCTTCTCCCTCAGCCAGTCCCATACTTTTGGGTACTGGTTTATTTAAGCCTATTCTCATGGCACCTCTCCCAGCTATGCCCTCCAGGTCAGACAACCACCCTGACGCCAACCAAATGGCCTGAAATCCCTCCAGTCTGGATTCCTGTCTGGAGCTACACTCTTCTACTACATCAATCTTTAAGGACATTCACCATGCCCGGCCCAGCTGCCTCCGCATTTCCCAGCTGCTCTTTTGGCAACCAATGTTGGACAAATAAGCCCACCCCAGAATCCACTTTAGAAGAGGCTTGAGATCATGTGCCCCAGAGGCAGATGGGATTTGCGGGCTGGGTAAGCCCAGACTACACTTCTACAGTCACAGGCTATCTATCAGCCAGAGGACGGATATCTAGACATGTATCAGAGGAGAGCACCAGAACTCAACCCACTCCTTGGCTTAGTCTCCCTAAAGAAAGTGTTCATGCAACTTCACTTCTTCCAGTCACATCTTGCTATCCTCCCGTTTTGTGTCTGCTCTTTGCCAACTGAGAAGGCACCATGCTGACAAATGATCCACTATGGCTCTGCCAGAGTGGTGCAAGAGGGATTGGGCAAAACCAATGTTCTTGTTTCATTCTGGACAGCAGCACAACAGGAGGCATAAATGCCAAAACTGAAAATAAAATTAAAAAAAAAAAAAAAAAGTATGTTTTTCTGTAAGGTTTACATTTGCACAGCTGAACTTTCAATGGAATGAAATATGAGCTTCAAATCCTCTATTTTCCCTCTCTCTCTGCAAAACTTTTTTCTTCTACTTTTTCTTCTATAATATTTTCTATTTTTCCTCTATGTCTTCTTTAACATCCTAAAGCAAGTGGGTTTGGATTTAACATGAGGGTGTGGACGTAGTTGCCGCCTTTGATCCCCTACCCACCCTTTCCTTTCCCCTCCCCAGAAATCAAAGCTGGAGAGTATCAAATGAAAAATTGCACAGCACAGGCCCTGATCTGTCAGCATTTGGGTTCGGATCAAACTTGTCCAAAGCCATAGATGCAGCTGGAGATTGCTGGTGGTTTCAGCCACTTTTTCTCTTCTCCTCTGAAATCACTGGGTCGAAGCATTTTACAGGATGCAGTTCAGGTCTGAAACATGCCTGACCAGCAGTTATTTTTAAAAATATTAATCCAAATATTTTTTAAAAAATGGAGGAATAAAAACAACAGAGGGGACTGTAAAAACTCTTGCTGAATTGTGCTTTACTCCTTGTTTACCATATTTTTGCTAAAATAGGTGGTTTATGCCTAGCTCACCAAAATGGTAGACCATGAGAGTCTGATGTTGTGGCTGAGTTAATATTTGTTAGTACAATAAAAGGCAATGTGAAACCAGAAATTTCTGGAGAACAGTTTTCCTAACAGTGACAGATAAAACTTAAAGGGTATCTGTGTCAGTGCTTAAATAGACAAGAGACTGGAGGAAGGCTTTATTCTTGCCAGACTCTGCCCTGCAAGAACATTGTTAGTCCCTTGGTCATCACAAATTTTCCGTAATCGCCTGTGTTATTAAACACTTTCAAGTTAGAGGACCATTCCTAAAGTCCTCTGTTATCCCCCTGTCCCAGAATTCACAGAGTCCCCAAAGGGTGCTTGTTTCTTGCATGCTCATGTAGCCAACCTGTGCCTGCAGCTGCAACACGGGCTGCTCATCTGCAGACCTCTGGATGGAATCCTCTTTGCTTGGCAGGGGGCAAGGGGGCATCAGGCCTTGAGGAGATCTCAGACCTTTGAGGCCTGAGAAGATCTGTAATCTGGGCTCCTCGCTGGAGTTGAATTTGGAAAAGATCCCCTCACCAGCTCCAGCAAGCCAGACTCCATGCTTGAGCTCCCCTCCCAGGGCCTGTTCAAAGCCTGCACCAGCCCAACGCTCCTCTCACTCCTGCTCTATTTTCATTCGTTATTTCAGGTGTGCAAATTAAACCACAAGAGGAGAGAGAAAGGTCCCTGCCAGTAGGGAAATTAATTAGGATTTGGGAGATAATGCTTCAAATCACAGCTTTCTTTGGTGATCTTCGTCACAACCTCAGGCAGAACACTTTGGATTCCATCCAGCCCCTACACCACAGAGATTACGGCAAGCTCAGGTGGCTGCAAAGGGTGTATGCATTGAGCAGAGGAGTGGACAAGGGACCCCAAAACTGCCAGACAAAGTCACTGGACACAGACAAGTGTGGAGTTTCAGGTAAATACCTATATGCCCCCTCCCCTCCATTATTGCTTATTGAACAGTCGGTAGCCAAGACACAGCACCCTTGGAAGATCACACTTATCCCCCAGATGCAGGTGTGAGTCTGAAATGTGGCAAGTCTCAATTGCTTTGCCCGCCCCAGGCCATGCAGTCAGCACTTAATAAACAAACACAAACATGTGTGGGTGTGATTAAAGGAACTGCTGGCATGAATTTGGGAAGTGCAACTGCATGACAACAAATACAAGGGAGGCTTGAAGATCGTATGAAGGGAGTTCTGGATAAAGTTCACTTTCCCCTGTGGGTCTCAGGTGTCCCATACTAGCCCCACTTGCTCCAAGAGTAAAGATAAATGTGCACACAATACTCGTGCTCATAGATACTATAGGCAAGACTTTCTGGGAGAGCTTGCTTCAGAAGGAGATACTCTGAATTTTTATGACTGTGGCCATCATGATGACATCTTCATTTGCTGAAATGACGCTTTGAACTGTTGGAAAAGAAATGATGATAAACCATTTGATTTTGTTCTATCTTCGATCTTATGCATTTTCAGTGCCATTGTTTTTGAGCCCCTGCCAGTAGGGCAGAAAACAGCACAGCTGCCATCTGCCTAGCGTTGTTTGTGCCTTATCCTTTCCCCTAGGGGAGATGCATGTAGAGAAGAAGTCTTTGTTTGGGGTCTGTCTGTTTTGCTCTGGGTTTGTTTTTTTGGGGAGGTGGGAGAAGGGCTGTCCAACTCTTCTCTCACCCTCCTTGTTTGGACAGTGAAGGTCATCAGTAGCCACCATGAGGGAAGCATGGATAGACAGAGCTCAGATAACTTAATCAGATAACTTAAAGAGAGTTGTTAATTGCTAATGCAACCCACCCTTGGGGCTATATTGCCTTGTGTGATGTCCTGGCTGTAAGTGGTTCCTTAAGCTATTCACAAACCAAGTAACACCTAATTGTGTGGCACAAAACTGAAGCAGGGGAAGAGAAGCAGCCCTAGCTGTGGCCTTTGACACTCCACAATAACAGCACTTGCTAGTACCACAATATCACTGAGAAATAAATCTGAGGGGATGATACATTTTTGGCTTTTCCGAAATAATTTTCCTGAGATTCTACTCCAAAAATCATTGTCGCTGGCTTAGCTGTAAACATTGTTTCATGGAGACAGATGTGCCTACTTGGATTCTGCAAGAGTCTCATTTAACATCTTCTTTAATCTCTGGAAATGGAAATAATCAGGCCCTTGGTGAAATTTACAAACAGCAATAATTTGGGAGGATTGACTAACAAACCCAGCAGAAAAGTAGAAGAAAGGCAATTTGGGGAGCATAATTTGGGTGTAAATAGCATAAAGGAAGGTTGCAGTCTAATTGTATTCATTGGTGCCATAACAAAAGAAAACTTCACAAAGAACTAATGGGAAAGTAAGATGTAGGAGGCAGATAAAGAAAAAAGAGATGGGGGTTTATGGCACAATTTTTGGGGCACAAACTGGCAACAAGATGGGTCAGTGGGAATTGTGTGAAGGGATCAAGTCTCTGAGCCACAAAATCTAGTAAGATCAAAACCCAGAACATTTAATTTGATTCTTGAAAGGAAGACAACAAGAAGATCATGAAATTTAAAGAAAACATCTTTAAATGATGAAAGAACTGGAACACATGATACATGCAGAAAGGATAAAGATCTAAAAATAAAAATAAAAATAAAAATAAATAAAAAATAAATAAATAAAATAAAATTTAAAAAAAGAGAAAAAACCTGAAAACCAGGCATTGAGTAAGCAGGAAAAAGAGATATTCATCCAGACTTCAGAAAGTGGGAAGAAATTTGCTGTGAATAATGTAAGAAAACACAAAGTAGAATTTTGGAGCCAGTTTTTTTCCTGACAATGAGACCTGTGGCACTATCATAAAGTCTTCAACAGGTGCTTTGGGAAACACAGGATTTAGGGCTGTCATATCCTATCCTGAGAAAAAGTATGGATAACATCTCTGTGCCAAACAGTCTTCTGAAGGCAAGAAATCCACCAGATATCCAGTGCTGCTTTTCCAACTTCTGTGACTTCATATTTGATGGACAATCCCCTATCTCAGTCTTTGAAAAACTTGTAGTAGATATTTTCTTTCTCATTGTATTCTAGAGTAAAGAAGGATCATATCAAGATGTGATAGGGGCATGGTAGGGACAACCTGGTATTCACACTCACCTAACCAACCAGTGACAGATCTAGCCCTGCTGGTCTTATCTGAAAATGACTTGTCCACATTTCTAATCTTTTGGCCACACCTTTGTCACTACACCTTGTATGATAGAACCTTGGACTAAAAGCTTTAATTAAAGTTTCAATTCACACGTTTGTACAATTTCTGGCTGGAAGAGACCATGTTAATAATCTGTCTGCTGTGCTGTACAACAGTGTTCAATTCATTTCTCCCACTAATTCAAGCCTGCATTCCCAGCTTGAGCCAACTCTTCTTTGTATGTATTAAATAATGGCACGTTAGATGTGACATTGCTAAGTGCCTGAAAAGGATATTAGGTAGACGGTGTTCAGAACTGCCAGAATTAAGGCATTTATATTTTCACGAACTCTTCTGTATAAACACTGAGCTTGGTGCTATCTTTCTGTCAAGGGCATACAATAAACTCAGATTTGGCTTGAAAACCGTTAGATAAATAGCAAGTCATTTCCTCTTGAATGTCTCTAATTCTTGATTATGTGTGTGTGTGTCATTGTGAGCCTCTGAGCATGCATTTTATTTTGTTGGGGCTTTTTATGCTCTAAACTTCCAGTGTTCTTCCCCCCTCCCCTTTTTCCTTTTGAATGGAGGCTCAACATTTCAGTTGCTTGTTTTATAAGGCAATGCATCATCTCTTCTCATTGCCATTAATTAGCCAGTGTAATATTTTCCACATGAAGTCACAGGACTTGAAATGAACATATTTCGGCATCAATTAGGTCTCTGCTCATGTGAGGGCCCAGCTGCACTTTAAATACTATTTATATAATGGTAATGAGCCAGTCATCACCACTGCTGGCTTCCAGCAGGTTTTGTACAGTGCCTGCTTGAATATGATTAGAAGTGTGTGGATCCTTCCCCCCCGCCTTTTTTTTTTTTTTCCTTCCCAGAAACTATGCTGAATAAAACTGACTGGTTTTTAAAGTCATAAAAAGGGCTGGCAGCAGAAAATCGGATGTTATTCTTGGTGTCTGTTATATTTTCTTCTATTTTCCCTGGAAAATGCACCCATTAAAAGCAGGAGTTTCTCTTTTTAACATTCCTCAGTCTTCCCCCTCACCACCCTCTTGCCTGTTTTCAGGGGGTGGGATGGTTTGTGTTTGGCATCTTTCATATACCTATTATTTTAGGGAAAAGAACCTAAAGACATCTAAGTAACCATGACTGGTAGATGGTGTTATCAGAGGGATCCAAAGTTAAAAAATGAGGTTAAAGGACCTCTGGCAGCACTCAGTGAGGATTAGGTAAAATCCACAGAGATAAAACAAGACCTGACCCAGATCCCAAGCTCTAGACTCAGACACAGTCAGACTGAGCGTTCAGAAAAGTTTCTTTTGAAATAAAACTCTCTGTTGTGGTGTCCACAAAAACCTTGCCTGATGCAGCTGGAGGTAAGGGTAATGCAGTCAGAATGAACCATGTGCTCTATGTATGTATCCTGATGTCTCAAAAAAATGAAAAAATCCTTTGCAGAGATGCTTTAACAGTCCTATCTCCTCTCTCATTTTTGTTCTAAGCAGATTCCCCCATAAGATGATGTTCTCATCCCTCCCAATAATTCCTAAGGAGAGGCAGCATTAGCAGCCACTCCATCTGCCTTTTCATGGTGCAGGAGAATGACCTGACCTGCTTAGCTTTGTTTTTCTGGGGGTGAAAAACAGATTAGGAGAAAGTCACAAACTGTAGTTTTCTTTCCTGGCATAGTGAGGTTCCCAGTCTCAGCTGAGTAGCAACCAGTTTCAGATTCTCAGTTCAGTTTTCAGGAAGGCTTTGCTTTCAGTGGTCCTTCCCTGTGAAGTGGCAATGTCATGGTCCTGGTGAACCACAGTATGCAGGTGGGATGAACAGTTGGACTGTAACAGCTCAAGTGCCCTGGGCAGTTTTAAATCTGACAAGACATAAATGGGTTCATCATCTCAGCCATTACCTCTGCTGGCTGAGTCCTAGGAGTCCCACCATCCTGGCAATCTCAATGTCACCAGCTCTCACAAAATAAACTACATAAACTGCTTGCTCCTGTAGCAGATTAGATCAAGTTCTTTTCTTTTTATGTAAAGGACAACAGGGCCTTCATTAAAAAAAAAGCCACATCTCTTTTCAAATTAATGTAATCAGAAGTAAATGGCCTAGCCAGATGCTGAATGAAAAATGGGTCCTGTCATCCTCTTGTGGGAGTGATGGAAAAGTGGTTGCTGCACTGTGAGGTTTCCCTTGTGAATATTAGCAAGATCCTAGAAAGTCTCCCCTCAAATGCAAATTCTCCAGGCTAGAAAACAGATGTCATCACTATAGATATTCAGGGCATGCTTTTTTAGAAATACAGAAAATTTGTAGCCCAGGTCAAGTCTGGAACTCACTACCAGACTGTTTGGGCTCTGAAGCAGGAGAGGACAAGAACAACGTGGTTTTATTCTGCTCTGATTGGAGCATTTCTGGAGGAAATCTGCTGTCCAGTCTCCCCATCAGCATCTCCACTTGTGGGCATGCAGGCAGGCTCTGAGGCCAAGAGAAAATAACATTGAAATGTGTCCTCCTAACATCTTGTTGGTTATTCCCTCCAAATGTTTCATCTGCCTGTAGTGAAAACAAATAAACAAACAAAAATTGCTTCCTATATCCTAGCCGTCAGCCATCAAAATCCAAGTGGAAGGGAAGGGTTTAGGACACTCAGGTTTCGGTTTGTGATGAGTTTTTTCCCTCTGATCTCACACATTTTTATTTTCATTTTCATGCAGCTTCCCTAATTTCAGCGAAGACTGCTTTTTAGCAAGGATGACGTTTAAAACCTGAGATGTGCAAGGAACATGCACAATACAGAACAACAAAGGCAGCTGAAAGCATGGGGGCTGAGAGAGGGGAAACCCCAGCTTATTGTGCATCAGAAATAGCTGCAAGTTTTGATTCCCACGGAGGGGAGTGAAGTCTGTGCTATTTTATCAGGTTGCATTTCCCAAACTTCAGTTTTTAATCTGTTCTCAGTGCTTTAATCACAAATTCTCAACATCAAGAGTATCGAACCCTTCTTCCTCATCCTCCTTGTCTCTCAGCCGAAATCCCAGAAAAAAAACCACAAAAGCCAGTGTGAGATACAGAAAAACAACATCTCGAAAATGGAACAGACCCAGTGCAAATTCTTAGAAAGCATAAGGGAGCGTTAAAAAAGTCAAGTTGTTTTATCCAGCTCTAACCGAACAGATTTCTGGGCAGATGCTAGCACTGGTGAAACCAACCCACGTCACTGACAAACACCACTGGTTACTGTCTCTATACCCCCAAAAAAGAAGAAAAACAGAGGGCAGCAACACAAAAGAGGCCAATCTGGCAATCATTTTGTGGCTCCACTCAGAGGAAAGAACTTGAAAGAAAAGCCAACATTTTGGGATGGGTTTGACCAAGGTCCAAAATATCATGATGTGCACCATGCTCTACCAACAGCCCATCTGAATAAATTTGTTTTTTTACTGTCAGAATTCTCTAGCCTTTTCAGGGTCTGTCTCAGAGAAAGAATACAACTGGGAAGGGTGGGGAGTTTAATTGTCTATGAACAACTCCTGGAAGGAAGATATTTACATTAGTCTGGCTGTGATTTTATTGCTCTTTCCTTTCCCCCCATTCCACAGTCTTTCCATCTGTAAACAATATTTTACATGTCTGTAAGCTACAAAGATTTGTGTGCAATGCTTAGGAGACCTTCAGTGCATAAAAAAAGTTCTAAGCAGAAATTAAAAAAGGTTTTTATAGAACTCTATGAAAACTAGGGGAACTCCATCCTGTGGTGGTGCAGGTCAATAGGGTATTAGACTCAGCACTAACAAAACATAGTGCCTTAACTTCTCAGCTGGAGGAAAAAACCCCAAACCAGCTAAATTAAAAACAGTTGTTTCATACATCCCACCTCCTTTGGACCATTTTTACATTGTGCTATAATCTATGTTGATCTCACAAAGAAGGTGGTCATATTCCTGAGAGCACAGCGTGATGTGGAATTTGTAGTGGGGAACACAGAAAGATGACATAATTTTATTTTTCACCCAAAAAGATCCTGAAATGAGTAATAATCAATGTTAATGAATAGCACAAAGTCTCCAAAGCTGATCACTTTTCAAGGTAAGACAGCTAAAAGAACACATTATGAAAGAATATGGAATGCATGAGAGGAAACTCAGTGCCTCCTTCCTTATGACAATTTTGTTCGTTCACTTGAATGAACAAAGGAGTTTATCTGAGTAGCTGTACTGTTGAAAAGCCTGGGAAGGAAACTCCCTTCTCAAATACCCCCTGACATGGCCTTTAAGCACCGAACAAAATAGTGTCCTAAATGAAAAAATGTATCTTCTATGAAAATATAATTTACAGTTCTATTTTCCTACTATAGGGCTGCTCTATCTATAGTTTACTGTGGAGGATAATCAGATATTTATAAGATTTAACTTAATTCTATGCACAATCAAAGCCGTATTTAACTTGGACAACACACTTAAGGATGAGAGTCTGACATTTTGGTTACCATGGGAATTACAAAGTTCATAGTTCTTAAAGTAGGGTGGAACCATTATAAGCTCCAAGGATTCTTAACTAGTGACTCCAGGAAGGCTTCAGGTATCTTTCTTTTCTGTAATTCCAAGTGGGAAAGAGATCACAGAACGATAGAATTGTAGAATGGCTTGAAGTTGGAAGGGACCTTGATGTTCATCTGGTTCCAACCCCCCTGCCATGGACAGGGACACCTTCCACTAGACCATGTTACTCAGAGCTCCATCCAACCTGGATGTAAGCAATTCTGGGCATGGGGCATCCATTACTTCTCTGGGCAACATGTTCCAGTGCCTCACCATCCTCACAGTAAAGACTTCCTTTCTTATATCTAACTTAAACCTACCCCCTATCACCTCAAAGCCATTCCCCCTCATCTTATCACTGCGCGCTCTTGTAAAAAGTCCCTCTCCATCTTTCTTGTAGGCTCCCTTCAGGTACTGGAAGGTCACAATTAGGTGAGAGGAATGTCTGATAACAGGCTGAGTGTGGCTGGGTTATGCTGAGCTGTAGAGGTCTACAGTAAAATGGGGGGCTCATGCATGTGTATTTACATGTTCATGCACATAGGGGCAGTGAATGTGTTTATATAAACAAATATTTTATGTATTTAATGCTTCAAATGGGCTGGTTCCATCAAGCCAAAAGTCATTATTAGCCAAGTCAGTAGAGATGGGGAATTTAAAGCAGAGGCAAAAGCACAAATGTTAATCAGGAACCTCTAAAACAAATCTTATTAAATTCCCCCAAACTGAAATGATGTAACTCTAGATGCTGGTTATAAAACAGTGCTGGCTTGGCAGGGATTTGGAGGTCTCACACAGTCCCTTACACACACAGGTACACACACGCTTACATACTGGCACATCCGTACTTTATAAAGCAAATAAAAACCAGCAAGGTGAGTAGAAAGCTGCAAGGAAAAACAGGTGGCAATGAGCACTGTGGACAACACAAATAGCTTGTTCTAAAATAAGTGGCACAAAAGGAAAACTGACTGTTACAGGATAGGATGTGACAATTCAGTGTGGAAAAAATTGTTCAGAAAATCTGTCTCTCTCATGTACTTGACAAAATGTGCTGTATGAGGTCTGTACACAACACTCCAGCAAGAATGAGGAGGATACTAAAGAGCAAGGCTAAAGGGTGGATATTATGATCAGATGACATGCACCCATAGGATCTGAAGACAGTAGACTGGTCATGTTCTCTTTCAGTGGGATGATTCTCACCTAATTTCACGTCCCAGAGTTAGGATTCTTGTTTAAACCAGACTTTGAGACTATCTCTGAGACAATGAATGTTAAGGTACAGCTAAAATGATTTATCCCATCCAAAGGTAAGTGCAATAAGCCCTCCTCAAAGGTATTTCCCAATCTTCATTTACAGTAGGGAGTGTAGATGTAGTGTGGGATGCATTCCCAGTTATTAAAGTATCAAGTTATGCAACATAATCAACAACAATTTTTACTTTCGCAGTTTTCAGTGAGTTTGGTGCTTCAGTGAGCTTTCAGGGGCTGGAGTACATCGCGTATGGTGGGAAGCAGAGCAAGATGGATTTCTTCATCCTGGAGAGGGGAAGGCAAAGGGGGAACATATTTCTGTCTTCAGCTGTCTAATGGAGTCTTACAGGGAAGATGGATCTAGAAAACTCTGAGAGATTCATTACAAAAGGGTGAGAAGCAATGGGCCCAGTTCACCTCCTGGGAAACTCGCCTTGCCAATCAAGGACAAAATTTGTACAATGACTGTATTAAAGCACTGGGAGCGCTTCCCAGAAAGGCTGTGGAATCTCTGCCCTCATAAAGACTCCAAATTGGACTGGACAAGGGCCTGAGCAGTTGGGCCTCCTTTGAGTTGTGGGTATTGGAGAAAATGACGTCCAGAGGTTCCTTCCAAGCAAAATTTCATGACTCTGTGTTTTCCCATTATAGCTGAAAGTCTGACAGCTTGACACACATCCCAAGAGAAATCATGACATGACATGGGCTCAGCTAATAAACAATTACATTAGGAAATATAAATTAGTCAAATCAACAGGGTTTTATGGGAAACAGATCCTGTCAAACTGACTTGATATCTTCATTTGATAAAATTACCAGTTTGGTGTCTTAAGATAATCTTGTTGATGTAACAGACTTCTGTAAGACATCTGACTTTGAACTGCAGGATGTTTTAATTAAGAAACTAAAAAGACACAGAATGCATTTGGCTTTCATTCAACTGCTCAGAAATGGCTGACTTGTGGGACTCAAATTAAGCTGAAAAGGAGAGAACTCTTATGAAGTAAAAGCATTTATGGAAAGGCCCAGCTGGCATCCATTCCTGTCCCACTGCTCCTCAAGGAACCTGGGAGGAACTGTAATGCCAATACCTAGAGGGTTTTCATGGTGTACAAAGTTTCAATAAGAAGAGAAATGGGATGGGGAAGCAAAAGGCAGTAAATAGTGAAGGCTGCTCATTGGCACCAATTGCCTTGGGTCAGCCAGCGAGCTCAGTGCGAGAAAACACAATGCAACACAGGATAGATGCATCCAGCTGTAGTCATCCATCCAGGCAAAAGAGTAATGGCGTTTACATGTAGGATAAAGGACTCCACAAGTGGCAGCTCCAATTTAGATAATTATTTGAGGGCCTCTGCATAGAGAAGAGAAGAGAAAATGTGATTTCTGGAAAACGATACACTAAGAAGAAACAGAAGAGGCAATAGACAAATGTCTTTCTCATTGGTGTGACCACTGCTGAAGGATTGTGTTCATATCCAGCATCAAGGATTCAGGCAGCACGTAGGCAATTTGCAGAGGATTGGTGGTAGATCTTCTTGATTAGTTACACTGGAAAACATTCCTCAGAAGGAAATAATTAAGATTAGCACATCAAGAGACTTCCAGAATCCCATTGAAGGGGTGGCACGATCCTTCAGAAACATCCTCATCTGTTCCCCGCTCATTGTGGGATCAACAGTCATGTCACTTCTGACAGATGCTGCATAATCTGCTCTTAAAAACCTTGCATTGATCATCTTTCAATATTAATGCATAAAAGGCAACTACAGTGAAGAAAGAAATCATCTGTGCTATTTATTTGCTGAAGCAAAACATGAAATCATGGTTTAAAGAGAGTTATTCAGCCTTTCCTCAGAATTCTCTTATCTAGGGTGAAAATCCCCAAAATTTTCTCCTTCTTTTTCCCATAATTCTGGTTTTAGAAGACTCTGACAACCCTCAGCACTTATCTCTGGACTATCTAAATATTATTCACTTCTTAAAAGTGTGATGCTTAAGAGAGGAGACAAAGATCTCTGTGTGGCTTTACCAATTAAGTAGAATAGAACTTTTTTTCCACATATTTGTAGGTCATAATCCTCTCTATACAGACTAATGTAGTGCTCACATTTTTCTTCATGGCTTCTTATTGACCTAAGATGACTAAAAACTGTGGTGTCATGTCCATCAGTGGAAAAAAGATCATCAAGAATGGACTTTCTTTCTTTCTTTCTTTCTTTCTTTCTTTCTTTCTTTCTTTCTTTCTTTCTTTCTTTCTTTCTTTCTTTCTTTCTTTCTTTCTTTCTTTCTTTCTTTCTTTCTTTCTTTCTTTCTTTCTTTCTTTCTTTCTTTCTTTCTTTCTTTCTTTCTTTCTTTCTTTCTTTCTTTCTTTCTTTCTTTCTTTCTTTCTTTCTTTCTTTCTTTCTTTCTTTCTTTCTTTCTTTCTTTCTTTCTTTCTTTCTTTCTTTCTTTCTTTCTTTCTTTCTTTCTTTCTTTCTTTCTTTCTTTCTTTCTTTCTTTCTTTCTTTCTTTCTTTCTTTCTTTCTTTCTTTCTTTCTTTCTTTCTTTCTTTCTTTCTTTCTTTCTTTCTTTCTTTCTTTCTTTCTTTCTTTCTTTCTTTCTTTCTTTCTTTCTTTCTTTCTTTCTTTCTTTCTTTCTTTCTTTCTTTCTTTCTTTCTTTCTTTCTTTCTTTCTTTCTTTCTTTCTTTCTTTCTTTCTTTCTTTCTTTCTTTCTTTCTTTCTTTCTTTCTTTCTTTCTTTCTTTCTTTCTTTCTTTCTTTCTTTCTTTCTTTCTTTCTTTCTTTCTTTCTTTCTTTCTTTCTTTCTTTCTTTCTTTCTTTCTTTCTTTCTTTCTTTCTTTCTTTCTTTCTTTCTTTCTTTCTTTCTTTCTTTCTTTCTTTCTTTCTTTCTTTCTTTCTTTCTCTCTTTCTCTCTTTCTCTCTTTCTCTCTTTCTCTCTTTCTCTCTTTCTTTCTTTTTTCTTTCTTTCTTTTTCTCTTTCTTCCTTCCTTCCTTCCTTCCTTCCTTCCTTCCTTCCTTCCTTCCTTTTCCTTCCTCAGCGATGTTGTTTAGTACAAATGAGGATTAACTCTGAAAACTCAATATATATTAAATAACTTGTAGATAATAATGTGAGTACAAGAAGTATAGCAATTTAACGATCATGGCCACAAAAATAAGAAGTCTCTTCAAACCCATGAACTGATAGCACAATCTCTCATTACTTGGAGAGTTTGGGCACACAAGATAAACACCCATTTGCTTAACCATTGGCAGCACTTAAAACCTCAGGGCTATTGTATCTCTAATCCATGAACAGGAGGAGCAGTACATAATGATCATGACCTAGTTCACATTGCTCTGAGCAGCCAGATAGGGAACCAAAGGCCACACAGTCAGCCCTTCACTGAGCTGTTCTTCTTTAATGCACTTTTCAGGAGGAAATCCTTCTTTCTATGCTTCCTGTGCTCTCTTGGCTATCTATAGGTGTGCTACAAATCAGAATGGAAAATTCATATGATGAGAAGATATATAGGCTTTTCTGCTTCCAACAGTCCACCCAAAAATACAACTCAGGGACAGGAAAGGGATGATATAATGCAAATGAAAGGCTGATATTTCTAAAGACATGGAAAAAAAGGAAAAAGTTTTTATTTTATCTGATCCAAATGTATGGTGCATGCTCAGAAGCCAGAAAGCAAATAAAAAGAAGGAAAAAGCCCAAACATTTCTAGCTCATAAGTATATACATTTCTTTTTCTTTATTTCCCCTCCTTTGTCTTAATCCTGTCAGGAAATTGAGACAAGCTGGAGCCACTCTCCTCTCCTGCTTCTACAACACTTTAATCTGCCAGATAGAATCCGTTTCAGAGTTGCTTAACCTATGGGGTGTCTTCCTAAGGGGCAAAGACACCCCCATTTCTCTGAGTTCAGAGAAGGGGGCTTTCTTGTCACCTTACTGTTTGATGTGCAGATGTGCCCCTCCACACAGAGGCTCTCAAAGACCTGCTTCCTTTGGCAGAGTCTGCACATATCCTTGCACATCTCTCAGGGGAGATTAATTAATACCACGTCTCTGACACACCTCAGTTCTCCCTAGCAGCACCAGACTGGAAACCACGCAGGCATGAGAAAGCAGAGGTTATTTTGGATGTGAATTCATGGAGAGGAAATGTGGTCAAGGTGATTCAGTGAGGAGTAAGTCATGACACAGTGTCTGCCTGTCTGTCTGTGTGACTGATCCTGAAGAGACCTGTGGACATCAGGAAAGTTGTTCAATGATTCCCACTGTGGTAATCTGCTAGCATCTTTGCCAGATTTTCATCATTGACAGTGCAATTGCCAATGGAAACTTTGTCTAAGGCTTATTACCTGTATAAATCTGTATAAATGTGTAAGTGTGTGAGTGTGTTTATGTGCATGTATGCAAATGCTTATGTATGCATATTTTTGTGTGTGTGTGCTGGCCAAAACATCTTACTTGCTTTCAAGACTTGGTGGGCTAAATGCTTTGATTCACAGCATTGATTTGTTATGTGACTTTTCCTCCAAGTTACATGACTTTGAGCTGCTCCAAGAGTCTTCCTTAAAAGGATTAAAGGCACTACTGGCAATAACTAACGATGGGAAGGTGCCGATAAGTAGCACTCTGACAACTTTAGTGTCAAAGATAAAATGGCAACCGTTCTTTTGAAAGGCCTCATTTTCTGTGCTACCCATCAGGCTTTTGATGTGTAGAACTAGAGATGACTGTTGTGTCAGCCAACACCTGTGTCGTTTTTTGTACCTGTGAACTTCCACTCAAATTTGCCACAGTATCTTAACAAGACCCCTGGAGTTCTATCAATGCTCTGTCAAGATTTCTTAGATTTTATCATACAAAATCTCCGGGGTCATTTCTCCCTGAGCTCAGGTCTCTCAGCATCTAGGATGACTGTGCTTTTCACATGCCATCCCCATAAATCAGTGGTATGTTTCACCTCCCTTCCACACTCTCCCTATCCATAGCCAAGCTTCACATGTGCTGTGCTTATGGGGAGCACAGACTGAGAAAGACATTCCTGGAAAATGACGGCTCAAATGCATCTGTACCGGGAAAAACCATGAAGCAAGTAAGAGAGGGTTTGGATGGCATGCAGTGAGTAATGACCAATAAAGTACAAAAAGGAAAAGGAAAACCTCCATATTGAGCTGTTCTCTGCATAGAAGCATGGTGCAGAAGGCAAGCACTGTACTATAAAAGACCATATCTGTAAGGCAAGACCATGAAAGGAGGACGAAAGATGGCCATTCACTCCTGCCAAGTGAAGAAGCTTTAAGACTCCTCACTATAGGACAAGAATGAGGAGTGTCATTTGCCTAAATGCAAAGCCTAAAAGGCAATTTCCCCCTGGTTCTGGTTTCTGCTTACCTCAAGCAGTAAAATCTTAGCTCTTCTAGGCTTACTAGAAATAAAAAATGCAGTCCTACTGGATGAGTTAAGCAGCTATTAAAAACTTGGGTAACTCTTTCAGAGCACTGATTTATATTTATAAAATCCAGATTCACTACTGGAACCCTGCATTGGATTATTTCCCTTGTTCTAAAACCTCCCTCAGTGGTGCATGTTTTGAGCCCTCTGCAGTTCTGATGGTGAGAGAGGAACCTTTCAACCCACCATCTGCTGCATTTAGGAAAGATACAATAGTCCAGTTGGTCAAATAGTCCAGCTGGACTTAGCTCCCCTCCCAAAGTCACAAGTGAAAGTACCACCTAAGTTGGAATAAAAGACCTGGATCTCATCTTGCTTGGGTTTGGAGCCTTTGTTCAAATATGAGCAGCTATAGAGCAGAGAGAGGGGAATGTCCACCAAAACCAGCATGGAGGAGAAGGGACTTGTTCAAGAGGAGCACAGAATTGCACAGGACAAAAAGCAGATCAAAATGGCTAATTTGACCAAACCAACCTCAGACTAGTCCAGATTTTAACATATTTCTTGAAAAATGTGACCAATAGGCATCTGAAATCCATTAGGACGTAAGAACTGCATTTATGATTCACTTGAATCTGTTTTTGTAAGATTTTTGCACACTACATCTCCCAGTGCACTAATGTGACTGGCTAAAGCCCTGATAACTGTCTCTAAACAGACATTGCCTTCTCCAAGGCTAATCCTTTACATTACTCTGTGTCCCACCACTTCCAGAGGGAAGGCAAGGATTCTTCACACACCATGCCAGGAGCTAGGCCGTGTTTGTGGTGTAGATAACCCTGCCAGAGGGTTTGTTATCCCCTAGCTGAGCCTGGCTGCTTTGGGTGATACACCATTGAGTGATGCAGATTTTTGTGACTGACTCCACGCTATCACATTAACTTCAGCAGAAAGTATCTCAGTTGCTGGAAGTCACAAATATTTGTTTTACAAACCTCTCTGCCTGCAGACCAGACCAGAGATACCGACCATTGCTTAAACAATGCACAAAGGATTTAAGTTCCTTGCTAAGCAATCCACAACCTCCCCCCCTCAAAAAAGTCATACCTTTTCCATATGTGTGTTACGTGTTTCATATAATTTATTGCACACATGGTAAAAATATATCTGACAATATATAAAATGCAATTTTTAAAAGAAGAAGAAAAAAATAGAATTGGCCTATTGTTCTGCTGCTTAAAATATGGGACACCACACGATATACATTAAAATTATAAGAATATGTTGAAAATATTTTATGTCATTCCATGTAATATATTTGAAATATCATGACAGCTGCTATAGGCTGTAATATGTTCCATATTGTCTCTTATATTCTAAATGTCTGTGTAATACATTTCATGAAATACATGGCAATTGAAAAAAATGAATCAAACTTTTCCCTTTGCTTAATCAGTGTGCATGTAAAATAAATAAATTTACATGTATATTTATGAAAGAAATAAAGAAAACAACTTGTTTATTCCTGACACCTTTTATGTTCTTATTAATTGACACGTGGGTAAACAAGCTTTTATTTATAGCAAACAAGGATTTCACAGAAACCATAAATTTACTCCAGTACACAAATTCTTCAATTACGGGTTTGAAAAGTTCAAATGAAGAGTATACATAATACTTGGTGATTTACATAAACCAATGAAAACAGAAAATAGAATAAAACAAGACAATCAGTCACACTTGCAGAAGCCACTGTACAAATATTTCATTGAAGCCATAAAGCTGTTTGATGAAAATCATCCTTCACACAGATGCCACAAAAGAGCGTCGCCCACCCAAAAGTCCAATGTATTGTTACCAATTGCCTGACACATTGTTGTGCCGAAGGACTTAGAATATTATGTTCCATTCCAGTGCAAAAATAGAAAACCATAGAACGGAAAAGATTTATTAGCTTCCTTTTCTTCTCTTTCCTAGCAGCCTGATCAGGATGGCTTCCCATTGTATATGGCACTGAAAAAATTCCCTGTGTTCTTATGCTTGAGGTGCTTTGCGACAGAGGGGAAAGAGGAGGACCAGCTTCACACATGGAGAAGGTGGCGTCACAGGAAGGCAGCAAAATGTGCACTGGTGACGGGAGAAGTCAGGAGCTCGCCTTCCCACAGAGCTGGACATCAGGCAACTTAAAAGGGCCAGGATATCAAACCTCGCACGGAGACTCCATGGGGGTTTGGGCACCCCTTTTGTTGGAGGTTTCACATGCCAGATATAACAACTCCTGTCAGAGGAAGTGATACAAGGGAATGGGCTGTGATACCACTGAAGCCCCTTTTCCCTCTGGCCCATTCAGTGATTAGGTGATTACGTAAATGCAATAATTGCTATGTCAAGAGAATACCTTAGGCAGCTTAATATGCAGAAAGCCATTTTTATAGCCATGGTTTTAGGACAGGCATGTTACAAACTCTTTTGAATCTAGACATGATGCAGAAAAGCTGCTGGATATGAAAGGAAATAACTACTCCTACCCAGAGGATAATTTTCAGGCTTATGCATTTGGCCAAAATTCAGGTAATCTTGGCCCACTCCACCAGTTTGTTCCCTGCTTGCTTGCTTGCTTATTCTTTAAATTGCAGTTTCACTGTTGACCTACCCCCAACCTCTCCCTTGTTTAACTATCAGCACAAGGATTTTTCATTGCCACTCTAACAGGCCGTAGTGGCCAGCAGGGCTGTGGATCTCACAGGCTGTTCTCACACACCACTGCAACACAGTTCTCTGTTTGACCACTCCTCTAGTCCAGCTTTCTCCCAGTGCCCAGACTTCCAGGGTGTTTTTTAGGAATATCTGTTAGGTGAGAAATCTGCTACTCGTGTGTCTACAGACTGACCCATCTTTGTATCCTCCTGATAAAATATGTCTTTGTGAATGCTGGAAGTGGACTGCTGTGGGACCATGTGCAAATACATCTCTGCAACCAGAGTTTGAAAAAGAAAGTACCATAATGTCTTTGTGCCTCAGTTTCCCTACACATGCCAGAAAATAAGAACATCTATAATTCAGGTGGTGAGTGAAATCTTAGGATAATTTCTTATATCATGGTCTAAGACAGAACCGTGACCAGCTGGACACTTATATGCAAAATACTTGAAATGTCTGAATAAAGCCAATATCCCAATTCCTTTTGCAATGCAGTCAAAATCCAATGTTGAATTTTGTCCAGATTTAGCACACTTTTATATGTTTATAGCTCATAAAAAGTAACAGGGTTTATGCACACATTTAAGTGCTTTGGAAGACAGAGATGGGTTATGCACATGTGGTGATACTCCGGTGACAGACCTTCCCTGTATGTGCTATGATAGAAAAGTCAGGGTTAAGCAACTTTGAACCAGCTCACATTTTAGGGGCTGGGATATACTTATCTTCCCAGTGAGTCATTATTTCCTTGCTGCTAGCTATTAATAACCCTTGGAGGAACTTTTCAAGCTGATAACGATTTCCTATCATTTTTGGCATTTTGAACATGTTTTTATTTTATTTTCCCATTTCTCCCAGTGCCCCAAAGGCAGCCAGATTCCCAGAACCCTTGTGGAGTAAAGAGATCACTTCCTGCCCTTCCCATCCTCCTGTTTCCTCCACCCTTTCCAGGCCAATAAAAGGACTTTAGGTTATTAAGACAATCTTTTACATTTTCGATTCTGTTCTGATTTGATTTTTTTAATGTGGTCCATAATGGGGACTTTCTCATTTTCTGGCCCAGACCTTCATCTCTTCAGTAGTCTAGATGTAAGATGAACCAGTGAACTTTAAACACCTGGGGCCAGCAAAAGCTCTTAAAGCAAGGTGTATTTAATGAAGCAATATATATTTAATTATATTTAACCTCCCACCTGCTAAGGGTTAAAGTTCGAACACTGTCTGATAAGAAAGTTTCCCCTCTAGCTTACTAAAATGCTGATTTTATTATGTCTTGTGACGTCCTTGCTTCTTTAGTTCAGAAAGGAAGTATAGGCAGCAACTGGAAGGGCCAGTCCATGAATGGGGCAGAATTGAGAGTGATTTCACTTTGCAGTTCCACTCCTAAATTAAGCATGAAAGACAGGGGCTAGGGTAATCCTCCATACACTTTGTTCCTGCTCAGGATCAGCTTGCTTCCTGGAGTTAAGTCTTTTTTACAAAAGGGAATTTCAGCATGTGGACATGTGCAGGGTAAGGAAAAATCTCTGCTACTTTGCATAGTCTTGAGGAAAGCCGTGATGTCTCATTTGTCTAGAGCAAAAGTGGGAAACATGTTAGCACAGATGCCCCCAGAAAGATGCAAATAGGAGAGAAGAAGGTCTAGAGGGATTATCAGGGTTGTGCTTTAAACACATTCCACCTCACAGATGTACAAGAGAGCAAATGGGGAAAAAGACCAGCAAAGTTAAAGATAAAATAACTTCCAGATGCAGCTCTTGCCCTGATGCAGCCAGATCCCTGCTGCCTCTCCAACACAACATTTCAGCCTCTCAGAGCTCATTAGGATCTAAAAGAGGGTCATAGACAATAACTGTGTGCCTTAAATCTTGTCCATCTTACAGGCATCTTGTCTCGAGCAATCAAAGGCAGCCTATGCTGGCACAGCCCAGTAATTAGCCGGCTGTGCTTCCAGCTGGTTTGCAGGCACATGGCAGGTTAAACAATAAATAAATCAGATTAGGCTGAAATCTGTTAAGCAAGAGTGGTCCTGGCATTCAAAGCCATTTCTTCAAAGCATTTCAGATCAGTGTTCGGGTTTTATATTCCAAAGCCTGTTATCATGGGTATGGCTACATGGTACTGTGCAGACAGACACAAGTTCGTTCTGGCTGAGCTTTGAGTAGGAGCTATGGATTGGCTTTAGACCAGACACAATATAACCTCCTGAGAGGGCAGGTATAGAACTCTGGTTGGCTTGTGGCTGATCCAAGGACTGAATAGAGAAATCTTCTATCTTGTGTGGAAGGAATTTTCCTTGCATGACCTGGGGTAATACTCGTGCTCATTTGCAAACCTCACAGCTTCCATCCAGATGAACATTACCAGTTCTGACTGCACCAAGGACTTTCCTGTGTGCTGCAAAAGGGTTTCATCAGGAGCTCAAGGTGTGTACATAAAAAATACAGGTTATTTCTTTGTTAAAGTCAAAGACTCATTGCAATATATGAGAAGAGGGCAGGTAAGATGAAACATGCTTTTTTTCAGTAAATAAGGGTTGACTATTTTTCTGGGATCTAGTGATTTAGGAGCAAGTGGACTGTTTGACTGCATTCCAATGGAGCTGACTCCATTCTCAGCTCTCTCACATGGCCCTACCACTCATGGAGAAAATGCTACACCCTTGAGAAGAGCCCCAAACCACCTCCACCCTCACTCTCCAACAGTTCCTCCAGAAGTCTCTGCCCATGGTCCCTTTTGTCTGCATCTTCACCCAGGGAGTCTGAGATGTGCCAGGTGGGCACATCAGTGAGCAGCAAAGGACAGGGCAAACTCTGTCAAGTCACTGGGGCTTCTGGAGAAAGACTCTGTGTACAAAGAAAGTCTTGGGGAAACCCAGGGGTCACATTAAGTGGAAAGGGAGCACTTTATTTCTGGAAACACTTAAGAAAGTCTAAGTTGTAGAAAATGACTTTTTACTCTGCTTCTACATAGTTTCAGCTGTGGTAACATCTACCAGTCCCAGCTCTTGACTTCTTGTGCTCAGTGCTATATCAACAAAGCTGAGGAAGCTGCTCCCTGGCCACAGACAGTGCCCTACCACCACAGAAAAAGGGACAAGTGAAAGGGACTCTTTCCTGACACAGTCCATGAAGAATTGTTTCTGTAGCAGTCAGTATGCTGTTGGTCTTATATCTGTCATTTTCTTCATGTTCCTTCATGTTCTTTTTAACACATACTTTAAAGAAATTCCCACAAAGAAATGACTGATTCTCAGAAAGACTAAATGATAGTGCCATAAAGCAAATATTTTTCAATACCCAGGTTGCAGGCAGCTTCTAAACTGTTCAGTTTCTTTTCCCATTCCTCCTGGCTTTGCTTTGGGGAAGAAATCAAGAATCTGCCCAAATCAAAATATGCAGGTTTTTTTTCCCCCAGAGTAAATACATACATCACAGCTAGTGGGTTGCTTATAGAAGCACTTTTGAAACTTTTCAGGCTGTGTTTTGCCTCCCAGAGTGGAGGGATATTCTTTCCTTCTCTGCAGTACCTCACTGGCCAGGCACATTGCTTTACTTAGGAGTTGTTCTACCCAGTGGAATAAATATCCCTTTTAAAATTATTTTCAGATGGAAATAATGGGTTCTCTTTCACTCTCCCTTCTTCCTCCCTCCCCCATCCCCCTGTGGAATATTCACCATGGGCTGCATCTAGAGATAGTGAAAATTTGTCATGTTTTTATCTTGTTGGAAATCAGTCAGAAATCCCAAATCCAAGACTTTTTTTCCCCACAAAACCTCTCCAAGTTTCTTTTGGGTTTTTTTTTTTTTCCCTTCAAACAACAAACAAAATAGCTTCTTTGGAGGAGAGAAGGTCAGAGCTCAGCTGCTTTGAGAGCTCATCCCCTGTCTGTGCCAGGGTGGGCTGTAGTTTTCCCCCCTTTCTCAGTAAGTGCAGGAAAGGTCGGCTGCCAGCAGGGACATGCTCAAAGGCCATCCTGACGTCGTGGGTGCTTGGCAGCTGGAGAGCTGGTGCCTTGCTTGGACTTGCTGCTCTGATAACTGGTGACAGTTTGGGATCCCACCCTTCCTGCCCACCGCCGGCTCGTTCTGCATTTATCTGGCTGCGTTCAGGACGGCTCCTTCAGCTGTCTGTATCAATGACAGATCTAGCAGGGGTTCATGCAGATATTCCATGGGTTTGGCAGTAAGAGCTGTGGTGGTGCTAAATATCTTCTTGCTCAGCTGACCCCAAGAAATAAAACTGGTGAAGCACATGCTCACCAAGCCCTTAACTAGCCAATGCTGACATTGTGACTATTGACAGGAAGATGTTAAATAAGGTTGATTTTCATCAGAAGCGGAGACAATGCCCAGATTTTCAGTTTACCTTACTCTTAGACATTAAGTAAATTTCCCAGAGATACATGAAAACATGCATTCATCCACCTAACCTTCTCTGTTTATCTTTAGATGCTGTTTTAAATCTGTGACATAACCCTATATTGCTCTGATTTAATTTTGTTTTCCCAAGTCCTTGCAGAGAATGAACTAACTTTGAGTTGTATTTGGCTGGAGGGTCTACTTGCAAGAAGCCAGATTTGCTGTCCAGACAATTGGGCCAAAGATTAAGGACAGATAGTCAGCAATGTCATATCAGATCTGTTCTCATTTCCCACTTCACCCTCTTCTCTGACCTCTCAAACCAAGATGAAAATCAGCCTCTAATCCTGACTTCTAGTAGGCAAAAATGGGATGGACTCCTTTCCCAACACCCAGCTACTTCTGTGCCTCAGCCAGCAGGAGTGGTGTAGGATACATCTCCCTTGCCTGCTCTGGCTCTCGTCTCTGCCATTTTCTCCAACCGTTTCTCTCTTGCCAGTTCTGGGAGCACTCAAGTAGAGTGGTAGGAAACTCTCTAGTAGAAAGGGCACTTCATTATTTTGGCAGTATTATTGTGTTATATCCCATGTTACCCCATGGATATCTCCAGGATCACTGCCAGGAGTTACAGGCCACTAGGGTTTCCTTCCTCACTAAGCTGTGTGTCAGCTTTTGCTTTGGCCATGATCCTACATTCACAACAGAGAGACTTCCCATTAAACCTGACTGAGATGGGAATGAGGAGACAGTTTTGAGTTTAATTCCTTTCTCAGAAAATTTCAGAACAAAAGGCCAGGTTCTGCAGGGAAGGTGGTTCAAAAGGCTTGCACTTCAGATCTTCTCCTCCACAGCATGAAGCAAAACCCCACATCTGAGTACAGCATGTGTAGCAAGAAATTTTAAGGAGTTTTGTGTCAGAATTCATCAACCAGAGACAATTAAAATCACTGGTCTTTTTTGACTACCATGGCCAGAGCACACTTCTAGGATGCAGAAGCAGTGACTGACTTTGCATGAGCTTTGTGTTCCTTTGGCAACATGGAATATCGCTACAGCTGCTAGAAATAAATTAATCCCTCCTTGGTTTGTTTTTTTCTTCAATTTTTAATTCTTCACCTTTTAAAGAAGGAATAATATTTGGAGATTTTGCCAGTGTATAAACACTTCTTTCCAGTGGCTCTTTGCATTTTCCCAGCCTGCAGCTGAAGAGTACACCATTGTTGAGAGCTTGTTAGTGATGCAAATAAATAAATAATCATCACCACAGCAAGCATGTATCTCCCCACGTATGCTGCTCCACTCACTCATGGCTCAGAACAAAACCTTAGTTGTTCTGTGTCATCTGACTGATCCTCTCCTTTTGCCTCCCTCTCTCTTGAATGCATGTGTAACGTGGCTTTATTTGCAACTCTGTCAGCCTAAGCAAGATTAATGTTTGCATGGGGGTGCAAAGCTGGCTCAGAACAATATCTGCTTTGAGAGCCTTGCTCTAGAGATGGGTGCAGGAGCCACTGGGTATATTCTTCCTTATTTATTTATTTATTTATTTATTTATTTATTTATTTATTTATTTATTTATATTATAATGTCTTGGTCCTTCTGTAGCAAGCACTGGCTGAAGGCCCACAGCCAGATGGAAAAGAACTGCTTTCTAAGAAAAACATGGGGAAGGGAATTGCATTTTGATGTTGTAATTTCATCATAGGGGTATTTGTTTCCAGCGGGTTTTTTTTCCCCCTCTCACTCCTCCCCCACCTCTGGAATTCGACGTACAAAAGTCAAGGAAGCTATCAAACTGCTGCTGCTGTTGCTGGTTTTGTTGGCATCTGGTTTTAATACTGAAAGGTTTGGGGCAGACAGCTCCAGAAAGGGAAATCCACAGATTGGGCAGTGAAAGCAGTGACAGATTGCATCATGGTTTTCTGGTCCAGTGAAGGAGTCTTTTGAGTGGCTCTTTCTCACAGCTCCACAGTCCTTCTGCTGGTAGTGAGTCAGCAGAGATCCCGCTTGCACCTTGAGGGACTCGTCGGGATCCATTAACTCCTTTCATCCATCCAAACTGACAAGGAGCCATCAAGTGGTAACTTTATGTCATTACGGTGTGGGCTAAATTAGAAGTTGAAGGCTCCACATGAAGTTTTCACATCCCAAAGAACAAATCCCGATTTAGTACAGGGGTCAACTCCATTCAAACCAGCAGAACCAGCCTGTTTTTCACCCAATGTCTCTGTTCTTCTCTTTCAGCAAACATATTTCAAATGCCCAAGCAAACCAGGTATGTTTTCTGAGTGTCATATGTTCCTCTTTCTGATTGAAGCAGAACAGTCCCAAATGCCTGCTGCTCAGTTCCCCCAGCACAACAGCTGGCTGAGGCAATATGCAGTTGTTTAAATATTCTGCCTTTCCAGAGCACAAATGCAGTATTTTGTTCAGAATCAGCTTGAAGATATGTCTTCTTTCTGACAGAAAAAAAAAAAAAAAAAAAACCAAAATATAAGGATGAAATATCTCTGGTTTTGTTATTTTTTTGCAACAAATAATCATCATGACATATACCTTTTCATTCTTTGGTGCTGCGTGAAAAGAGATTATTGGTAAAATAAAATACTGTGCCTTTAATGTGTACTTTATCCAAACTTACTGCATGAGCAGGCATTTCTTCAGAATTTCAATGTGTGTCCTGACTTTTTAGGACCCATAAGTCCTGAGCATTAAAAAATCATCCTCTTGCTCATTTTTGCATCTCTCTGGACATTGGGGAGGAAAGATTAAACAAGAATTATGGGTTGATTTATCTGATTTTCATCCTGAGATGGATCTCTTTCACAGAGAATGAGGAGGAGCAACTTTGCCTCTAAAAGTAATACACTGTATTTATGACCACTACAAAGTTCTTTCAGACTGTCTCATGGAGGAGGAGCAGAGACATGACAGAGCAGTGAATTTCTTTGCAAAAAGATTAAACAAACTTAAATTATATTTTTCTGCAGTTCTTTCTGGGACTGAGGAATTAATGATAAGCTGTACTAAAGAGGCAAGCTGTACTGAAGAGGTACCAGGGCTTACAAGATATTACAGGTAGAATCAAGACATTTTCTTTACTGAAAAGAGCTGATGAGTATATGAACCTCACACTCACACAGATTAGCTGACTAACCTCTAATTACCCCAGACTGTAGAAGAAAGACTTGAGAGTGCTCCCTTCACAGCTTCAAAGGCACCAACCTTAAGAACTCATCCCCTACTGATTTTGAGAGACCTCAGAGGCTGCAGCATAACCACTGTTACAGGATGCTACAGCTCCAGCCAGGCTGCTCTCTCCCAAGCTGCTGTTTCACCTCCCTAGTCCTGAGGTTGCAGAAATAAATGCACAAGAGGTGGCTTTAGGATTTATTTTGGTTTTGCTTCAGGCATGAGGCATTTGCTGTTGCAAAGTGCATGACCCCAAGGAATGCTCCTCACCACTGCTGTCAGCTTCTATGCCGGAGAGTGACAATGCAGTCTGTAAACACATTGGAAGGTAGATGCCTTGTCAGAAGAGAACAGGAGGCATTCATTTCGTAAAGGTTCTTCATTTCCAAAGGTCAGCTTTTGCATAACATTTGTTTCTAATCTCTTGGTTGCTGGTTTAGAAACAAACAAGTGGCAGGAAAGAACAAGGAGACAGAGCAGTTTGAAGGTAAAAGGGCAGCATGAGCTCATGAACCTGGAGTTGATAATGGTTTCTGTTGCTTCGGGGTTGGGGTTCATCCAAGTGCAGCATACAGTTAGTTACCTGTGTGTATTCTTTCCTCAGCAACAAATCAGAACCTGACACAACAGGAAAAATAAAATCTAAAACACTTTCTCAACGTTATTTCCTCTTTGGCTCTTCAAAAAGAGGGATGTTGTTTTCCTCTACCCCTTTATCTTTCCATCTATCTGGTTAATGTGGAATTTGGGACAGAAAAGTTACCTTTCTTTGACATATTATTCTGGGATGCACAAGCAGTTGTGGGACCAATGGTGCCCCTTCTCCAACAAAGAGCTTGTTTGTCCCCAGATCTCCATTAGGGAAAATAATTCACAGAAATGAAACCAGGGGCAAAAGATATTACAACATTGCTAATGAAACACTTTTCTTGAGCGAGCTTAGGGAAAATCAAGTATCCTTAGCACTGGGCATTAATTTCGCTCTGTAAAAAGGATTGAAAAGCAGGTTTCAGAGACTATTTTTGTGCATAAAGAGAAAAGTTTGGAAAGTGAGTTTGTTGGTGGATGATGCCAGTAGAAAGCACTGAGGATGGTGATGATCTGTTCTAGGTACATCTTGGTGTCTTTGTGTCTGTGTACCAACAAGTGAATGATAGTACTATCAGAATATAATCTGTATGTAATAATAACTAATTACTTCCAACATTTTTTCCCAAGGAGATTACATGTAATTACATAAAGAAGCAGAAACAACTGCATATAATTAACAGTCCTGTGAAAACAACAGGGGACATACGATGAAGTAAAATTTCTGACAGAACCAAGAAAAATTCCCCCTAGAACAATTCAAAGCTTACAGATGCCCATTATAAGACACATTCTCAGTGCTTAGGACTAGCAAGGTGAGACTTTAAATCTGGAGCCCTGCAGACTTCTCCTGCTGTTTCACTTCTGGGAGCAGCATGGTGCTTTATTATCTCCTCCCAAATAAAGTGTGAGACTGCTCTGTTGCCTGCTGGCAACCTCAGCAGTGCAGTGTTCCACGTGCCATGGCCACTGCTGCCTTTCTAGCCAATGTAGCCCCCACTGCATTTTTGAAGCCAGCTGCCATCTCCTCCTGCTCTTTCGTGTCCTGCAACTGTAGTGGCCATTCACCTGGCAGCCCTGCCCAAAAGTGGGCACTTTTCTGCCCACAACAGACAGCAGAGAAATCACCTTCATCATCTCTTTCTTCCCATGCTGGAGTCTTATTTCTGCGTGAGAGGCCAGTGATGGAGCCATTGGGTTAGAGGCTGTTTCTCATGGAGAGGCAAAGTCTCTTTTCCTTGTTTACATGGGAGGAGAGCTTCAGGACACAAGTGGGCCTGTCTGCAAACTGCACAGCCACCTCCACATTGAACAAAATTGAACCACTGAATGTGAATACCTTCACTTGTACTTAGAGGAAATTGACTTTCTGCATGTCCTCACAGGGTAACTCTAACTTGAACTTCCTCAGGCATCACAATGCAATAACAGCACTGTGGTGGATTGGATAGCCTGACCATCCAAGCCTTCTTTCTCATGCCCCTTTCATATCTTTGTAGAAATCTCCTGAAATGAGGTTTGAGGCAGTTCCTGTTCCTTCTTGTATCAAGTCTGTACCCACAAGGTGCCACACTCATTGCATTCTTTTCCTGTGATCTGTCTGTACATCACATCCAGGAAACAGCTTCCAGCATCCTTGTGTGAGTGTCCAGACCACACTTCCTTAGGTTTCCTATGTCTCTCTGTCAAAAAGAAAGATCCCTGGATTCATGTTTCTGTTTTGATTTATTGCTCTTAAGATGAGAAGTGGTGAAAGAGCTATAGCTGAAAAATTACTCTGTGGTGAATTGACCATAGCAGCTTTATTCTCTCAAGTTACCTCACACTGTGGATAAAGTTTTTTCATATTTGTGCTGCATTTTCTGAACCAGTTCAGAGGGAGTAGGATTCAACCATGTAGTTGAATATGTCTTTTCCACCAATGGCAGAAGCTGTGGGAAGCATAGTTAGGAAAGTCTTCATCCAGCTGGAAAAGGCAGAGAATGGGCAGGAGAAGTTCTGGGATTAAGGGAAGAATAGTCTCTTCCATCTGGAGAAGAACCCCAGAAAGAGCCACCCTCAGGGCCGTGTCACCATTTCTTTTTTCCTGCAAGGTAAAGTAGCTTTTTATGGATGGCAAAGTTCTTTCAATGATGGTGTACATTGAGGTTGACCATTCCTGAGCTTATTACTACAGATATTATTTCAGAAAAATTCTGACACCTTAGATGTGTTTTCAATAAAAAATAAAATTTGCACATTTCCTTAAGAAAAAAAAAGAAAAACCCAACCCAAACCCTTTGATTGATAAAGTCAGGGAGTATGTAGTATTATTCTATTAGGAAAGAGGCTTCACATGCTGGCTTTCTGAAGACACTAAGGGAAAATGCCAAACTAGAACTCTCAAAAAATACTACTTATCCTGATAAGAGTGAGAGATACATATATTGCATGCAAAGTCACTCTTATAAATTGTTGTCATTCCTTCTTGGAACAATCAATTAAAAGAGAAATAAAAGCAAAAGAAACCCCTGTATTTTCATTATCACAGAAACTCTTGCAAATTTGTGGCTTGAGGGAATATTTAAGATTCAAAATCCAGAATGTATCTTAAGACAATAATCTTTATTATTACTATTTTTAATATTAACATTAGCACCATTTTGGGGTGATGCTGCATGGGTTTTTTTTTAATGTTTGAAATTGTCAGGGCTCTATTTTCTATGGAAGGCATAGTTCTGAGACAAAGAATAAAAGCTTCTATGCTTATAATTTAAAGTAATCAGAACAATAGCCAGAGAATGATCCTCGCCTGCAAATAAGGAATGAAATGTACCATATAAAATATTCTATTTTAAACCTCTAGAACACGTAAGATATACAAGAGAAAACCCTTTTTTCTGTGAAAAGCTAATACAAATGCAATAATCACTTTAAATTGCTTCCTTATTGCTTTTCCAGAGTTGTTACTAAAACAGGAAAGGATTTTTCTGGGCAGTATGTTCATCCTGAGTGTCCTTTTTAATCCCATTCACAAAACTCATAGCTTTCAGCTCCAACCAAGCTCACCCATATGGTTATTTCAACTTTAGTGCTCTTCATAGAAATATCTTGAGCTCCCAGCATCACAGCCACCAAAACATTGAGAGCAATCCAGATTCACTTTTAGTAGGGGGAAAAAATATAAATCACTTGGGAATAATTTTATTTGGTACAAATGTCCTCTGGATTCCAGTGCTAGATCTAAGCTCTAGAACTACTTGTAGAATAAAATGGGAGGAGAAATCAAAACCAGACATGTTTGTTACAGTTGTCTGGTACCAGTCACTTTGTTCCAAATGTGAGTTGTCCATGACTGCAGCCACCAGAAGAGAAGAAAATGAAAGTCACCATGAAGGTGTTAAATCTGCTCAATTTTCAGGTATGATGCTGTCAATTCACATCAGTTGTTTCTTGAGAGTAAACTTCTGGAAGTGACTTGAGTTCATTCAAGAAAGATTTAGATACAGACTCATGATTCTGGCAGAACCTGTTGCACTTCTAAATGTTATCTTTAAGAACACAAAAGAAGACAAATCTGTCATTTAGCACAACAGATCATTTCAGTGCCTACAAAGCAGAACAGAAGTTTCAGAACAGTGGTTGGCAGTTTCTGCCTTGTCTGTCAGTTCCATACCACTCTCACATCAATGCATTTGCTCTCTCCCCATGGGGGAAGTGATGGGCATTTAGTACTGAGATAACTATGGCTATTTAACCACACATTGCATGGAAGAGAAACAGTGGGAGCTATTGCCCAGAGGCAGTCAGACCATTCTGGCAAACATAAATTCACAGACTCAGACAGACATTAAATTGAAGGCAGATATTTGTCAGTTTTCCCCTCTTCACCCTTTTTTGACCAGCTGTGCTGTTGATCAAGCCTCCCTGGAGCCGTCCACAGCTGCATTTTCTACATAGACTTTACCTGGCTGATATTTGTGATATGCCTTGGGACCACAGCTCACCAGAGGGAGTTATTTGGCCGACTGAGTATGGCAGGACTCTGGACCACGACAGGTGCATTCAACACAAGGTGGCTTTCTTACCAGGACTGATTTACTACCGAGTTCAGGACTCTTTAATGAACTCATTTGAAGGTGTCTTTTCCATGTCATTGCACAAGTGCAGCCTTGTGGATGGAGAAACTGGTGACTGGAACCCTTCTGAGGGGGGAGTTTTTTGTTACATGAGGGGCAAAGCCAGTGTCATGGGCCTTGACCCGTGCTCTCAGAAGAAAGGTGGTTTGCGAATTCTGGGCTGCATTTCTGCTATTCCCAACATGCATTCACAGGTCAAAAAAATGTATCATTTTCTCTAGATAATTCCCAGACACCAAGTCCACCTTGAAAATGCCAGCCTAAAAATAAACTTATAGATTGAAAAAAAATCAAGGACTAGCACACCTGACTTCAGAAACATAACAACCATCCAAAACACTCCCTGAAATGTGTAATATTCAGCCAAACTTCCAGACACTATCAGATTGGCAGTGAAGAGAATACTCTTGATAACCACAGTAGCAGCCCCTAAACATTCAGCAAACAAGGTAACTCCTCCACAGACAGAGATCACAAATGTAAATGAGCCTCCTGAGGAACATATGTAAAACACACTACAATATGATAAAGGAAAGCCCTATTAACAGCACACTTAGTTATCACATTTCAAACTAGATTGGAGTGTGTCCAGAATATCCTGAAACTACAGCTTCTGCTAGCTGATGATCATTTGAGAAAAATTGTCCTCAAACTTTCCCTTTGAACTTTCCAAATTGCCCTTGCCTCACAAAATACTTTATTAGAAGCAAAATTTCTCATAGCAAACATATCCCAAGCAGAGCTGGGCCATGCCAAAGCAATAGATTTAAAACTTGCTGACACATGTACATAGCCCATAGAATAAGAGCCCCATTCCCATCCAAAAGAAACCATCAAAGCCTTGCATCCTACATGTACTCATTCCAGAATGGGATCTATTCTATCCAAAGCACCAAATGCCCTTGTGGAAAGTATGTGGGGGAAACCCATCAACCACTGTGCACCACAGCGTTTTCACGCAGACACTCTGTGAAAGACAGAAACAGCCAGTGGGAGATTATTTCTCACAGTGCAACCACGCTCTGTTTGACTTCTTAGTCTTGATCTTCAAAGGCATTCCACAATACACCTTCAAAAGATGAGCTTTGGATGTCAAATTCCTAACTCTATTTCATTCTCGAAATCACAGCACAATGGAGATGCTGATTTTATGTCACAATTTTTCTATGCTACAGCCAAAGCAACTTCCATCTGTCTCTGTGACACAGAAATCATTAACTTGCCATTTCTGTTAACATCTCTTTCATTTTCATAGGTACCATATACCCATGTCTCACCAAATATCAATCTGATAATCACAATTCAGCCCAAGATGCAAAGCAAGTTTCACCCATCTTTGTTAGCTGGAATGTTGCTTCTTCAGTTTCAGGCCCAAGAAATGCCTGGTCTTTGCTTCTTATCCGTTGTTCTAACCAGGGTTGTCATCTCTCCCTACAAATCTCTCCTTGCTTACTTCATTAATGATGGTGTTATTGTAGATGTGGGGCCAGTCCCACTACCTACACAAACAAAAGGCAGACAGATAATAGGCCCGAGTCAGTCTGTTTCTCCGCAAAATGTATGTATCACAGAGAGCTCATGTTTTCTCGGAGCAGCTGGTTTGATCCTTTGTATCCTTCATGGGTTTGTGAGGAAGAATGCCACTTTACTCACAAATCCTCAGCTCCAGGGGGTTAAAATGCCCACAAGAATGGTCAAGAAGTTATCATTGCTTATAGACAGCAAAGTCCAGATTGGAAGGAGGGAAGAAGAAAGAACCAGTGTAGTTCCAATCCAAAGCTTCAGCAATGCTACACCATGAAAAACACCTCTTGCTTAACACACCTGCTGCTCAGTGACGACATAAGCCTTTGTTCTGTAGCTGTTTCCAGCTCCTGTGAGCATCACCTCAAACTGCCAGCAGTTTTAATAAGAAAAAGGAAGGGAACATTACTAACCACAGCGATATTGATCCATTTATCAACACACAGAAAGAGTAAACAAGGCTGAGAGCAACTCTTGTGCGCTGCAGCTTGGTTGGACTAATGGGTAATTGTCCTCCATAGACTGAAAGACCAAACATGACTAGATATCATAGGAAAAGATGCTCTGATTTATGCTATTTTGTCATGTAAGCAGAGCACAGTGTGGGGGAATTATTGCGAGATAATTCTTGGAAGCTTGCTAGTCGTGTCATTGCTTTTCAGAATTCAGCTTATGCTTTAAACCTTCCTGGAAATTATTAGGATGGACACTTTGATGCTTCAGGTTCCTTCACTCCAGGACAGACATAGGAATTTCTACACCAGGGAATTCTGACCACGTCTCTCTCTCAATAGCTTTGCTTTAAGAGTGACTGGATGATTCAAGAGAAGCCTCTCAGTACAACACTAACTGTTAAAAAGAAATTTTTTGCCAGACCATCATACACACTATGTATACTGCAGCATTGGGCTATGACTCACTTATAATATTTCTAAAACACAGAAAATATAAAGCCTAGAATTTTAGACTGTAAAAGCTGTCTGCTTTTCTTCTGTGTGGACCAGCTGGGACCCTGGGAGGTTTTTCAATGTGAAAGATGGCTCAGCTTCAACTCTGTGTGAATGTCAGGGCCCTCACTAGAACACCTGACTCATTGGCTATTTCAGACACTTCATAAGCCTACAGCATGGGTGGCTGCATGAGAGTGTCCCTTTCCAAAAACAGAACCCTGACAAGTTTGATTAGTCCATGATCTGTTGTACATCCTCAAAAAGGTTCCTCAGAGTATCCAGAAATAGTTTTGACTCTACATATTTATACAGTTGGCAGGCACAAACCTCTCCACTCGGCTGTGGAATCATACATCTCCATTCTACATGGTTAAGGTATGTTATTTCCATTTTAGAGCTGGGTGAAATGAGAAAGAAGAGGTTATTTGCCCCAGGGAAAACCCAAAATTTCCAGCTAAATATAATTTGTCCCCTTGGGTTGCAGAACTTAGCTTTTTGGATTTTTTTTTCCCCTCCAGGCTTGGCAATATGACAGAGAGACTCCTACATTCAGCAGAGCATAGAGAACAGCACTGTTCTTCATCCATCGCCTTCAGTAAAGATAACCACTCAAGCAGAGCTGTCTGCATACAGGCAGGGATTTTATGGACTCGAGGTCCCTGCTTCTGGCAGGTGCAGCCCAGCCTGCTAGGAAGGGTGGGAAGGGTTAAAACAGCCCTTGGTTCTGGAAGATGTACGGGAATTGGAAAAGACAGAGGAATTTGCTGGATCCTGTAGTGCATGAATTTAATAACTTAAATTATTCCATTCTACCTAGAGAGGACAGAGCCTGAACAATGCACACGATGGAACAGGGAAGAGATGACTTAACCCAGGCTTAAATGGACAAAGGTGCACTGGAGAATTGCAGCTGATCAGGGGAAGTGAACTAAGCTTTTTCTAAGCCCAAATTCACTCTTGACAAAGAAATATCTGAAAAATCTTCCACATGGAAACAAAACATTTTCTTCCTCTGCTGCGAGGGGAAAGTGAAGAGAGCAGGAGGATGTTTCTCACCCCGTGCCTTTCCTTTGCTCTGCAGGTTTGTGTGGCTACAGTTTCACCCAGCCCAGAGACAGAGACTATGCAGAAATAAAGACAACCTTTTTCTGTTTCCTGCACACTGCAATGAGTGACATAATATTGCAGAGAGAAGCCCCATGAGGCTATTACAAAGGCCCATGAGGCAACAAGATTTTTGGTGTTATTAGTTACTGTTTAGTAATTTTCTCCTGGGAACAGGAAAAAAAAAAAAGCAACAGCAACAGGTCCTCACTTGCAAGTCAAGAAAACACAAAGGAATAGATCAACAGAATTAGTTTTGGGGTTTTGTTAATTATCTCCAAAGCTTTTAGCTTAAACTCATGCTCAGCTAATCCATGTCAGCTGCATCTTCCCTTGTCAGCTGCATCTTCCCTTGCCAATAGAGAGGTGAGTGTGAGGAATTTCTGCATGTTACTTATTTAGCTATTACCTTTTATGGTCTCTCTGTCTCCCACTGACTTTCTGGCTGCAGATGGGTTGGCAAAAGGAAAACTTCAAGCAGTACTTTTCTGAAAACTTTAAAACTTTGGTAGAGAGAAGGAATAAAGTCTGACAAAAGAAGCGGACACCTGTGAAGTCTGTGCTTGGACCTGGGCTGCTACTTTCATGACTGGAACCACAAACACAGAGAGTATCATCTCTGTTTAAAGCAGTGTCTGCTTATCTGAAATTTGGGAATTAACAGATCCTCTCTTTTTTCATGTGACCTTTTTTTAGTAATTTTCAGTCCTCACTTGCACATTTATAATAAGACTTATATGCAGACAATGAAAAACAAATCTCATTTTTTCATGTAGTGTTCAAAACCAAAGGTGGAAACAGGCCTGTTTCTTGTGGAGACTGTCTAAGCAGATGGAGAATAGCAATGAGTGGGGGAGAAAGAAATTCCCATTTCACAGTGGTGAAACAGTGGTCCTCCAGAGAGAGGCAGGCAGTGAGGTGGTCAGTGGTCAATTAACACACAAAACAAGGATTAGAGAGGTAAGACAGGATCTGACAGAGCAGAGCTGAAGTGAACATGCTGTGAGGGAACCAAATGGAGTAAGAAATCCAATTACCCAGCCCAGGACAGGGAGAATCCAAAATCAAATTCTCCAAGTGCCTGAAGCACCTGGCTATGGCTGAAGCATGTGCTGGCTCAGTGTACAGCCTCCTGCCCATGAACATGAGATAGTTTTTATGCTGGGCTCTCTTCCTGCAGGAAATCCTCTGGTTCATTCTCCTAGATTCCAGTTGTGCTTGTGAAGTTACTGCAGAAGTGTTACTGCTGAGCTGTGAATGCTTCTTTTTTGGTGTTTATTAACCTTGGCCAAAAAGCATCCTTCAATCTGGGAACAACAAGGAGCATTTAAATTTAATGGTGGCAATGAACAAGCTAAGGAGGTGATTACAACCAGAAGAGCCTGATTTTTTACTTATTTGAAGGAGAAAGGTTTGGAGCAATGGAAAGACTGAAAGGCATCAGGTTATAGGTAATGGCAGGAAGGGAAGAAGGAACTTCAGAGAGAGTTGTGTCAGAAGGAAGAGGTGGTAGGCAGCATTATTTTGTCATGAAGAACGTGGACTAGCTGTGAGAAAAGCCATGTCCAGAAAAGAAACCAGAGGAGGTTAATGGAGGAAGACCTTGAATGGGTCAGGAGCCACCAGGAAAGGCACTGGTTGGGAAGTTCATTCTCATAGACATGTTAAACATTTGATGGTCCTTGAAAGTAAAGAGCAATGCTCATTCTGAAATTATGTTTAACAGATTCCCACGAGCCTGCTCTTTGCAACCTCCCACAGAAAGGCAAAACACAGACTTATAACTCCAGTAACAAGGTGGGATTCTGCAAAAATGCATGTTTCAATAACAGGAAAACTGAATGCTTCTAATGGGACAGAGAGCCCCAACAAATGATAGAAAGAAAAAAAAGGATAAATGGAGATGCAGATCATCAGCACCTGTTAAGGGCCCTAAAACACTGGAATTGCTGGAGACTGCTCAGACTCCAGGAGGTGTAAAGCTACTTCTGTACTCCACCAGCAGGACAGTTTCCTGATGGAAACTCCAGAAAAACACCTTGATTCTTCCACTCTATCTTGCCTGGCTGCAATGTAGACCCCTAAAAAGTATTCTCACAGCCCTCAGTGGCAATGTTGACTCCAGAAGAAACATCCACACACCAGATCTGGGACGTTTCAGAGCCATTTTTACAGTTTGAGCTATTTCAGTATTTTAGGATGAGTTGTCTGAGGCATGAAGATTGTATCCAGCACAATGATTCATGGGGGTTACAACCAACACATCCTCCATGTGGGCCAGAAAAAGCCATGTGTTTTCTCCATTGACAAGAGCTTGTCAGCCCAACTGACACCTCAGTTACTAACCCCAGCACAAAGTGAATAAGCCAGAGACTGAAACTGCAGATGCCTGTCTGCATGGGTCTGGGATGTGGCGTGTGTCCTTGGGGAACAGGGCCAGGCCATACTTTTCCAAGGAACACACAACACCGTTGTTGTTTTCCCCATCAGCACCATCCTGCCCAATGCTTACACACCTCCCAAAAGGCAAGAGTGTCTTAGAAAGTCCAGGATGGAGGACAGTGAAAGAATAAAGACATTCACTGCTCTTTCTGTGCCAAGAAGTAAGAACAAGTGCTTTGTTTGGTGCAGCACTCATTGATCTGATGCCATGGCTGCACACATCTGGAAAAGACTGCACCATTCCTGAATTTGTATTTTGACTCAATGAGCTTACAGAAGGAACTTCTGGCTATTTCTATTTTTCCTGGAGGCTCCAAGCAGTGAGGAAATTCAAATGTGTGGAAGCACACCCAAGAACTGACGATCTCTTGAAGCAGAGATTGGCTAGAAAACTGGAGGCTCAGTTTGGCCAAACCTCATCAGTCAGACTTTGTTTTTGCCAAACCAAACCCCACACCAGAAACTGGTTTGGAATCAGCTTCCATTTTCTTGAAGCCACCAAAGTCCTGAGGTTATTCAAAGGTCTCTCTATCACCCATCTGCAATCTAAAACTTTTTTCTGGAGCATGTTTTCTGCAGATAGACCTGATATGCAAACAAAGGGTGAGAGGCCAGGGTTGTCTGCAAGATTTTCAGCCTTCCCCACTTCTGGACGTGCCCCGGATACTTCAGGAATAGCCTTTCAAGTGGTGGTTTGGCCTTGTAGACACACACGGTTCTGGGAGGAAGAGAGTCTCATGTTCATAGAAAATAAGATTAAGAAATAAAAATATTGAACAAATGGCTTTGAATCTGGAAAAATATGCTCAAGTTGGGGTGAAAATTCCAGTTGGTTTTCAATGAGCTAATTTGTTCTTTCCTGTACATCAAATGTGGGAAGAAAAAAAGGAAAAAGAGAATAAAAGCAAAACAAAAAACTTTACTTTTTAATCTGCCAGTTGTTCCTTTTGGAAAAACGACGTTTCTGTGCTTAAAGTGTTAGACTGGAACATAAAGAGGGCTGGGTTTAACTTGCTGATGTGCCAAAAAATCCCTGCATGACTTTGGGAAAGTGACTTAACCTTTCCCAGTACCCTTTACAAATACTGGGCCTAAGACAACTTCCCTTCTCCTGTTCATATACTCTCACTGCAAGGTCTGTGGAATGGGCCTGACTCTCAATATATTTGCACAACACAGCATAAAAATATTGCTGTTCTAGTTGGAGCTCAGGAGGGAGTGTGTGATCCAAATCATGTTAACATCCATTATAAATCCTGTAAATTCTGATTCTGGACTGGTTTTCAGCCCAGGCCAGTCTTAAGGCAAGAGGGGATTATATCTTATAGAGAAGTCTGTAGATGTCACTCTCCCCAAAGAGGCTTTCCCTCTCTCTGCCTTGAGCTGTGTTGTTGGTTTAGGCTATTGTCAGAATGCACTTGCTCACACTTGTGGGATGTTTAATTTAAGAAAACCCACAGGTGGCCCCAGGTTATTTTGCATTCACAGTATTTTGCACAAAATCCCAGGGATGTGAAAGGGACTGTCTACCAAGCATCATTGTGATTTCACACGAGGTGCAGGTCAAGCCATTACCTGGAATTCAAGATTTACAAAAAGTTTTTCTGTGTTGTTTGTTGGGGTTTTATTTGGTTTATCACTTGAGTGTGAACCGGGAAGACCACACACATGCGGCAGTTTCTCACCGCCCATGATCTGACAAGCCACTTAACCCTCGTGGTTTGCAACCAGCGCTCACCACACTGCTCATTGAGAGACCAGAGTCTCTGCTCGTACTGGGGGAAAAAATCCCCAGGGAATTCCCCAGCTCATGAGACCTTGCCCATCAAAATTCAAGTGAAGGACTGGAGTATTAGGTTTTAGGATTGGGCAAACTTAAAGTGGGAAAGAAAGGTCCATTTCCTTTCCCTGACCCAGAAGACCTGTGCTTCCCAGGGTTGTCTTCCAAACCCAGCAGAGCCTGAAGAAAGAAGCAGAAAAGACCACAGGAGAAAGCCAGCCAAGCTTCCCAGGCACTGGTGGTTTTGACAATTCAGGACCAAGGAACTCAAGATGAGACAGAGTTGTTTCAGTCATCACACCTATTCCTTGACAAACAGAGCCAACCCAGGGAGGAATTTTGTTTTAGGAATAGCCTCTGTGGATAGACGTTTTGAAGCATGCTTTGAAAAGCTGCAAGAACTGTGATTAAAAGCCAAAAACCGGAGTGTACCAGCAGAGCGAAGTAAAGATGGTGAAGATCACCAACCATTCCTGCAACTGCAGAGAACTTTACAAATAACTGTTGTAAAAGCAGATGAGGCTCTAAGGGGTTCTCTGGGCTGTTGCTGCTGACATCATTGGGATCCTCTTTTCCAAAGTCCATATCGATGTCCCCTCAGATGGAAGTTGGAATAACCATGAAGAAACTGCCTGGAACATTCTCTGTGAAAGGTCTCTTAGAACTGCTGGTCCAGAAACTGCTTTTCTTTCCCAAGCTGCTGCACAGTCGAAGGAGAAATCCCTAATGCTTCGGACCTGGTGACCAGCGGTGTTCACAGATGGGATTTACACAGTCCTTGGAGACAAGAGTCTCATAATTGTGAACACAGACTGACCTTTCATTGATGTTGGTGACAGCCATGCTGGATCTAGCATGTGCGTAAGTGAATGGTAACACAATTTATACAATTAAAAGTGACTATTTAACACAATAATTTTGTGATTCAGCCAGCTTTGTGTCAGGTCATGGGGAAGCACAAACATACACCCTGGTTCCTTGAGAGAAGTTAGCTGGTCCATATCTGCAACACAAGATTAACTCTCATGACCTGGAGATGTTTGAATGTCCCAAACACAGTTTTGGGGGGAAAAAACCCAACTTATCCTTCTTCTCCTTCTGCCTTTCCTCCTCTGGGTGTCTATCCAGTACAGCAAAACTTGCAAAGACAGGCAATGTCTTTTTTGAAGCCAACCAACATAGTTGGGAAAAAAATCTCCTCTACTTTTAGGCTGGCCAGCTCTTTGTCAGTCTCGAGCAAGGAGGATCAGCCTAAGCCTCTTGAAGATGAAAAACAGTGAAACAATGATGAATGCACTGAGCTCTGTGGAGATGCAATGATCACACACTGATGTCAGCCAGGGGTGTTTGGGACTGGAATATGACCCTTCTTTCCTCCCTGCTTGGTTTTGCATAGAGTGGCTAAATTAGCAATGGCTCAGGGCTGTTACCCTGAGATCACTTAGCAGTTAATCTTTTATTTGGAAAGCTGTTCCTTCCCACAGAAGTAAACACCCACCTTATCAGGCTTGCCATGGCAAAGGATGTTGTCCAGCTCCCCACCTGCTGTCCTTCCTCTCATTAGTGGCTTCCCTCCCTTTGCAGCCATTCCCACTCACCGGCTGTGGGAACACGCTGCACACCCACAGCCCCGCCAGCGATGCTCATGGACATGGCCTGGTCCCACCAGCCCAGCCTGTACCAGGAACAGCCTGTTCCAAACAGGGATGGGAACGTGCCTGGCAGACTGTGTGTCTGACCCTCTACACGGAGGCAGCAGAGTGCAATGCCTGGACACCCTCCAGAGCCCCTAGGAGCTCTGAAAGGCCATCAATGAAACCACAGGTGATTCGATCAATCGTTTAAGGAAACAGAAAGCCTCAAGGCCAGGGATACCATTTCATTGCCACAGGCAGAGAACGTTTTACAGGTCCCTTTACACTGCATCTCCACCCTCAAGCCCTTTTTCACCATCCTCCATTAAGTCCTAAAGGAGCCTGCTGGGAGGAATTCACCTGACTCAATTATAATTCCTCTTCCCTGCTGGCAAAAATCTAGGGCCTGTTGTTGTTTTTAATACAGTGGTTTCATTAGAGGGCCCAGATGCACTGGTTGTGTAAAGCCAAGTAAGTCCCATTGAAATGGCTTCCTGTTTGGCTCCAGAGAATGCACAGAACACACTGTGATGCTGGGCTTCCTTCCCAGCTGACTGCTGCAGACTATACAGCAGGGAGATTCTGTGACAGAAAAACATTCTTTCTGAAATTGGGGTCCACAAATGTACATTTGCTGAGGATCTGCCCCAAAAATTGCATAACAAAAAGCCCCAGTAGTGACTGCACTGAAAAACAGACCAGATACGCTTCATGCACAGCAATGGGTATGTGTGTCATTAGTTTTAATATCAGTTGTATAATCCTGTGTATAATTTGAAAGCCCCCTGCACAGTAGATGCTGTGCTTGTGTTACAGAAGGTCTGCCACTACACTAAGTGTAGTGCTCAATTATTATTTGTTTGCAGTCAGTGCTTCAGCCCTATGGAACTCCTCTCCCTCACTACTTGACAGAGTCCCATCTCTCTGACCAGGCACATGGAGGCAACTCAATTTCGTCCTCCAAAATCAGTCAAAGCCACTCCAACCTTTTACTGTTAGAATTTCAGGTAACTTTCCTGACATTTGCATCCAACTATTTATATTTTTTCTAAGGCAGAGGTGGAGGCTGGCCATGTCTCTGAGGGCTCACAGACTCCCTGCCACCATGCATGTCTCAAGGTCTTCCAGAGCAGTAAAGCTGTTTTTCTCCAGTGTCATTTCTCCTTGTAAGCTTCATATTCCTGCGCATAATAGAAGATTTTTTCCTCCCCCTCCTGATTTTCTCTCTGTTTTCCAAAGTCCTGCTCAGATCACTGTATGTTCTCTGCCAGGCAACACACAAAATCCCCCCTCATCCTTGATTCACCCCAACGCAGAGGGAGCATCTGAGCAGTGGGAAATAGTCCCTGACCCACTCCAAACCTCCATAGGATTCTCAGGTGCATTTGACACCACTGTCCTTGCTGTCCCATCCAACAGAGAGAGCTGCACTGTGTGTCACCCACAGCTTGTTACTTGCTCAGAGCTGCTCTCGGTGGACCAGAAAGGGCTGAGGAGCACTGGTCTCGTAGGACAGCAGTCAGCTCATGGTAGCAACATGCAGAATGCAAGAAGGAGGAGCAAAGTTTCAGCTCCTTCTTCCCCCAGCATATTCCCACATGGGACTACCTGGATATTATATCCCACTCTCTGTTCCTAACGTTACCACTTCCTAAAAATATTAAAGTTTTGGGGGTTGAGGGGGCTTTTTCTTTTCATTTTTTTATTTGTGGGTTTTTGTTTTTGTTTGGCTTCTGGTGGGTTTTTAGGTTTGTTTGGGTTTGGGGTTTTTTGTGTGCATGTGTCCTATGACCATTCCCTGTGATAGAAAAGGCTGCAAATCTCACAGGCTGCTTTTTCTATCCTTGATAAAATCAGTGCTGCTAGTCCCGGATGTCTTCTGCAGGTCAATTTTTCATTTAAATGATACATCTCAGCTCTAAAGCAAAGGTAGCTGCAGTTGTCCTTTAGGAAAAAAAGCTCTTTCAGGAAACCCAACATTTACCCTTCATCCCCTCCTTTCAATCTCCAAAGATTAAATTCTCTGGTAAATCCTTAGGAAGCAATTGTCCAAAATTAATCAGCCTTTAAAAAATCATTGGAACAGCTAATCTGTAAATCAAAAATAAGGGGGAAAATAATTTCATTTGGTTGCTTTTATAGAAAAATCAACAATGTATTTCAAAGCAGGTTCTTGTTCCAGAAGAAATATAAAGAATTGTTTTGAATGCATTAGGCTAGATGGGTTACAGCATGACACAAATGCTCCTGCTATATGAAAGAGTTCTGTCACACAAAACATTTTTCCGAAAGCAAACTGCAGTATTCTGTGTGTCTCATTTTTCCATGTTTTGAGATACTTCATCTTACTGTGCAATTTTGCAGCTTTCATTGTAAATACTCATTGTCTTCCTACAACACAGGGAAAGTCTCTGTCAGGTACCCAGTACCACACTGCCAGAGCTAGCAACACCAAAGCAAATAAAAGTAAAATTTCCCAAGAACACATTTGTGTTTTATGGACACAAATATCAAGTCTTGGAAAAAGGACAGTCAGGAAAAAACTAACAAACCACTGTGGTTACTAAAGCTCTGACTTTTATGGGTGAAATCACTTTCATCAGCATTTTTAAGAATTGTCTGGGACCTATTTTGGTATTAGGACTTTTGTGCCATGGTGATTACTCAGAAAGAAGCAGCTGAATGATATGAAATGAAAGGATTTGCAGTCCTACACCTTTAGTTTTATATTAGTTTTTTTGGATATTCTTTCATTTGATCAGTGATTATGGGTATTATCATTTGTATAGTTGAAGGTTTCGTGGGAGAACCTCAAAGATAACCAGAGCATCCACCAGTACCTCTGTAACACTTCTCTCACCACTGGCCCCAAGAGCTGAGAGCAGCTCTGCAGTGCTGACCTGCACAGCCTGCAGTCCCCACATCCCATTCCTGCATCCTGCTGACACCAGTGCTCCCTTTTATTCTGGTCTTTAATCTCTAGGAATCCCAAACACTCATGACTTCATTGAACCAATATTGATATCCAATCTGTCAATCTGGGTAACCCAGGTGCTGAATTGAAACATATTGGCTGGGGACATCTGCAGGCAAAACATTTAGCTCTTCAAATTTCACACACACACACAAAAGCCTGTTCTTTGAAAAAGAGCCTCGATCACAAAAAGCAATTTTCAAACCTTTATTTAAGCAGACAAACACAATCACCAAACCATTTCTCCTCATTCCTTCTTGAGAATTCAAAAGTACTATCCTAAAGGACAGTCACAACAGGAATTACATCTAAAGCAATAATCAATATACTGAAAAAAATCCCTTCTCAAACATCCCAGCCTGCCCATTTCCATTGGTGAGCAGAGCTGTGTTAATGAATTTATGATGTGACATCAGTCCCACAGCTGAAGTGGCAACTTTTGTATTTACATCCATTGTTCAGTAAGCTGCTCGCATCCTTTCTCTAACCCAAACTTTATTAAAATCAGAAAGATGCACTCAAGTGTTTTTCCAGAGAGAACAGGCTATTCAGACTTGATCCTGAAAAGTGAATCCCCGTGGTAATGAAAATAAGAACTGCAAAGTGCTTAGAGAGACATATTTAATGCCTTAAGCTCTCATATTGAGTTAACAACTAGCATGGTCTTGGCTGTAAGAATAGAACTTGATTCTCAGGCTCCCTTATTTCAATCATCCCCCAAGAGATACTCAGCTACAACTCTTTTTATCTGCAGCAGATGCTGCAGGGAGGATTGTTTGTTTTAATTATTTTATTTCTTTTAATGAGATGTCACAATGGCTATGAGGTACCAAGGTGTTTTACAGGGCAATGTGTAGAAGGGTATCACTGTCCTCGCGAGAGCACACAGGTGTGCACTGTACCGTGAGGAAAAAGCAAAAGGAAGTCAGGAGGTTATTGCTCCCATAATGGAGCAGCTATGATGCTCAGGGAAGGAGATGTGGCAGAGCAACAGGCAGCCCCAGTGGCACAACAAACAATAGGAATTGGAGAGGGCAGGGGTGGACTAGACATTAAGAAAAAGATTATCTTATTGCCAGCGTCTCGGGGGAGACGTTAATGAGGAGGAAGGTGACAATTAGAGTGATATCTGTCAGGAGCAGGTCAGGGAGTGGAAATCTGGCCATGAGCCAATGAGAAATACTGTATATCTTTTTAGGTCCCTGTGAGTCCTGTTCCCCATTTCATTCTCAGAGTGTGAAGTTGCTTGGCTGTGCATGGAACAGCAGGAAGGCATCTTAGAGCCCTTTTTTTTTTTTGTATCAAGCTCCTTCCTGCTTCAAACCATCTGTAGACCCACTCAGGGGCACCTGAGTAAACTGTGCAAAGCTCAACCCTGAAGTTATGCTTATTACTGATGAGGATACTTTGAGAAAGAACTTGTAGAGTACAGAGGCAAAAACACCCACCTTTGCCTGAAATAGATTTGGGGGAAAACGTTGACCCATCACTTCTGGCTGCAACATGTCTGAGCTTTTTCTTACTACGAGTGCAATCCACCCTTCCAGAAAAGCCAGAGACAGAGATAAAACAGGGGAGACTTGCACCAACTTGTTCTATTTACCTTGCTCAGTTTTAGAAAGTGTTCAGATATCTGAACAGAATATATAAAGGACAACACTAGCAAAAGCTTTAGAATTATACTCACCCACAGATATTCATCTAGAAGGTAATTGAGGTGTTCATAAATAAATAACAATAGGCTTCATACTCAGCATAGATACAGATTTTATACCAGGAGTGAAAACTTAAGCAAGCAGGTATAATCTAAAGCAAACAAGGGCGTAGATGAACTGAATAGTTGTGAATTTTAAAATCAGAAGGGCACCTATGAGCTCTCATCTGAACTTCTGCATATAAAAACCAAAGAATTCAAAAGGAGCTTTTAGCATTCAGCTAGTAAATTCTAATGAAACTACAGCAGAGGTTTTAAGAAGACATTCATAAAATATTCCAGGTCTGGGAAATACCAGCACAAGTACAGAGAGTTTGTTGGAATGATTCATCACCTTCCATTGTTTAAAAAAGTACTAATCTGAAATTTATTTCCAGACTAAATTCGTGTCAAATTTACTTCCAGCTGCTAAATCTCATCATGCTTTTTCTTCTAGATCAGGATTATCCTAAGTCAATTGTGGTCAAGAAAGCACTCAACAGCTTAATGGGGCTATATTGTAAAGAAAAAAAAGGTAATGCTAAAGAGAAAAATAACACATCTTATACCACCCGCTTGCTGTGCTGTCTGTGGTTGCAAGCCACCCCTGGGGTCTTGACCAGCTGGGTGAAATACCTCGTATGGCCAAGGGGGAGTTGGCCCAGAATGATTTATAAATGACACTCGTTTCAACAACACTGCATGTGTTGAGCTCCAAGCAGGCTGCCAGTGGCCTGCACTTAGCTGCCCTGGTCTACAGCTCTTCACATCCAGCCTTTGGAGCCTTTGGGAGGGAATCACCGCCACAGGACTTAATGGCTTTAGAAATGCTAATTCCCTTTCTTCCAGCCAAGGGAAAATGACTGTTCAGCTGCAGTGATAACATTATCAGGAGTCCCTTTCCAAGGCTGCTGCAGCCATCTCTCAGACAAAATCCCCTTGGCAAGCACTTGACAGAGGAGAGGTAAGAAATGACAGCTGGGTGTAGAATCCAGCGACGGCGGTGAACAATCATTAACACCGAAACAGTTGTTGCTTTTAAAACTGGGGGAGCATTTTCCCAGCAGTGAGGGTGTCTGGTCCTCACCTGTGTCAGAAGTGTGCCTGCTCTGAGCTGCTCCCACCCAGCGCTGCCACTGCCTGCCCCAGCCTCCCTGCAGGGAGATGTCCAGCCAGCCATCCTCTAAAGGAATCAGCTGCTTCCCTGAGATGGATCATTTCTTTCTCTCAACAGAAGGAAAAGGAATAAGGAATGAAGCAAGAAGGCTAGGAGAGAAGACAAAGGGTATTGGCTAATCAGCATTTAGGGAGGAACATACAAGCAACTAAGACTAGAGATTATGTTAAAATTTTCATTTAAAAAGACAAGTGCTGGGAAAGAGATGAGTTTTTCTTTTAAATCACATGGAAAATTCATCTTTTCTGGGTGTCCCATGGGATAAGAGACCAGCAAAAGAGATCTATCCTGCTCCAGAGTTTGGCATGTGTCTGAATACAGATTTGGACTGTGCTGATCCCTGCCAATGACACTTGAGTCAGACCAGACTTAGCTCAATCTGTGCCTCCGAATACATAGTGCTCTGCAAAGCCTATGAGCACTCATACTCTGACTTGTAAATGGAACAAATTTCCTTTAATATCATGAAGAAAGAAGAGCTGGGGGTTGTGCCTGCCTGCATCCCCTTCATGTCATTTTAACAGAGTGGCTTTTAAGAGCATAAACACCCACTCAAAATTAGTACAAATGTTTCCTTCATCGTCTTTCTCTGACACTAATGGGTAAAACATATTTCCACAGTGCACATCCAGCACTCTCACTGCACAGCTCTCCTGTCACTAACAGCAGCTGATGCATTCAAATGAACAATTGGCAATAAATAAAACTGACAAGAGCAAATTACAAAAGCAGGAGCTGTGGCATGGGGAATACTCACAAGCCAGAGAGGCATTACGGTCCTTTCGCCTCTAGGTCACTATTATCCACTAACACCCAGTTTGTCAAGTTAGGCTGACTCTTTCTTGTCCTTGGGCCTGGAAGATTCCTATAGAAATGCAGGGCTTGTGGCCAGCAGGAGATCCCCCTCCCCTTTCCGTGGGCTGGTGTTTATTTCTTTCCTACAAGTCTACTCCCCACTCACATACTTTTTTCCTCACAGTTTTCTCATCTGACCTAATTTGTGAAAAGTGGAATTATATTCAGTGCAATCAGCTCCTGAGCTATCTGTATAAGCAACTGCACATGGAACTGCAGATTATGCATATCTATCTGGCAACATTTCTAGTTGTGTTTGATTTTATACATTCATGAATGTGTCTTCCAGTACTCTGGTCAGCATATTCATCTGGAGAAATTTTCAATTTTATACATTCATGAATGTGTCTTCCAGTACTCTGGTCAGCATATTCATCTGGAGAAATTTTCAACCAGTCTTTCTGAGCTCCATGCAAAAACTATCCAAAAGAGAGGTAAATTGAATGTTGTCATAACAGGACTTTTTAGTCTTAGTGGATGTTTTGAGTGCTGAGCTATGTGGAAGATTAGAGTAGAGGTACTTGTTAACAAGTTTGGGCTCCATTTCTTAAAGACAATTTGCCACTCCGGGCCTAAGCTCAAGAACCAAGGTGCTCCCACCCATCCTTGAATTGTGGCCAAACGTTCCCAGAGAAGCAAATAGTTTGTGTCATCCCCAAACAGTTGACTTTCACCTGCATATCCCAGATTCTGCTTTCTCTCTAGCTGTCTTTGGAGAAGGAACCTCTCTGTTGAGACAGGCTGTCTGCACTTCAGTGCTTTTGGATATCACATAGGTGACAATATTGATAGTCATCATGCCAGGGATAAACTCAGCACTTCCTGTATGACTCCACAAGATCATCTCTTAGCTCCCTTCAGGTTCATTATGACAAGTCTTTTCATAATGAACACTTTTCGTAATGCTTACACAAATGTGAATAGCCAGCTGATGCACAAGGGACTATTATCCATATCAAAGGACCAGTATCATCTTTGTATCCTTTCTCTTTTTGGAAGGTCCAGTTTTCTCTTGTAGAAATTTATACGGTTGGGAGCACATGGACTGATTTGTTCTGCTTCCCTGGAAAAAAAAAAAAAACCAAACAACCCAAGGCTCTATGTGCCTCTCAGAGACTGTGGTGTGTTATCTACCACTGACAGCAAGAAGCTCAGTAATAGGCAATAAAAACAAGCTGCTAAGATCCAGGTTCACACAGACACAAAAGTACCCTTTTTTAGATTCTCATGTCAACTAGAATTAAGTACCTAATAGTAGCCAGAACAGTTTTAAGAAGAAAGACTTTAATGAAACCTGATACCTGGAGGTAGGTTGTTAAGTCAGTGCTTGCCATTTGTAGGAAAACAAACAAACAGAAGAAGATAATCAAGAACCAGCTGAACCAGCCTTAATGTTCTCAATAAGAAATTCATTACATTATTCTGCATATATATTGTAAATGCAGTTACTTATCAAGATCCCAGTGAAGATTAGCTCTTCGATCCTGTTTCTGTGTAAATTACTTGATTGTTGTGTTCTACTAAGGCAGTGCTGAAGTAATTTTAACTTGTCAGATTTTGACATAGCATTTCAATGAAATTAACCAAGATTCTTTGAAGACTAATGTGTCTTAGTATGTCTTCAGCACCCAAGATCTGTGGTATTTAATTATACCATATGCAGCCAAATCTCCCAAATGAAGTGTGAAAATGTACTAATTAAAAGGGGGGTGGAGGGAGAAAGACAAACAGCTAGTCAGAGAATAACACCTCTATGCATCAGTATGTTCCAGGGTAAATTAGCTCCAGTTAAGCTTGATAAGTCTTTATAGGGGATAGTTTCCCATCTAGGAGGTGTCAGTGAGGCCTCAACGAAAGCTGCCAAGGGATGAAGTCAAGAAGCATCCTAGGAGACTAGACTATGCCTCATGTCCTGGAATTCTGCCTGGCTTGAACAACACTTCCTTCACTCCTTTCTGGGAAAGGGTTAAAAGGAAAGATTGAGTTTGGACACATTTGTTATCATACCTTGAAAGTGAATTCACCAAGCAAGACGCAGGAAGAAATAAAGACTAACTTGCTCTCAAAGACTCTTGATTAGAACAGATATTTTCAATTACATGTCATTGTTTTATCTGAACATTCTAAGGATCAAAGTCATTTAATCTGTCAGTCAGATCAGGTCTTCATCTCACATCTGGAAGAGGAAAAACAAACAATTGAATGCAAGGTGCTGTTCTCAATTACAGTCATCTAGGTAAATAATAATTATATGGTTTGCTCTTGTTAAGGGATAAACCTCAGGATAATCCACAGAAATGGTCTATTAGAAACACTAGTTTGTGAATTTAAGTTTAGACATCAATAAGTTACATTTTCTAAGAGAAACACCCTGTCAGAACGGTTTGTATTATCTTTTTTTAACAATTTGCTTCAGTCCTAAAAAAAAAAAAAAGAACAAAAAAACCTCATATTATTCTTTTACTCTCTTTCTATTTTTATTTTTTAGAGAAGAACCAAATGTTTCTACCAGAAATTAGTTTTGTGATTATCAAGGCTTTTGGCAGTAACTAATTTATAATTTTTGATTCTGCCTAATAGGTATCTTGAGCCATGGATCTTCAGTGCACCAGAGGAACCTTTATGGCTAATCTTCAGACTTCTGGTTTGTAACTTATACTCAGCTTTGCCCTGATCAGGTGTTAAGATAATAGGATGTGACTGTTGGCATTTAGAGAAGGTGCCAACTTAGAGAAACTGTCTCCTGCTATATTGCATAAGAGTGAAAGCTGGCAAGGGTGTTCAGCTAGCAAGCACATACCAGATGAGTTACAGCACAGAACTCCACAGGAGGAGAGATTTTTGTGTTACTTTCATAGCACTTTGAACCAGAATTTAATGAAATAGAGCTTTGCAGGGCTCTAGCAGTTTTCCACCAACCAGTAGGTTCACTGGACAACTTTTAAGAGATTAACATAACAAAACTATGAAAAACTACCCATTATCATTAGATTTAAGTAGCTATGCTGTACTAGCCAGGGAAAGTACAAATGGGTCCTTGAACTCATGAGGCTGAGGATCTGAGCAACAGGCTCTTGTGTCAGAGTAGAAGAAAGAGTGCAACCGCCCAAAGCTACATCAATCATAACCTTGCAAAACCAAAGCCTTCTCACTCCTCTTCCATATTCCCAGAGCACAGACTTCTCTGAACAACTGTCAGACAGTTAGAGGTCTTGCCATGAAATACTTTCTTTCTACCATGGCAGAGATCTGCTCAGCAACCTCTTCAAACTGGGGCTGGCAAAGCAGCCTGACAACCTCATTCATCTGACCAGGAATCCCATATCAAGCCTTTGCTCCACCCTTGTCTCACTGGAATGAACAAACCAGCCCTTGCTTCTGCAAAAATTACCAGGATATTATGCAGGCTCTTGGGAACACCCATTCTTCACATCACACAGTCCTGCTAAGGACAGCAGACTGGTGGAAAAGAAAACAAAATCAAACACTCCACTGTTTAGTGAAACTCAAAGGTTTCGATGTGCCCACCCACAACGAGGCCAATCCAAACTTGTCTGAATTCAGGATTGATGTTGGACTCACACAATGAGTAGGTAAACTTGGCACCTTGCTGCTTTCCAAAGACTTCAGGCAATCAGCTGGGTGCTCTTCTTGGGAGACCATACAGGTCTTTGAACCCATCTATTGGAGCAGAGGTCACCTTGATGGGTAAATACCCTTTTACTGCCTTTCAGAGTTTCTCTGTCCCAACCTACTTAAATAGGAGTTAAAGTTCCTTTCTGATCAATTACTCTATCTTACAGCAGAACATGGGCTGTGCTGCTTCTGTCAAGACCACTAACTTCAAAATTGGGTTGGTAGTTACTAAACTTTCTGTGCAGATGACAAGTGATGTGGATTTACTACATCTTTGGCATAAAACTAATTACTTTATTAAACTTTCTGTGGAAAGAAAAAAATGAAGGGAAAAAAACCCCAACCAAACCTACAGCAACAAGAAAAAAAACTCCAACAACAATAAAAAACCGTCTGCAATTTAATATTCACAGATTTCTGGCTTCTGTGTCTGGGACTGGATCCTGCAATTTCTTCAATTACTCAGTTACACATCCAATTTTTCTGCCTGCACATCTGTTTATTGGCACTGCTTAAGTCACCCCTTAATCCTTTTTGTCATAAAGTGAGTTTACCTAGCTCCTGTATTATCTGCCTGCAAGGCATATTTACCATATGTGAAACTGAAACCAACTTGAAACTATAGGTATAATGGTCAGTGTCATCAGAAATCAGGCCATTAATATGTAAGATGCTTCTAATGGTTTAAAATAGTGCCAGATTTTAAAAAAAATAAAATTTAAAAATTAATTAATTAAAATTTTAATTTTTAAATTTAAAAAAAAAAAAAAAAAGAAAAAAAGAAACCTGCTTAGCCATGTAGATTCATTCCTGTGGCAAGGTTTGTAGGAAGAGGTAAGGTTTTTAATTAGACAAACTGATATACCTGGAAAATAGCAGGCACGTGCTTCCAGGCACATGAGCCCTTTGTCAGGTCTGAAATACAAGAAAAACACTTCAGGCTAAATACAGGTTGAGAACAAGCTGCTTTGAGTTTAACTTTATTATGTTAATCAGTCAGTTTGAGAGAAAGGTGCGCTTTGTGTTGTAACTCAGCTCATTACATGTGGAAGAGTTCTTAAATTCCAACGTGCTGATACGCTTAGGACACATTTTATTGTACAATTGGCTCATCATTCAGCCTAATAAGGAAAACACCCAGGAAATGAAACCGAGTAAGAGCAAAGGGCACTCGATGCCTATCTCAGTGTCTGCTCGCTGACACTGTATTTGGGAATGTGGATCAGTTGGGTGACTCCAAATACCTCCCTTCCCCTCCCATGACAACATTGCCTTTATTGGAAATAAAAGAGAGGTCAAGGAAACTATTTCACCAAATATCGGTTTTGCGATAATCTAAACGGACAAGCCTAAATTCACTTCACTGGCTCCACTGACATTAATTGCCCAGCAACGTAGTCTTTGTATTTCAAGGGCAGGAAGACCCACTAGATCATCTGCTCTGACCTCCTGCAGAGCTGCACGTTGTATTATTTAATAAAAAACAACTGTACTGAGCAGGTGCTCCAAGCCAGACCCCTTCATTGCTCATTCAGTTTCTAAGCTTCCTATTCTTTTCCACAGTTACTTAAATCTTTGTATATTGCAATGCTATACTATAGGCAAACAATGTCCTGACCTGAACTCCTTCAGGGTGTCAGTATCAGAAAAGCAAATATTTAGACAAATGGTTGTGATAGTTAGTGTAAATAATGAAGCAATAACAGTGAAGCAGAGATATTTCCTGGAGGTTTAATGTCTAGCCAGGAGGAGCTGATGCTCTGAACTGATTTTGGTCAGTTAATGAATGTCTTTCCATTGTCTATAAATAGATTATTGTTGCTATTTTTATAACATGAAAACAGAAAATTAGCTATACATTTAGAGCCCTGTGGCATATGGCTTTGTTTCTGGATCACAATTACCACCTACATCATGCAGAATAAATGTTTGCAACTCTGACTGGTTGAATCATTTCTCCAGAATCCATCATTTCATGTCAAAATTCCGCATTGGCTCATGAGTTTCTCGTTTTGCATGACCTGTTGCTCTCCTGAAAACAGGAAAAAAGACAGCTGAAGGAAGGCCTTTGTCCTGAGGTCCCATTTCTGTCTCTCTGAGTAATGTTACTGTCGGACCTACAGGTCACCTGGCAACATTATGGGAATATTCAATTTTCCCTGGGAAACACCGAGTCCCATTGCTGTGGCACTGATGAGCAAACCACATAAAAGTAAAAAATGAATTTGAAAAGCAACCCCTTAAATGCTTGGACATTTCTGTGTGTATAGTCTTGACAATTTTTTAGTGCTTCTGCCAGCAAAACTGTTTCACAAATTTTAAGTGTTCTGCCTATTGCTTTGATGTCCTCTCCCCCCCATCCCTACGTAATCCTGCTGGTCACAGGAAGCAATGAAACAGAAACAAAGGCCCCAAACTTCAACTGTTATAAATCCCTGACACATTTTTGGAACTTGTGCGTTCTTGCACTTCACTTGAGAAGTGGTCCTTGAAAATCTAGTAACTTGGGGTCCATTTGGATTAAGAGTGGGCAGAGCTCTTCTACGCTTTGACCTGACCCAGTACTGCATAATACAAATTGGAAGGACCAGAATTTTTTTCTCTGCATAGCTTCCTTTCTTTATTGTCAGACTGCTGAATGATCTGTGACAAAACCAGACAACTTTGAGCCTGTTTCTTGTCCTTTTCCTCAGAATTGGCCAGTTCAGTGCAGTGGTTTAACAGCAGCTGGCAACTAAATATCATGTGCACCTCACCCCAGCACCCAGTGGGATGGGGAGGAGAATCAGAAAAGAGAGAAGGTAAAATCCTTGGGTAGAGAAAAGAAGAGTTTTAATCATTTTAATAAATTTAAAATATAATAATAATTGTCATGAGAAGGGAGGCACCAAAATGAGCGAGAAATAAAACTGAAGAAATGCAAGTGATGCACAGTACAAGTGCTCACCACCCGCTGACCAAAGCCCAGCCAGGCCCCGAGCAGTGACCAGCGCCTCCTGACCAATTTTCCTCAGTTTATATACTGAGCACAGCATTCTGTGGTATGGAATATCCCTTAGGTCAGTTCAGGCCAGCTGTCCTGGCCACACTTCCTCCCAGCTCATTGTGCACCTGCTCACTGGCAGAGCCTGGGAAACTGAAAAGTCCTTCACTTAAGAGCAAGCACTGCTTAGCAACCACTAAAACATCAGTGTGTTATCAACATTATTCTCATACTGAATCCAAAAAGACAGCACTGTACCAGCTACTAGGAAGAAAATTAACTCCATCCCAACTGAAACCAGAGCATCCAGCTCCAAAGCTCAAAGGCAGAAGGGATGAAAAAGAGATGCAGCCAACACTTGCCTCTCAACATTAACACAGCAGTTCTCAGTTTAACTTCGGGGTAGCACAACTGAGCTCTTGGAAACATATATGTTCCTATCCTGTGGGCACAGAAATATTTGCCATTTTTATAGATGGCTGAAATATATTTGGAAGCTCTAAGTCTGTGGCCATCCTATATCAAAGGCTGTTTCATAACAAAACACTGTAGCAGTCCATTTATAGAAACAGCATACTGCACTCTGGCTGCTGTGGGTAAAACCAAACACCCTCCCTGCCTTCCTAAAACAGTAGAAACAACACGACCTTCCTCCAGACCGGCCATTTCCATAAAAGAAATAAAATTAAAGAGGAAAACATTGTACTGAAGGAAGAAGCCAGGGACACAGAAGCAATGTTTCCAACCCAAAACTGTCACGTGAGCAGGTGGTGGACAGCAGGAGGCAGCAACCAGGGGAATACTTTGTGGCTGCGTAATTTGCTAAACTGAGGTGGACACAAGGAAGAAGGTTGAGGGAGGACAGGCATTTATTTTAGAAAGGAAATTTGAATCCCATTAGAATGACCACAGTGGAATGAATCCAGCCAAGAGAAGTGGAATGGGGGTCATAAATAACAGGAATCACAGGTCAAGCAGCAAGGTACTGCTGCAAAAGCCATCTGAATAGTAGATGGAGGCTTCCAAATGCACATAGCTATGAGCTCTCAAGGACTTCAGGCTTCCAGGACCACCAAGGATGGCTGTAAGTATCTCATTTACACTCAAGACACTTCTTGACATCTCTTCCAGCTCTTTCTTCTGGTCTTCTCATTTGATCTGTGACTGGCAAGGGTGTCCAGATCTGCCTCTCCAGTGTTTTACAGAGCTGATAACACACCTGGCCCATCTCTGCAGGACACTGCCCTTCACTGTAGCAGTCCTTTCCACTATGATAATTCCATTCCTACTAAAACCCTCACAACAGTTTTGAGTATGCTTAAATATTTCATTCCATTTCATTCTCCACATGACACCCAGAGAAAAACCTTCCTTATTCTCTGGTTCAATATTCCCTGATACAGGAAAGCATTTCTTTAATAACAAGCATTAAATGTTACAGCATCATAAGGAAACTTATCTAACTTTACAGCACAGACAGTAGAAAGCATGTGGAGTAATTGCACAAGTATATAAAGTTTTAACTGAATTAGTTTTCCTAAGTGCAATCATACGAGTTTATTACTTCCATACCAATCCATTAGAAACTTTGTGGATACACAATTGACAAGTCAGTTTCAAGAAGTTTGGTTCAACAAGATGCCTGGGGGCATCTATCTGCTGTACTGCCTTCATGTCAACATGAGTGGGTCTACTGGGTCCCCTGCAGGACGGGTCCCCTTCAGAGTGTCCCTGACAGGAGTGACAAACATAGGTATTCAAATGTGAACACATACACTGTGCACTTCTTTTTGCAGATTTCTCTCTTTCACATTCAAAAATAAGGTAAGAAAGCTAGTGCTTTTATAATGCTTCCACTACCTCTCCTGTATGACCAGAAAAAAAAAATAAACATAATAGTATAAACAGGTATATAAACAGGTTTGACTGCAAAAACATGGTGACTTGGGAGGCAAATAGTAGGTGGGTCTGTCTACCACCGGCTGGTTTTTTTAAATCATCCATTCTTTATCCATACCAAAGTCACAAGAAATATCATTCAGATCATATCTTTCTTTAACAAGATTTGCCAAGAATAAAATTAAACACAACATACAGGTTTTCTATGGCATCTTTTACTGATAGATGTTCCTTCTTGAAGGAAACCTAAACTGCTAAGGGTCTGAAAGGCATTATTATTCTTACAAGAACTTTCAATCTGAGGAGCCATCCTTCATCTTGGGAATTTATTTCAGATGGGGACCGAGCAATAATTGCTGTCCTGCTCCACAGACTTGTCTCATAATAAGAAACACGTGCACAGCTGGAGGGGTGTGAGGTTGGGATAGGACTGGCAGTGGAGATGTGCACATTCAAGAGCAGATGGAGCACTGCTTTTTATTAAGAGAGAAGAAGTAGATTCAAAACACCTGGCAGAAAGGTGCTGGCTTTTCCCTTCAGTCTCATGAAAGCCATTGTGATAGTGAAGGCACCTACATGTAAAACAACTAAAAAGTAAGGGGAAAGAATGTAAATAGAAAAAAAAAATTAGAAACCTAAGAACTTTCCATAACAACTCTGACAGACTGGATAGTTTCAAAGCAGAATTGATGCTTCTCAATGGCACTGCAAATATGTAATTTTGAACTAGAAGAAGTTAAGATTAGGTTTATTAGGAAAAGGTGTATCAGATGAGGGTTTTAGAAGGAATCTAACATAATTTTAGAAAAATCCATTAGTCACTTTGGAGGCTACATCTTACCAATGTCCACACCTACAGAGTGACCCTGTGTTTATCATTCCATACACCTAGAGACACCTCAAAAAAATATATAGTGAATATAAAGCAGCCAAAGGTTTTGAGAAGCATACCAGTGGTTTTGAGAAGCTGTGCACCAGTTTCCTGAGGTTGAATATAGTTTATCTTCAGAAAACAGAACAGACTTTTATCAACTATTGAAAATAACCGGGAAGCAGTGGTAATGGAGATAATGAGTTCCATTCAAGAGTAAAGGCTGATTCAGAAATTCTCACTTTTACAGAAACTTCTGTCATGCAAAGATTTCCATAAAATGGCAAACGCCATCCTCAGAGGAAGACCTGAGCAGAACACTTTGGATGAAAAAACAAATGGTAGAAAGTAAAATAAAGTAAAAAAATATAACTTCTGAGGTTTTTTCCAAGTTTTTCATCAGATTGCATTGATTTTTTTTAAAGATCTATTTAAAACCACCATACTTTCCAAGATGATCCCCAAATATTGATGAAAGCAAGAGCATTACAAATAAAAAACATTCAGCATGTTTTGATCTCACCCCTTTTCTAGCCTGGGTGAAAAGACCCACACCGTAAAGAAGCGATGACAGTAATGACTAAGATTGTTTCAGGGACAGGTGTGAAGAATGGATGTTGCTCCCACACCAATACTCCTGTAACCTCTGAGTCAGTTCCCTGAGCTAACTCTAGTTCACGTACTCATAACTTGCTGTGATTGATATTGCACATTTCTTTGTCCTTATTACTGACCAAGGCCATAAATCCCAATTATGGAAGACAGTTGACTTCAAGCTGCTACCATATTTCAGAGCAACACTAACACTGGGGGTACCAAAGGTCACCTTGGCCAGAAAGTAGGACTGTAGCACAGTAAGTCTATATCTTCACTAGTCAGCTGCAATGTCTTTCAGGCTGATTGAGCTTTGATTACCCCCTATCAGACCCATAAGCCACATTCTTCTCTCACAGCCAGGGACAGAACCAAGATACATGATCTCCTGTCTTGTGACTTGTGAAATGCACTGGCAAAGTACATGTCAGCCCCTTCTCCAGAGGCTAAATGAAGTGGCAGCCCTTCCTACCACTCATGCAGCTGAAAGGAAAGATGTGGGGAAGAGAGAGCCCTCTGAATATATGAGTCAGCCCAGCAGTTGCCCCGCACAAAAAACTGCAGGTTTTTCATTATTACTATTTTTTAAAATATAAACAATCCCCTAATTTTATGCAAAATATAAATATATCCATGTAAATGCACCAAGTCTTGTATTGCAAGCTTGTTGATTTAAAAACATCAGGGTTCTGGTTAACGACAGATAAAACTGCCTTGAGACACACCTAACAACTCACAACTTTTAAACAGTTGTTGCCAAAATACAGAAACAACACAAAAAAAAAAAAAAAAAAAAAAGAAAGTTGTTTTTTAAAAGAAAAAAACCCAACTTGAATTCTTCTACATCATTGCCTTTCAGGGCATTATCTTCATCATGACAATGTTTCAGAATTTAGTGTCCACCAGAAGGAGATACCAAAAAGTTTAGCATGCCCCAGCTTCTTCACAGCAGCCTCAGAAGGCAATTTCTGTAGGGAGAAGGTGCAATCCCTCCATTTGACCTGCATTATCTGGCATGTACTCAGCATAAAAGGGATATTAGCAAGTCTTTTATATTTTCCAAACTCTTCAACAAAGGTCAGTCAGCCTGCACAGGAGTCTGGGCACTGCAGTCTGGACAGGTTTCTCCCATCAGAACCAGGCACTGCAAGAACCTCCCTGCACTCACACAGGCACATTCTACAGGCACTCGCTGCACGATGAGTCACGTCTCTGCCTGGGAATTCCAATCAGAAATATTGGATGTGCAGGTTTGGGTTTCACATCATCTGACTCATTCAATGAATGTCAAGTGTGAAGAACTACCTTCTTACTAGACAGAGACCAGCCCAGAATTGAGTGTCTCAGATGAAAAAAAAACCCCTTATAACAGACTAACAGCAATTCATGGGAGTAAAATATCATCTCACTGTCATCCCCAGGCACACAGAGCATATATGATCTAAAAAGGCTTTTACTCTTATAATGAGGAGTCAAAATGAATCATCAAACAAGTATATAGGCACATGACACACCTTGGATGCAAGATGAATAAGTTATTTACTAGAACATCTAGAGTTCCTTGAGTGATAAACTATAGAGGACCATGCCCCTGCCTTGTAGATTTGACTGGTATTCGAACTATGTATCCCACCTCATTTCATCCCATTTGCTCTATTTATATCCCTTGAAACAGAAGGTTCAGCATGCCCTACAGCCACTAGAGATCTGGAGACAGGAGGGCATATTCCCTTAATTATCCTATATCCCAGTAGTATATGTCACAAGCCAAAGTGCATAAAGCTCCTGGCCTGATTACCATTCACATGCTGTGTGGAATTTATTAAATTCCTTATCCCACAGTCATTTAATCAGTGGTATTATTGGAATGAGATATTTACCCCACTGGGTGGTATGGACTGGGGCAGGAAAGCATGCCAGGAACAGCTTTGCTGATGCCTATTTATAAAGACAGTGTAATTTTCTTTCCCCCTCCCTTTCCTCACTAGAACCAGTTAGTCAGAGCTCCAGCAACAGAGCAGGGCTTATTCCATGTCTTGTTTTCTGCAATAAATCTTTACTCCTGATGTGTTTTGATGCACAGCCAGTTTAATCTGCCTATTGACTGTTAAACTCTGTTTATTGTTTGCATGGGATCTTTAAGAATTAAGCCTTTCTTTCTTTCTCCCTCTCCCAGATCCAGGTAAGATTTTTTTTAAAAAAGGGATTTAGAGCTGGTCTGAATACCTGAGAAAGCCATTTCTTCCTCAAAACAAAGCTTTCATGGCATTACCCATGGCCACTGAACCCCCAGCCTGTCTGGCTCTATCTGCTTTAGACAGAGCTTATCATTCAGCCTTCTTGCTTGGACAAAATCCAGATTCCCCATTCAGTCTCCTCACTTGGACAGTCTTCAGATTCCTTGCTGAGATTGCAAATTGTAACCAGCTATTGTTCTTATTTATATTTCAGCCATGCCTTTAACTGTGACTTGAACTCCAGAGCAATGCAAATTGTCCGTGTTCACAGGGAGTGACAGTTTCCCAACACTGAAGGACAGTGTTCATCCCTACCTACTAAGCACCTAAAATAGTGGGGTAAGACGTGTGAATCACTCTTTCTCCTCACTGATGTGCAGGGATCCTAATCAGCTACCTTACAGCTGACTTTCCAGAAAAACATCCCAGACTTTGTTCCTGTTTATTCCAGTCTAAATTGAGCCTCTAGAAGTAAGTAAGTAGCATTTTTACTCTTTTTCCGTGACTATTCAGCTTTCTGCAGTGTACTACATTAAATATGCTGCCATCCAGAATAATCTCTGGAGCACGGCTATGTTCTGTCTTGAGTTCATTTATCTTCATAAAACCATGAGGGAACAGGGGTACCAGAGAGATGGAGAAACATCTGGTTAGCCAACACATGGGATACCGGAGGAATGAACGCTGCATTTTAACAGGTAAGTGTCCACCTGCACAAGATTTCCAGCTTCTGCACCAGCAGCAGCTCCAGAGATGGATAAATAATTAAGACAAGAAGTCTGAGGAGGAAAATGGCTGTGATATTTGCCTTCCTTAAGAGCACATTAGGGACATGCATAAAAATCAGACACGGTTGGGTTTGCTCTGACTGAACTTTGATTGACCCCCAGAAGCCCTTTTAACCAATGAGGCTGGTGAACCTACCCTCTGTAATCTGAAAAAGCCCTGATTACTCTTTGGCTAGTCCTAAGACCTTGTGACTCTCTCTTATTTGAAACACAAGAGCTCTAAACCCCTGTGATTCTGTGACTTCACACGGGGCCATGACCCCTGTGTTATACAGCCATCCCACAAGAGCCCGCGTGCTCCTATGGCTACAGCCACACTGAGGCCTTTGCCACTCCAGCATGTAAATGATGACTTGGATCTGGGTTCTGGAAGAGCCCAATCATTGCAGTAAACCAGATGTGATTCCTGTTGCTGAACTGTATTTCTTTAGGGAAAAATGTCATCTTTTTTTCATTGAAATAGCCTCCTCCATGTAAAGAATGATATGGTTGACACTGACCAACAGTTTGGTAGTAGACATCTTCAATTCCAAAGGAAGGCAGGTTTGAGAAGAGTCAGGTCTAGAAGAGATCTTGAAGGGTAGACAGAACCACTTGCTGAAATGCACACTAATATTATTTGAGTTTCCCCAAGAATACAAGTTGTGGTATTCAAGGGGCTTGGTTCAGTCTGAAAACCAACGGATGCTAAAGTCCTTCTTTACTTTTTGTGAAGCCAATTTGAAATTGGACTTCTGATCCTCCTGCTGTCAAAGAGTCCAGCTGAGAAAAAGCACACCAGAATCTTATGGGCTTTTCACCAGTACTCTACATCCCTTTGTACAGAGACACCAACACTGATCAGGTTTCACACCATAAGAAACTGGCTGGAAGACATTCAGGAGCTCAGAAAAGTGGTTCAGAGGACAGCTAATTAGAAAGGTGCAGTGTAGTTGCAAAAGAAACTATGTTGACCTCTTGAAAAATGTTCACACTATTGTAGCTCCTGGCATGCCTTAATCTTGGATCAAAACGTCCCTGCTCTGTGCAAACAAAGATGAGAGAGTTTATGTAAAAACAGTCCAGGATAAAAAGCAACAGAGGCAAATAAACAGGAAAGCTCCAAACAGAGTTTCAGCCTTTAGCAGTAGCTCCACGACTACCAAGAATGCCAAAAATAAAGTAAACTTCAGTGCTTTATCTCACTGTTTCCAAAGCAGGGAGTTCTAAGAACTAGGTTTTATATTACCCTCTTCCACAAGCAGGTAACATATTTTCCTTTCAGGATCTCTGGTTCTATTTCCCAACCTCAGTGATAATTATACATATGATGGTGGACAACTGAATTTCTCTCTGTCTCCATTTCCCCATCTTTCAAACAGCCTCAGCAATAAAACTCAGAGCCACATTTGCACACAGTTCATTCCATATGTGCCCTCACCGCTGACAGTAATGAAGAACATCCAAAATAAACTAACCAGGCTCTGTCCCAAACAGAAGTAAAACAGTTAAACAGAGTATGAACTTAATTTATGAATCATGAATTGATGTTTTAAGAAACTCAATGTATGATCAGATCTTGAAAAGAAATTTATTCTCAATATAACCTTTGAGATACAGCAAATAGTAATATATAATATCAACAACAATACTAATAATTTACTAAATAATGTCTTGAATTTCAAGCAAAACAGAGGAGGGTATTTTTAAAAAGTGTCTCTGATATTCTTTCCACCATTACTCAGGGTACCAAGGAACTAACTTAATACCCTCCTAAAATTTCAAACTCTATATATTCTGGTGAAACCTTATTCTATTAGGAAGGTGTTTATGCATGAAAAGAAGAGACATAGTAGTTGTTTTCAGCTTTAAAATTTACAGGATGATGACATCAGCCCCTCACATTCAACTAGGGGCAGATTTTTTTGGAGGTTTTTGCAATACTTTTACTGTGCTCTGATAAAATGTATTGCATGCCTTACAGGCTCTAACAGTTCTTTGATATATGGTAATGAAAATCCAGGGGTGTGACAGTGGCCATAAATCTGCTGCATAAGTGAAGTCACAAATATTTTCTTGCTTGCTCACAAATAATCAAAAAATAATTTTCTTTAAATACTACAGGTTTTTATGAATATTCAAATGACTAAGTGAGCTTTAAGTAGCAGTTTCCAAGACTATCACTGCTGATTCTGTTATCCCTAAATGATAAACTGGTCATAGAAAATATTCATATTCTTTACTGCAGCTTTTTGACGATATTTGCTGAGAAAATAATTATGAACATCTGTCCTCACTGCTAAGTGACTGACAGATCCACAGTAAACCTCAGAGATATTTACAGCTAAGGATGTTTCCAAATGTAAAATGGTGTTTTGGGAGTGAACAGGCTGGCTGATTGCTCGTGAGTCACAGCTGAGAAACGCACTGCAGGTATGAGCTCATAAAACCTTGGGTGACCTGCAGAACACAGACATGGAAACCATATCACAGGAAAACCCCAGTGCCACATGAATGCTGTCTGAATAAGTTTAGCTAATTGCAAATCAGAGCTGGACACTGTAAGAAGAAGGGTCTTTGTAGAGTGTCACGGCATGGGAATGAAATAGAGAACTGCAAGCTGTGGGGCTGAATAACCTGCACAGAGTCAGTGTGGGAATACTGCTCCTGCCCAGAAAGGACAGGAATGGAAAGGTGGCCTTGCTTTTAGGATGGAGTTTGGGATTTGGAATCCCATGTTTGGGTCCTGGTGTTGCTGAAGCATTTCCTAAGTCTGAGCAAGTTCTTCTGAGAGAACATATTGCACAGTCAAAAATGGTGCTTTTAACTCTTTTCTGCCTCTGGGATACACCACTGTGGCAGTTTGAGAGAGGCTTGAGTATCAGGCAACGAGACCAGAGAAATCTCAAAACATTCAGGAAATCTATTTGTTCTAACACTGAGTAAAAACTCTTGTCTCTCAAGTGAACAAATGCTCTTGCCAGGCTGTTTCAGCAAAATGGAAACCTTCAGAGTGAGGCAGAGCTGGAACCAGTCAGAGAGGTGTGAAGAAAGTTTGTAAACATGTCCTCCCAATTATATTGCCATTTATAGAGAGCCTAACCTGGGTTGCTGGCCAGCATAAACACATATCATACATATTATAAAGCACAACACTATACTATGAAATACCACTTAGGGTTAGGAAACCCAAATTAGTTTCATGCATTGGTTTAAGAAGACTTTGTGATCTGGCATTCAGCTCCAATACCCATGTTTTATTAATGAACATCTCCAGGAATTATCTGAAATCTGGAAAACCTGCTTAAAGGTGAATGAAATGCAGGCTTCTTTCCCCACATTATGGCTTGATCTCACAGGATGCAGGGGAGAACATGAGGCATAGGGACAATATCAGAAGACTCTTTACTTCAGTTATTAGTCACAGGCACAGCCTGGATATTTACCACCTTCCTCCTCCTCCCTCCCCTGCTTTGTCCATTCTAGAAATGAAGTGCCCTGGTTCTGTTTTGCTTTTCCATCAGGGAGGGTCAAGTATTTTTTAGCTACAAAGCAGTTGATTCCCGACCCCTCGAAATCACTGCACTGAGGTTAACTGTCTCTGTGACAAATGTTTCTCAACTTGTGCATTGCAAAACCTGGGGAGATAGGGGAGGAGAAGGGAGTGAGGGGTCAGAAAGGCAATCAGGGGTGTTTGTAAGGCACTGAAATGTTATTAAAATCCAAGGCCAAGAAAATCTTGCTATTCTCCTCCCTGTACCACCTTCAACTCCAAGGTCAAATACTCCCTGCCAAGATCTCAGAAAACCTGAGCACAAACATGTTAGAGAGACTTCACCATGTTATCACCAGCAGATTTTTCACTCTTACTTTTATGGGGAGTCACAAAAATGATTGACTTCTAGAAAGGGGTTATGACCTAAGAAGGCTGAGAAATCTTATACTTGCTGAACCAGAAATTAGGGGCTAGTCTGAGCCCTAATTCAGTGGAATGCTATTAAATAAGCCATGAAGATATTACAGCTGAGGAATTAATTCCATATTTAAGCATTCATATAACTTTTTAACAGGACTAATCATTGAGATGAAATTGCACAGGCGATTAAGCAATTTTCTGAATCAGAGTCTACTTGTTTACTGTTGTATGTTTTGGGGTTTTTTTAAATTTATATAGTCCATTCTTGGTCATACCAATGTGAAAACATGAACAAAGATCTCCTAAATATAAAAGGAGCTAAAAGAAAGTGTATGCCTCCATTTTCTAAGTAACTGAATGCAGGGACAGAGTGGTATATAAACTCATATATTCTAATTAGTAAAACTCACAAACAGACGTTGCTTGGTGGCATCATCCCATTCTGACTCCTAAGAAGTCCTGAAAATAGGTGCCTAAGATACATCCAGGATTGTGACAGGTGCATCACATCAAACACAAATGGTACTGAGAGATCTGCATCCCCCTTTGAGCGCCACTCTCAGGAGCAGCAAGTAAAGAAATTAAATGCAAGGTATGAGCAATCACTGACTCTTCTGACAGGGAAATTTCTGTGCAGAGCACCATCTTCCTAGATGGATGCCCAGCCCTGGCAGGTCTCCATAAAGCACCTCAGGGGTCCTTCCACAGCTATGCAAAGAGCACCGTGGGTCATGCAATTTAACCCTGGAGGTGGCTCAAAGTGGAAAAGGTAGGAATTTTCAAAGGCTTTTTCTTCCTTACTTGCAGCTTCTCCTCCCCTGAGCATCAGCTGAGAAAATTTTACATGCTGCTCTGTTATTCCTTTCACAGGGGCTTAAAATAGCCTAAAATGTTTGCATTCAAAGATGGGGAGAGCACTGTAGGAGCTCGTTGTATCCGTACCTCAAAGAGCCTAAACCAGTCGTTTAAATTAAGACTCTTTAAATGAGCCTCTTCCATAGCACACTCCCATTCTTCACCCACCTTTCTACCCTGGAGCCAATCCAGCCCCCTACCCTTCATCCTGGTTCATTTCAACCCTGGAAGAAAGGGAAGGGATGTCAGGCATGGGAAACATCACTGCTTCCATGGATAGACAGCTGGCACTTTCAAAGAGGGAGCTGGAGGCACAGAGGAACGCGGTGGCATTTGTTGTGGCCTCTGCTTCAGAAGCCTTTAGATTGCCCCAGATTTAGCAAAAAATCACACTCTGGGCCAGAAAGTGACAAGAGGTTTGCTTCTCCATCTGCTGAAACAAGGGTCCCTGTGTGCTCCCCAATCTGCTGCCCCTTTTGCACAATTCCTTTGGAAACCTGCTGCACATCTGTGTGGGGATGCACTAAAGTCATTACCAGCAGACTGGAAAATGTGCAAAGGCCAGTATTGTCTTCTGGGCTGCTGCTCCATTTTGAGTGATTTGCACTTTAAAGAGCTTTGAGGCTTCTTGAATGTGTTCATCTTTGTAAAATTATAAAAACTGACAGTGCAAAGACAGGCAGAATGATTTCATTAGGGCAACACATACAGTAATTTCTAGCTGCATCCAGAAAGCAACCAGGGATTGGAAAGTGTATCAGAAGAGTCCTTCGATTCACCATTCCAGTACCTGCAGATCCTCGTGATAGATGAGTGCTAAAGCACAGACCAGCTTTTTCCTCCTCATCCTCCCTGATCTGCTAGAGTGCAGCAGTCCCCCCTTGCCTCACCTGCAAATTGTATCCATCCCCTTCTCCTGCCAGTCAAGCCTGTAAATTGTATGCTAACTCATCCCTTTCTCCTCACATCTTGTGACCCTCTGGGAGAGCAGCTTTGGGCATCTGCCAGGAACCACAAACTAGGCTGTGTGAATCTGCCGGTAAAACTGAGCAGCACGTTATCTCTGTGGTATTTACTATCAAAGTGTGTGACTCTCCAGGTAAACACGGGAATCCAGGCCCTTTATGTTCTGTCCTAGGGGTAATTTTCAAAGAAGGGCTCTCAGAGCCTCTCTGTCAGTTTTTGAAGCCCGGCATGGAGCCAAGGGCAGGAAGGTTTGGTGCAATGGGAGTGCTTGGCAAGCAGAAGAAAGGTTGCTATACACCAAAGAGAGTATCACAAGCATTAGCACTTGTTTTTTAGGCAGAAATGTGCTGCAGAAAGAAGAGCAGGTGAATTTATTTCTTCTGATTCAATCTATTTGTTGTATCTGCAGCCTGAGGAGAACAAGCTGATGCCACAGTCTTTGCCCCATCTCGGGGATTCTTGCATGCTGGGAAAGGTTTCACTGAGGGTCAGTCTCTCCTCATACTCTGATATTCCTATACAGCAAAACTTCAGCCATGAAGACCTGTCCATCTCAGACCCTCAAGTGCAAGAGAAAAAACATCAATAGAAAATGACTTCGACAGAGTGTCTGACTTCCAGCAGCACTGGGAACTGCCCAGTAAAACTAATTTCTGAGAAATTAAATAACAATCTGCCAACAAAAAGGAACATGACCACTAAAATGGGATTTAACACTGAGGGAAGAATCAGCCAGCTACAAGCACCTTGTAAACATCCAATTGCAGGGAGCAAAAGAAAAGGGGAAATTTCTTCTTGCCTAGGGAAACTTGACCACATCCTTTAATAATATCTTCACATTTCAAAAGTCTTAATAACAACTTGTGTTCACATAATGCCTTTCATCCTGGAGGAACCCAAAGAACTTTACAAGTGACTTAGCAAACTATACAACAATATTCAACCCCTCACTCCCCTCGAGGTTGAAAACTGACTGCAGTTGGCAAGCTTTCCCTTTTGGTTTCCAATGTTCCATGTCTATTTCTCTAGGCCATTGCTTTTATTTCTCTGTTTTGCTTTAATAGCAAATTTGATAGCTTGGGAAAAAAGGCAGCTCTTTTCTCAAGGACAGCTGCATGAATATAATCAATTTTGGGGGGTCAAGAAGGAAAGAGAAGTTTCATGTCATTCCAACACAAAAAATATCAGTTTTGCTTTCCAAAACAAAAAAAGGGGGGCGGGAGTCAAAACAAAAAACCCCACATGAAGAAAACACAGAATATTTCATTTGCTGTGAATTAAAACCTTTTCTTAATGTCTTCTGAAGACTGAAGTTGATTCAGTTGTAAAACAAATCAGATTTAATTTGATAAGTGGAAACGAAGCTTTTTAACTTTCAAAACATAATTTTTCTTTTGGACACAACTTTAAGAAAATCCATCTCACCTGGTGGTTTTTTTTGCCCAAAAGCAAAGAACTCAAAGCAGTGCCTAGACACAGCCCAAGGAGAGGACAAGTACTCCAGCTCCTGCTACCTGCTCTTCACTGTGCACCCAAACTAGCAGCAGCACCTTCAACAGCCCAAGATGGACTTTTTCCTCCGTGAATTCATTCAGTTCAGCCCTCATTGGAGCTGTGTAAATTTTACTGTTCACACCATCCTCTACCCGGGAATTACACAGCTTTTGCATGGAGCAGGAAAATACATTGTTTTGATTGCTTCAGTTTGCCTCTTGGTAATTTTCTAGAAGCAGAAGGCATTCAATCAAAGAGTGCACAATAATTCCTTTTTCACCATCACCGTGCCAATAACTGCTTTTCTCTTTCCACAGGGAAAAACTATGTGCACACTGTCTCTGCTCCTGCAGAGGTGTGGAGCAATAGCTTTGGCTCCCTCCTTGCCCTTGAGAAACTACAGTTTCTATACTATTACTATAGCAGTGGGCTGAACTTCATAACTAAATGTGTACAGGGGATCTGTGATTGAATATATTTTGTTTGTGCACCCCAGACTGGCCTTCCCAGACCGCTGTGGGAATAGCTCAGATACCTAAAACATAGACATGGGACAGACACAGGACTTTATTGAACCTCCTGCAGTAGGAAACACAGGCTCTTGGGGATCTTGGGTATGATGAAGGACAACAGGAGGCACACACTTGAAAGAAAATAGCATCCAAATTGTACTATATGCCTACATACAGGCACACATTATGATCTCTGGCAGTTTCCTTACTATCAACATCCGAGTGGGTTGAAGATGCCCACATTTTGTCCCCTTGCTAAAAACAGGACTGATGAGAATTACATTCTTCAGATGAATTCCTCTGGTGAACTTACAAGAGACTGAAATATACCTTAAAGACCTGTTGGATCACCAGATACTGAGCTTGAGATGCTCCTCACGCTTCTGGAGCAGAGCTGATAAAAGCTAACTGACCTATAAAATGAAAAGGAAAATCCTGTCCCCACTCCTCCCGAAAAAAAAAAAAAAGTATTGAATTGAATTCAGAAGTGTTGAGAAACACATTGAGCAGAGTATAAAGAAAAAACAACTCGTTCATCCAGCCTTTACAAGCAGCTGGGTTTGAGCTGAATGGGCTTTTGCTGTGCTCTTTGTGTAATGGTAGATTATAAAAATGTTATTAGAAGGACAAATTTAGGCATAGCAGGGGAAGAAGGGGGAATAAAACCCTGAAACCTTGAAAGATAAATCAGCTTCTTTAGAAGGGAGATTTTAAGCCTCTCTTCAGACATTGCTATAAAGTTCTGGATCTTTTCCTCTACTGATTGGGCAGTTTAGAGAAACAGGAAAAAGAAATTTGAAACAAAGCAAAAAAACCCACCCAAGTTCCTTTGAGTGCAACATCCTTTTCTGAACTCAGCCTACTGAGTGAGACCTCAGCTACAGGGCAGCTGGAGCAGAAGAGGGCTAGGTGCTCAAAGAGACTCTTCACAAAAAGGTCTTGCTTTGTTCGTGTTTTATAGTGACACAGAGTTAACAAGAGATTCAGTTTGAAGTGGGGTCACCAACACAAAACATAAGCTAAGAATATAGAAAATGTGCATCAGTACTGCAGAAGCTGCTGAAAAACACATAGAGACTCCTTTTTACCTCAACCACTGCTCCTTTGTTTCTGGTCTGATGCAGAGACCAGGGAAGCTCCACTGGTTAAAGCTTTAGATAGCCAGCTTCAGACACCTGCCTTTGTTTTCACAGATGGCAGATATCAAAAGGCAAATCAGCAGCTATGGTGGTTAGAGGATTAAACACAAATCTTAAAACACAGAGTAATCACTGAAATCCCAAATCACAGGTAATTCAGAAAAATCTGAGTTTCATTTCATCAGTCCCTCTATTTATTGTCTCAAAAATAACAATTATGCTAATTAATTGCTTTCAGCTGCAAAATGTAAGTGTTAAGTGAACTTGTCCCAAAGTGCTGCATTTCAGAAATTAGGATGTCTACCATGCACAGGCATAAACCTGGTCTGGTTACAAAGCATGGAGTTACACAAAACCTCTTGTTTCCCTTGAGCTTTTGTCTTGGTAGCAAAGAGTCTTTGGTGTATGTTTCAAGTTGACTTGTTAAGTGAATTAAGTCTGTCTTTTTTGAACTTCTGTGACTTGAGGAAAAAACCAAATCATTATTTTTTCCCCCTGAAGTTAGGAACAGAGAACTTGGGTGGATTGCCTGGGTTACCAAGCCCTGTCTGCATAATTGCAGCAGCTCTTCAATAGCTTTTTACATAGGGGAACTACAAATCTTCTACTTCTGATGTTCCCACAGAGCACAGGCTGCAGGATTCTCCCAGTGTACAGCAAAGTGGAGACTGTAGGAAAGGCTGGGAAGCTGCAACAACAGCTAACAAAAATAATGAAAAACATTGCAAAAATCCTGTTCTAAAAAATAAATTTGTCAGATGATACTTGGGAAATAGATCTTGTCCCTTTCTACAGAGGAGCATAAAAGCTAATTGGAGCTGGGGAAAAATTCACCTCTCTTTCCAGTCCCAGCAATTTGATTAACTGTAAGCATCTGAGCCAGACACACCCAAAGCACAATGAGACTGATACAAACAGAGTGTGTACATATGCCCAGAAATGTTCCCTGGCGCTGAAATCAACTGGCACCAAATAACTGGACTGCCACTTCTCTCAGACCCCCAAAATAGGCTGGCTACCTGAAAACTGCCTTCTGTGAATGCTTTCTGGATCAGCCTCTGAATCACACATGGAAGTAAATTTTGGCAGTATTAGCTGGCATGGGCAGAATGCTGACAGGGATGCCATGTAATGTGTTGCACCATCAGGCAGTGCAAGAATATGGGCAATCCCAGTACCTGAAAATATTTCTAATCACTCTTTACTTTGCTGGTATAAGTGTAGTGTAAGTCTCTTGGAAACCTTTGAATGAATTTAGTTATGCACCTTATTTAAATCTGTGCAACTTATTAGTAGAATTTCTTTTTTCATTAAACCTGCTCACCGTCAGTTCTTGAGGTTAGAGATCCAAGCTGTTATTATTCAGGATATAGGTTTTGTGGCAGTGCTTGTGTGTGGCCCCTAGGATTAGCCACCAAACATAAACATGAATAATCGTAACACATTTTCACTCAGTGGCTATTCTGTAATAGTTATGTAAAATTTTATTGACCTATAAAATATTTCTCAGTAAGTAAAATTAATACCCTTGAATAGGCAGGAAGTAGAGCCCAAACAGATTTGAAGAAAAAAACGACAGCCAAATCATTCAGGCACCTCTCTCTAGTAAACACCAGCCAGTTCCATGTGATTTGGCCAACTGCAAACACTTAACATGGCTCAAAGGAGACAACTATGAATTTGGCATTCCTTTGTTAACCCCATGCCCCAGAAGACTTCAGCAAAGCCATTTTCAGACTCTGCACTCTGGTCCATATATCTTATCTTCATTTTCACTCAAAGACTTTCAGACCTTCAAACCTTTAGTGTGTACCACAACTAGCAAAAGAAGAGCTCTTGCCTGGAGACTTAACACTGTCAGAGACCCAATAGAAATATCTGCCAAAAAAGCCTGGAGGTTTCAGGATGGGAGTTCCCCAAGAAATGAAACAAACAGTCTGGTGGGTGCCAGGTTCAAATAAACAACATTTGATTTCTTCCAGGTGTGTGTCCTCTACCAGTAAATCCTCCTGCTAAAAATTCCATTCTCCCCATCCCAAGCCCTCGCAGTATCTCCATATTGTCACATCCTTGAAGTCCACCACACCTACAAGTTCACCCCTATGCCTGTTAACTCTCCCATATACCTTCACCTTCCTTCCACGCTCTCTAATTGCCAGAGGGAAAAATATCAATATATCATGGCATGTACCAGCTGATTAGTCTGGAAAAAGATGGAGAAAACAACACGCACACAAATACACACAAGATAACAACTGAACTGTATTGTGACCTTTTTCATACTAGGAAGTTTATTAGGAACTTAGTTACACACGACAACAAATTTTCACTAAATTTGATGTAACTTTTCTCTGAAACCTCTACCTCTGACAAATTTCATACAACGATGCTAATGGCTTAAAACTATTGTGAGAATATAAAGGTGAAAAGGCAGACAAGCAGAGCAAAATCATTAAAAACTTGCTCCTTTATGGTTTTTTTTATTCCAAAGATTTTTGAGATTTCTAAATAGAACTTATTTGTCAGAAATTCAGCAAGTAAGTAAGACACGGCTACAGGAAAAGTGGCTACCAGACATCATTCATTAAATCTAAAAAAAAAAAATTAAAATGTGAGTCAAAATGAAAGGTTGTAACAGAAACAAAAGCTCCCTTTACTTGGATCTAGAAACCAAGGAACATTGGGAAACCTGAATAACACAAGCACTTTGTTTTCAAAGACCTCCTAACAGAGCATGGACTACGACAGAAGTTATTTTGTCCAGAGGGAAAAGAAAATGCTAAAGCCAATATGCATCAAGAGAACAAGCCTGTCACAGTCATAACATGCATTCCAGAGAGCACAGCTGATCACATCTCTTCTGCTTAAAATAAATAATCCACTGTACATTCGGTTCTCGCAAAAGAGGTCCAATTGTAATGTTTTCCATCCATTTAAATATTCATTTTGATAGGGCCTCCACAAATTTTTCCCATCTTTCAGAGGACAACATAACCAGGAAAGCTTGTCCTGAGCTCATAGCCCAGTAATGACACAGCAGCACACCAACTGTTGTCATCAAAGTGATGTAACAGAAGAGACAAAACTAACACCTGCACACTGATTACCACACAGTTTATCACTTTGCCCAGATTAATTTTTACTTTTGCACAAGAGGTGTCACTACTGTGTTCCTCTGGTGCTAGAAGAGCTCTACAATAAAGAAAGCTGGCTTCTGCTCCTTTGGGAGGTACATAACTGCTTTTCACTCCCAGACATAGCATAGCAATGGTCTTGCAGCCTCAAAATGAGGAATTCAGTTTTCCTTTTCCCTTTTTCAGCCTATCTCAAGATCACAACACAAACTTGAAGCTCCTTTTAGGACTGAATATTGCCCTACCTTCTCTAAGGCAAACTGGGGTGGTATCACATCTGTCTTAAGGCTGGCCCATAAGACCTTGCCGCCACTGATGTCTTGTTCCTCCTGTGGGCAAACAGGACAAAGAACACATGCAACAGTGGTCTTTGAAAAACATTTTGCATTTTCCCAGTGAACAGTAGGGGACTGCAGCAAAGTCATGAGCCTCCCAACATCCCAGCTTTCTGCAGGGGTCTTTCATCAGCAGGCAGTGTTGAGATGCAGGCTGGGCTGGAGCCTGTTTGCTACAGAGCAGCCTCACACAGACTGATCAGTTAGTGGTGCTTCATACAAGAGAGCTGTTCGTAAAGTCTGGTTCTATTTTTTCCATCAAAACTGTTCTTGTTCCCTCTGCAAGAAAATTGAAGGTTTGCCTCAATGGAAAACTGGATTGTGAAGGAATAATTTGCTTTCCATAGAGAACACCAACTTCTGTCAGTCATTGCGAGCCTGCCGTAAGGACATTTTCAGTGGATAGCCACAGCTTCCAACCAAAACAACACATTTCCACATTACTTAAATGAAACATTTAATTTCATTTGCTTTATTAAATTCAGCCACTGCCTCTTCAGGTGCCATGGTGTCTTGTGAAAATTGTGGTTTGACAGCTTCACACCCCACTCTTCCCTTTCCAACAGACTCTGCCTATGGCCAAGCTGTGCCAAGACAAAAACCTGCATACACCCTAGGAGATAAAATACATTATAAAATGTGTCGATAAAGGGCCTTAGCCTGAGGAAGACCAAGTTCCATTTCTAAAATATTGCATATTTTGTGGATGTATCCAAACCAGCTCCTGATGTGACCTCATCAGCAACAAAGTTGGAGTGAAGGCTCTGTCTTCCTATCTGCAAAGCCCTAAGCTGCTCAGAAATGTGCTGATTTTGGAGCACAGATGGAAATCTCTTTGGGGAAGCTTCAGCAGACAATACTCTCACAGCCCAAAGATGTCGCAGTTGTTGCTCTGTCTAAAAAACTGGGAGAGTGAAAGGGAAACTGATACTGAAAACTAGAGAAAAAAAACAGTGCTTCTGGTAAGATGTTCACAGCTTTACAATCCAAATATCTCTTCCTTCTTTGACAAAAGCCAAGCTCATGGGACTTGCCACTGGTGGGCGTTGCTTTCTTTCCACTCGCTGCTGTACTGATTAGATGCTAATAAAATGAGTGATGATGTGCATCTTTACTGAGTGGTTCAATTACAGTCTCCCTCACCACAGCTCTCCCACAAGAAGAGAGTGGGATATGCCAAGGGTTTGACTTTGATTTTCAGGTTCATAGGGGGTAGGAGGGTTCCTTCTCTGAAAGCAAAAATCTGCTCACACCCCTGAAAAGAAAATAATCCCCCTTTTCTGAGCCAATTTTCTGCTGATTTTTGGCTCAGTTCCTTGTTCCATTTGGAAGCCATATTGCAGTGTGAGCAAGGAAACAGCCAATAAACAGGGGCTCTGGTATTTGCTTTTCTGGAAGTCCCAGGCAAGACCTGTGGCTAAAGCACCGTGATCAGGATCCCAGAAACATCTGCTTTCTTTTCAAAGCTGAAGTATTCTTTTTATTTGATTTTTTGCACACACACACACACCTCCCTTCCCGCTCCCATAAGCACCTTTGTGCTGTGGAGGGAACAGGGGAGGAAGGGGAGCTCTCAACTATAGAGGCAGAGCAGAGTGAAAATCTGAACTCTGCAATCCCTAGATAATTATGCCTGGCACCTAAAGGCTGGGGCAGTAATCCTTACATTTCTTTCACACTCCACTGATGGATGGTATGTTGGGGGTGTGAAGTCTATTTCCTGTTTCCCATCGCTGTCCAAGTGCTGGAACTGCAGGATGAGCTTCCTAAAGCTCAGTCCCTCTTAGCAGATGTGCTTTTTTTTCCTGGGGTTGGTGTTTTGTTGGCTGGCTGGTTGGTTTTAGTTTTGTGGTGGGTTGGTTGGTTTGGGTGGGTGGGTTTTTTTGTTAGTACTAGCATCTGGCTTTAAAAGAAAGGGCCACCCTGGGGGTATGGAGTGGAGCACAGTTTCCAGGCTGCATCCAAAGCCTCTTGCATACATTGACCTGGCAAAGGCAGCTGCAAGCTTAAGACTAGAAGCATTTTAGGAGCCCAAGGAGGTGTGCTGTGTCGATAAGTTCTACTGGTTCACTGAGCTGTTGTCAGAGCTTTTAAGGCACTTATGTGAGTGTGTTATTTATAAATAGCTATATCTACACACATGAGTACCTAGACACACCTTGTAAAAAACAGGGCTTGGTGAAGGCTTCCTCACCTTTTGAAGGTTTGTTTAGAATGTCAGTTTTGAAGTCAGGACTAAACTGATTTTTTAAATGCATATTTATATGCTTGTTCTAGTTCAAACAAAAATTTAGAGCACTCTTCACTTGTTTGAAGGCCACATGAATTATGCAGTCAGTCACAAAGGTCTCTTCTGGCTCTGCAATTTATGATTCTAAAGAAATATGTATTTGTACATACATTTATGCATGTAGCTACAATTTTTTTGTTGAAGTCATATATGAAAACATGAAGTTTGAAAGGGGATTTGGGCTTCATTACACTTTCTTGCAGAGAAGTAGAAGTTTCTAATTAATCCAGTTTCAGGAAACTCTGACAATAAGGCACTGATATGGGTATTTTGTTTATGAATAAATAAGATTTGCTATAACATTGCAGGGATGACTCTTTGAAAGCAACAAATATGCACAGGGGTCATTTGTGCTGAGCATGAAGTGACAGAAGGTTTCCTCACAACACTTGCCCACACCATGTCAAACCACTGGTATGACATCGTCAGGTCATGTTAATTCAAACATTAAGAGTACAATCCCTCACCCCACTCCAGAATTTATTTTTATGCTGTCAATAGATTGGACATTTGTCCTGCTGACTGATGCACCTGCTGGATTGTTCCTGAACCTGTCTTGTGGCAGAGGCCACACTATTGCATGGTGGATTTCTGAACCACAGAAATAATCCAGTGCACTGGAAGTAGATTCACAAAATTAAATTTTTCACTTCAGCTTAAATAAGCTTTTGAACTCAAGTTTCAAGGACTGTTTTATTATTATTATTTCTCAAAATAAATTCTGGGAGTCTTAAGAGGAAAGCAGAAAGAATTTCCGCACAGCATTTTTTTCCCTTTTGGTCTACAGTTTCCAAATTTTCCAGTGAAAAAGTCAAGTTTCAATATTTAAAAAATATATTTATCATAGAATCATAGAAAGGTTTGGGTTGGAAGGGAACTTTTTTTTTCTATTTTTTTCAGTGAGGGAGGATTCATATGATTTCTTGAAAGAAGCACACGGGCAAAGAATACATGGAATGAAGTCCTACAGAACATTAAATCAGTGATTTCAACCAAAATTTGGAACATCCTTTCCAGAGAGGAAGCAAGAAGATTTACTCAAAAAGTTTGACTGGCTACAGTCATGGTTCAAACACTTAAAGACTATATTGGTAATAAATACAAAAAATTAAATCAAAGTTGCAGTTCATTGCTTTGGGAAAACTAAAACTATAGTAAAAGAAACCTAACCAAAACCAAACAAAAAAAAAAACCCAAAAGAAAAAAATCACCAAAAGCAAAAAAATAAATCCCCATAACCTGAATCCTGAATTGAAAACCCATGGGGTACAGGAAACACGAAGACAAGGGAGAATCCCAGCACTCTTTGTCCTCAAAAGTGCCCCGACATTGCTGTTTTTCTTTGGACATCACCACTGAGATGAAGCTCAATGCCACTGCAGAGCTCTAAGGAATATAGGTTTTGATCTGATTAGAGGTTATTCCCATCCAGAGCACATCTCTTACTTCAGATGTGAGTCCCACATTGGAAGGGTGTAGCTGAAGCTTTGTCTCTGCTCATGCAGGCTTAGGTAGCCATTCTCAAGACCTTCAAATGGCAGGAAAGATGAAGATCTTCTGTGAGATGTTCAGCCATGGTCTTCATCTCAAGTTTATATCGGAAAAATCAAAGTTAGATTGGCTTTACTAGTTGGTTTTCAACCAATTCCCAGTTGCTTTTATTAACTACCACTCCTCTCTGCTAGAAACCCAATGTTTATAGTATTATTTTTCTGATGAAATATTTTCTGCTTTTAGACTATAATTATAGCTAGTCAGAAACCAGAATTTCCTTTCCTTAGGATACTCTGGCATTAGAAAGAAAAGAGTTTGTATTCCAAATTGGAACAGAAAGCCAACATTGTGACATTTCTGGTGAAAAGAACACAGTAAAAATTTCTACGGGGGACCACTGAAATATTCATTGTCATGAAATCAAAATATGCTTTCCAACAAACGAGAACATATTTCAAGGATGTAAAAAAAAAAGTTGTGCTTCAGATGAATCATTTGATTCATCTGGACATTCAAGTAAACATGCTCGATTATGATCAGATAAATAAAACCTCACATTAACACTTTATATGAACAAAGTGAGAAGGAAGAGCACAAGGAAGAGCAGTTATCAAATTGTCATTTATAACCAGCTCAACAGAAAGAACAGTCTTCTTTTCCCATGGCAATTTGCTTTATGAGCAACCATTTCCCCAAGACTGAATGGAATGCAGAGATCATATCTTTCTGACTTTCTCAAGGCACACTGGATTAGCCTCAGTGCACATCATCTCTTGCCAGGTGGAAAGGACATAAGAAACATGAGGTTATTACAGAGGAGGTAGAAGAAAGGAACATCTGGAAAAGAGGACACAGTTCCACAGGAAATCTGGCTTCAATAGTTCAGCTGCTCATACAACAAGTTATTATTTCTGGAGATATTGGCTTAGCATGAGAAGCCCTGTCTAGGGTGTTCTGATCCTCTAAAAGGTGATGAAGAGGGTAGGAACCATTATCTTCAAGGCTAACACCTGAAGTTGGCATGCCAATAAAGTAGGAAGATTGAAGGAGACCTGGAAACTGCATTAATGCAAGATTGGGCAGGAAATTTTGCCTTCATGATGAGCCTGTACTTTGTTCTGGTAAGTTCCAACCAGTTTAAGTGTCCTCTGGAGGCAACCAAGAAACTCAAACCTGTTATGAGTTCCAGACACTAACATCAAATATAGACCCCATTGTTTTGGGGGATGGGGGGGGAAGTGGGATGGCAGTGGTTGTTAGAAAGAATATAATTGGATAAAAAATCTAGTTCTGAGCTTCTGTACAGATTTGATTCTGATTGCAGTGAAGGTAAGCCTGATGCTATCTATCTGAGGCACAAGGACAACTAGTGCAGTTTATTAATACGAGTCCCAGCAGTTCACTTGGAAGACTGTGCCAACCAGCAAATCATGCTGTTGGGAAGTTGTCCTCACATCTGTAGTTTCCAGATCCCAGAAACTTGTTTATGTATACTCTGTATACACAGACAGCTGGTCTGTGCTGCCTCTCGACACAGCACAAGGTTTTGAAGACCAGTATCTCTGTCCGCTTCCACTGCCTGCTCTCACTGCTGATGTCTCGAGAGTTGCTGCAGATTCCACAGATCTGGACCAAGCTGAAATGGCTCTAGCACATCATGGGGTAAAACCTTTCTGCTCACAAGCCATCAAAAATTGAAGCTGAACAGAGAAAGGAATGAATTAAAGATTATGCTCCAGGTCAGCGTATGAGCTGAGGCCAGCCTCAAGTCTCCAAACGCCAGCTCCTCCTCATCTTTCTGACCAGCCAGCATGCATGTGGAGCAGATGTAACCCTTCCTCAGAGCCCCAGAAGGATGGCCAGACCTCAAATGTCCAGAGTGCTCCTGCATTTTGAAGCAGGATACATTCAAGTGAGCCAATAGCTGCATGTAGCTCCCTTGCTGGACCAGTAGGTGTGATGGAAAGTGTAGCTGATGGAAGGAGCTCGTTTTCCTCATGTGGAGGTGTTAAAGACAGATGCCAGGTAACTACCAAGGGGATGTGAGGGAAGAGACTGGGAAATAAATCTCAGTGTCTTCTGGTGCTGTATAAGCCTCAAGTAACTCTAGTGACTTTGCCTGACTGCTGAGGGGTTCCTCCAGAGTGGTAAGAGCACAACTGAGATCATATCCTGGGCCTTAAGGGCTGAAATAAAATGCCTGCTATTCTAACCAGGAAGGACATAGAAACTACGTTGGCACATTGTTTCCTTATGTCTGTATTTACAAGCATTTTTCCTTTTGCATTCCTGATACTTTCACCTCAAAACATCTCTTTTTATTAACGATTTCCTTCTCCCTCCTTTTGTCAGCTGTCACAGCAGAGACCTTGCAAGAGCCCAGTCCGAACAAAGTAAATAGTGTTCCACTCACACCAGAGGTGTGTCTGTATATGCTGATCTCGCTGCTATCCAGCAGGCTGAAGGAGGAAACTCTGCTAATCATCATGACTTGCAGCATCAAGTGCTGGGTGGGCAGGCTGCCCGGCGGGCTGAGGTGTGCGCGTGTCTCTGTGTGTGTGTGCTCTCGCATGCACGCACTTCCTTGCCTGCTCAAGGTCACGTCGCAAGTCGCCATACTAAAGATCCCACACATTCCAGAAAAGTACAGCCTGCTTCCATACATCCACCAGGGAATGAAAACTAAAAATCACATTCCCTCTTCCCTGCCTCCCAAACCAGGGAAAGGTTGTCCTGTTAAATTGGACCCAGTCCTCGGCTGGTGTACAGTGGCATGGCGGCTGCCTGGGCTGCTGTGCTTAGCTCAGTCACTGTCTCAGTGTATCCACTCAGCTTCTGATGTTGTATCTGTACCACATCTCTGTCTTTCTGAATAAATTCTGATTGAAACCAAAAGACTTTAAAAAATGTGCACAGTGCTGTGGAAAGAGCTGTTGAGAAAAGCTCACTGGAGAGCTGGGGCCAGATGGAGGTGAAATGCCCTCACACTGGAAAGCAAATTTTCACATAATTTTCACTCATGCTCATTTGATCCGCCTCAACTTGCAATTTAGCAGTGCAATTGTCCCATATTTCTTCCGCAGGTTAAAAGGGAAGAGTGACACTTGCAGTGGATGACCAAGTCTACTTGGAATTGAAATCTCTTTGGCTCTCCCAGTCTCCCTCTCACAGATATTGATGAAAATTGCCCTTGGTGGGTCACTGAGTAAAAGCAAAGTTCCACTTTGCCTCATTACATTTGAATGTCACATAATTAGAGGAAAGGCCCGAGGCCAGATTCCAGTTAGACGTGTAGACCAGCATATTCCCTTTGGCTGTACTTTCCTCTGTTATCTCTCTGCAAGTGGAAGCAGATTTTGGGACTGTGTAAGCCAGGTTCTCACATGATGCAGCACACCACTGATGTGGAATCACAAATTGTTACAATTTGTTCATTTCCTACATACACACCATCCCTGTTTCCTGGAACAGGAGTTGTAACAAGCTGTATGTGAGCACGTAATTCACTGTAGGAGAAATGTTCTCTTTCCACCATGGTAGTGTTCAGTCATCTTTTAAAATAGCCCAACCAATACCTCATGCACCACTTATCTCCAGAGACTGTTCTGCAGCCTGGCACCTCTCACAGTTAGGAAATGATGCAACATAAATGTCCCTTTCCAATTTACACTTTTTCCACATCATGCCCCTTCACAAATTCATTTTTTCTTAAATTCCCTTCAACTATTTAACTAATGCACATCACCAGACACTGGCCTGGAACTTCAAAACATGGCTCTGATCTTTGCCTCAGAATATCAGAGATGTGTTCTTTTCACTTGCTACAGATCTGATCAAAAATTCAGGGTAGATGCAATTTTCAGGGCGAGTTCAAAAATTTGACACAAACACCATAATCTATCCTTTGTTCTTCAAATGCCTCTGCCATGTCGGCAGTGAAAAAACAACAAAAAAAAATTTGGATAGGAGTCTATCTGAAGCTCATATTTTAAATGGTTTTCAGTACGGTGGCAAAGTTGGAAAAATTAATCTACCTTCAATTAAAGCAGTTTCTTTCCTAGATTTTTTTTTTTTTTTTTTGGCAGAGACCAGGGAATATCTACAAAATAATAGTAATGGCCTGAGTCAACAGTGTGTCCCTCAGTAAACTGTAAATCATGTTCAATGAAAGCTTTTGCCTGGGTCAGTATGTGGTGAAAAATGAGAGACCCCAACACAGATATGCTGGTAGTACCACAATAACAGTTTTATATGTACACAGATGCTGATCTGTTCAAAAGGACAGTGTGTTTTTCATTTTCCAGCATTTGGCAAGGGAAATCATGTAGTAGTTATGGATTGGGTGACTATCACCCTGGTCAGCGAGGCAGGTATGATTTATTTATCAGCTTTCCAGCTTTCCACAGAGGATGAGGGGGAGTGAGAGCTCTGGAGGGGGCTGTGGGGGGAGAAGATGAGGAGAGTGGGGGAAGGGGACAGGGAAAAGCAAGATTTATATCCAGATGGGAATGTTGAGACAAGGGTGGGAGCCACGGCAGGGAAGGAGCGCCCACAATGAAGGCTATTCATCAACTCTTGCAGCAACACAGCTCTGAAATGGAAAGGGCTAGAAACTATTCCTTCAGCTCCATCCCTGGGGTGCCTGGGGTTCCAGCAAGGAAGCAGCTACACACTGATAGCTGCGCATTTTTGGGCTCAAATATCTCATACTGCAATTGCATCTGACTTTGAGGATCACAGAGAGGCTTTTTTTCCCTCTCTTCAATTCCTTGTACATCAGTAAGAAATTACATTCAGCATCTCTTTCATCATCTGCCTCTGAGCAAGGTGGACTGCAGCAAGAGCAACAGAGTAATGAAATAAAAGCACAGGAGCTACAAAGGATGCGTGGTACTTGAATTTTTAGGATCACAGAAACATAGAACAATTTAAGTTCAAAAAGATCTTGCAAGGGCTCTGTTCCAAACCACCTCTCAGTCATGAGATCTCCCTGCTTTAATATCACAGACTCTATTCCCAGCACGACAAATTACCTTGTTTTCTGATATCTTCAGTCAATTTGGCTGTTTGTTATCACTAGTGGAAAATTTGGCCTAGAACCTTTGAGGATTCAGATTTTTTTAAATTATAAAATCATAAAAAGAATTGCAGTACAAACAAACAAAACTGATTGATATGGTATGATGATATAATATGATATGATGTGACATTATTATATGATATAATATAATATGATATAATAATCATTGGTACTTGTACTTTGTCTGGAGTAAGTCTCAGAGTTTTCAGAGGAAGATACAATTCATCTGGAAAGTCTCCTAATTTACTGTCACTGTCACCATGTGTATTTGTGATGCAGGAACCTGTGGGTGATGAGACACGTGATGGTGAAGGTTGCCAGATTTACAATTTGCCAGTTCCCAGTAAATTCACCCATTTCAGTGGAATGAGACCAGTTTCATAATCAGCCAAATAGCAGGTCCAAATTTTCTTTTTCTCCTGTTTTCTTTTTCTCCCACAATTCATTTATAATTTTACAGGCTAGCAAGAATCAATGGATTCCAAAGAAAGTCGTGACACAGAAAAATACCTGGCATTTGGAGGACTCAAAGGCTTATCATCTCTTATAGAACCCAAGTGCCAGTATCTATTTTTAATCAAAATCTTGCCCTGTTTGCATAGGCTACGATTTCCCTACCCACACAGTGACATAACAAATGGGTGAGTTGTGTGGAGTGCTGGAGATTTCTTTGATCCCTTACCATACTGCTCGCTATTCTTCATATCTCCATTGCAAATTTTATTCTTCAACAAGAAAACCTTGCCTGTGCTCCTATTAAAGTCTCTCTTTAAGTCATTCCTTTGTTTATTTCATCCTAGTTCTATGTCTGATAAAAGCTGAAATATCCATCTAGGCCAAAATCTTCCACAAACATTTACAAGGTTTGCCACAAGTAGGAGTAACACAGGTGGCTGCATCATCTGGCATTGTCAGACTACTCACAAGCAGTTCCTACCATTTACTTTGGTGTAGCTTTCACCTTCACCTTGTGTACCTTTTCAGCTCAAGGTGATGAGAATCTTGCTCACAAGTGTCCTTCTGCAGCCCCACAGGAATGTCAACAGCTGTTGCATAGGCTATGAAATCTCATTTATTTCCTTTACGGAAAAGTCCAGTCTGAACTCCCAAACAGAAAATGGATGTTCCAGTGTCATTTCTACTATGATAATACCACTTCCCCCTTTTTCTTGGATCTTCTATTTATCTCCTTTGGACTTTGGAGTCTAAGCTATTTGACCACAAAGACCTTAACATAGCTGTGGTGGTAGCATATCTCTGATAATTTCTCTGAAAGTCACCACTTTCCAGGCCATAATCCCTGTGGACAGATATCTTTTCTCCCCATGGCCAAGACTTTTGTTTCCCTCTTGCAGTTAATGATAAATTTGTCTTTCCTCTAAGTATTGTGTGTATTTCCTCTAAGTATTTCCTCAGGTCAGCTGAATATGGCCAGGACATGCATTTCTCCCAAAGCATGGCAAGTTCTCTGGGTCTAATACTGTGTTTAAAGGGCTTTGGGATGTTCAGTATGATGTGATATTGTCACACTAAGCCTATATATTTCTAGACAGCTCTCCAAGGAAACATGAAAAAAGAAAATAACAGAAAGACTGGCTGAACAAAGCCCTTTGATGGCAGAATGGCTGAAAGAGGTTTATGTTTTTCAGCTTTATCTCATAATACACTAATGGATCCAAGGTTAGGCATGAAGGCTCAGACACTCAGGTAGGCTCCCTGAGAACTCTTAGGAAGAGGTTATTCTCTTATTGTGATGTCTAATCCCAGCCTGGAACAGGCAGGTTTATTTGTCCTGCTGAGATACACTATAGACTGGAGAAAGAGAAAAATTGCCCAGAGTAAAAGGCTGGGGAGAGCAGTCTCCCTTTTACAAAGGTTTTCATGCTCTTCCATCTGTCCATGCTACTCTAAAAAGACCAACTGCTCTGCTTCAACTCTCTGGGCTCAGTGCATTAACTCACAGTGCCACGGATGTTGGGTAGCTCTGGGATGACCTTGCACAAAATCCTAAGGGGCTCCGTCAGGTGAATGGGAAGGTGTTCTTGGAACAGGAGTAAAATCCTCACTAGCTGAATACTCAAGATTCCCTGAAGTGCTGCAATAAAGTCTCTAAAATAAAATCTCAATAACTTGGAATGAAAGGCTTGAGTTGAAGGCATCTGGAGAGCACCATGCTGTGACTCAGACTTCAGAGGCAACACACTTGGCCAGGGCAGTGATCCCACCAGAAGAGGAGGTGGAAGAGAAAAGTCCCCCAAAGCATAACTTGTACCCTCACCTGTTGATTGCAGATTGCTCATGTGAACACTCTCATGGCAGCAAATGGTTTTCTGTCATTGAATAAACGGCGACTGTTTACTCAGACACAGATGAAGTAATTTGATCTGAACAAAAGTTAAGTATTTAACTTAACTACTTTTAGTATTGTCTACTTTCTGGGCAAGCAGTTTTAGCATCGCACTAAGGCTTTTATAGGATGAATGCTCTACAGAAATCCAATCTGTATATCTCCAGTGGTGGTCTTTGGTTTTTTAAGCAATATTTGATCATTTTTTGGAGCATTTTGCAAGATAGTTTTTAGAAGTATTTCATTTCTATGCTGTTTGTAAGCAGAGTACATATGGAATTTTCTTTCCTCAAAACTCTCAAGATTTCTAATTTTTTCCCTCCCACTCTAAATGAGGACAAAGCCAAAATTCTCATGTTCAAAATACAATAATTGAAGAAGTATTCACACGGCATTGGTCGAAACATTTTAAAGTTGGTTCTACTCCAATTTTAAACCTTGTTTTTCTTTAATATATAAAAGCAGCTCAGCCAGAGAGCACTTTTGAATCAAAAAAACCTCCCACCTTCTTTTCATTTTGAAAATGCTGGAGTGAGGTATTTCAAAACAATCCCAAAAGTATTTTTCACTTTCAAATGCAGAGCATAGTCAAAACCAGCTCTTTTCCTCCAATTTATTAATTTGGATGAATCTACAAATTAAAATAATAATCAATGCCTTTTAGGAAATTCTCCAAGCAGCTTTTCCTGAATTCATAAAAAGCTTTAAAGTATTACAAAAGTGCCTCTGTCTCTGCACTTGTAACCGAGCCCAGCACAAGGCTGTGTAGTCCTTATGTCTCAGGCTCAACTCTGATGTTAATTCATAGTAATTTTGTTTGAAAGCACTTTCTCACTTTTGCTGGACAGAGTGTGATAATGGTGTCTCCCACAGTTGCACCTCGGCTGAAGTCTTCACGTGGTGCTGCTTCTCCAGAGTTTGCTCATGGAGGCCATGTATTCAGCAATGGTGCAGGAGGTGGTGAACTCTGGTTTCCCTCTCTCTGGAGAGCTGAAAAAGGTGCCACTAGAAAACAAATTATTGTGTTAGCTCTAATTAATCCCCATGTACATTCTTCCCTCACAAAACTGTAATGCAGTTAGTTTCTCTGAGGGCTGAATTTCATTATTCCTAAAGAATTCCCATAAGCAATAGCAAATCCCCAATAGCAAATGAGGCTGGAAATAGACTGGTTTGGGCAAACCCAAATGAGATACCTCATTCTTGGTATTTGTAAGACTGTGTACTTTCCCATAAGTGCTTTTGATACCTCAGTGAGTTATGCACTGGGAGAAATAGATATGAAATCTAATCACCTCCTGGTATTTCCAGCATCCAAATATTAGAATGCAAGGAAAAATCTGACTCCTCCAGCTCTGTGACTAATTCTCTGAGTTCATTTAGGCATGAGCTCTACATATATTAGACACAGAAAACGGAGCAAAAAAGTGAAAGGAGTTGTGTGCTACCACCCTATCTTTGAAATGAGAAACCAGATGCCACAAGAGCATTTCAATAGATCCTGTAGGACTGGATTTAGTCCACTTGGCTGTGGATCAAAAGTCATCCTGATAATGACACCAGAAAGGGTCCATTCCTTACAATCATTTATAGAGTAACTATCCCATGTGAGGGCTTATGATTCTGCCATGGAAATGAGGATTCTCTGCGAGAAGCCCTACTGACAATGCTTTCCTCTCCTCAGAGGTCTCATATACCACATTTCATGCTAGCAGCAGACTTTGCTCCAGGTAGTGGTGAAAACTGGGAGGGACATGGTGCATGCTTCAACTGCAAGCACGAGGGGTTCTTCCACTGACGGTCACCTGGTTTGTCCCTATCCATCCATCCACCCATCCATCCATCCACCCATCCATCCATCCATCCATCCACCCATCCATCCATCCATCCATCCATCCTTCCTTCCATCCATCCACCCATCCATCCATCCATCCATCCATCCATCCATCCATCCATCCATCCATCCATCTATCCATCCATCCTTCCTTCCATCCATCCTTCCATCCATCTATCCATCCATCTCCTCTTTTCTCCTGGACAAATGGGTGCTAATAGCAGCCCTCAGTAGCCCTTTAGGATTAGCCCTTTCAAATATCCCTTGAAAAGGAAGGGAGGTTCAACTCCAGAGCTGTAGTCAGGTTGTAGATGCTTGGCTGGATATCGATTACATGTACATTATGCCTTATCTCTGCAAAAGGCAGGGACCCAAGCCAAAGTTCCTTATGTGTCCAAGTGCCTGTAGCCCCAGGTGCTTCAGCACTACATGGGCATCCAGGAAAAAAAAGAAAGAAACATCAGGCTCCATGGTATATTTTCCCCTTTTGAATACTACCTATTGATGAACAAGAAACTTCGGGGTACATCCAGCTGCAGCAGGTAGCTGCATCAAAAAGATAAATTGTGGAAAGCAGATGGAAAATTAGACAGGAGTGCTGTGTCTAATGGGTCGGGTTTAAGCAAGACCTTGTGATGGAGCTGAGCAGACAATAAATCTGCAGATGGAAGCTAATTCCCAGACTGTCACTGAAAGACTGTTAGTAACTTTCCAGGCCATGCTAAGTGATCTGAAGATCCACGGGATCCTGTTGCCTTTACTATGCAGTGAGAAGTTTGAAAAAAATGGTTCATGACAGCCCAAATGAAACTTAGAGCATTAACAAGGATCCATGGCCTGCAGCTGGGAAGCTGGAATCACGTTTCTTTCCACTGACCCACTTAGTGGTTATTTCTGAATTTTACATTACCTTCATATAAAATGTTCAATTAAGTTTATTGGAGAGAAAAATCTCACACCATTTTAGGGGAGATAAATCTATTAATTCTAGGCATTTCTGGTGATAATTTCCATGTTTTTTTCTGTAGCACTAGAGTAAGTGAAAATCCAGTCTCTGCCTTGAAGAGTTTATAAATAGCACTACACTAATCTTGTGAAGGGCATGAAAGGGTCAAGGAAAGAAAGGAATTACTTAGGGTAGCCCAGGGAAGCAGAGCTCCTAGTGAAAAGGTAAAGTTAAGAAGTGGAATTTGGGGCTTAAATATTATCACAGTGCTTCTCAATATGTATTTGACCTGTAAGTGGTCTCCCAAGAGATAAGAGGAGATCTTAAATGCTTGGAACATTTCAGTTAGATTGGACTGAATTCCTAAAATCTGGCAAGGAGTTAGCCTTCAAAAGAGATAGATGACCTAATTAGCTTCTTTTCCATCTCCAGCTACCGTGGCTTTGTGTGTTGCCAGTGCTGACCTTAGAAAGGAAAGTGTGGGACATATCTGTGGAGATGTACTATACATAGTGTTGTATTTTCATGCACAGCCTCAGAACCTCTGGCACTGAGCTGGATACGGAAAAAAAAAGGGTACTCAAAATAAAGTACTTAAGAATAGCAAGACTAACCTTTATAAAGGGTTCTGATGCAACTATCATTCCTCAGTCACTAGTATGACCGATTTCTGAAACACCATTAAAAAATAGCAACACGTTTTCACCCTGCTAGCTACTACTGGTTAACAGAATGATCCCAGCACATAAGCACTTGGTAGCCTAAGAAAATATGGAAACACTTCACATGCAATATCTCACTGCTGATCCCTTGCTGTTTGTGTCACAACTCTCTTCACGCAATAAATCATCTTGACTGAAGTGAGTCACTTACCAAAAAGATGCCTCGGTACTCCTTTCCCTTTGATATGTCTGTCCTTAAATTTCTGAATGGATCCAGGATTAGAATCGCAGATATGGCCACGATCATAAAAGAACTAATGACTCAAAAATATGATACAACGTGACTTTTGATTTATTTCTTCTTTCTGATTTCAGTCCCAATCTTTTCAGCTCATAATCAAAAAAGGAGGATGTTGTCCTCTCCTAATGTCACAAAAAAACTGAGTTAGTCTTCATCTGTCCCATCTTTTTTCTAGTGGAGAAAACGCATGAGAATATTGCCATTCTACTTTTTTCATGTATCGTTTGCCAACCTCTTTAAACAAAAATTTTAAGACCTTCATCTACATTTTCTCAGTCCAAATCAGACCTGAACCCACCATTTCAATATATCTGAACTGGGGATGAATCTATCCCCCCCAAAAAAGGAATTAATTCAAGACCAAGCTGAGGGCTGGAAACAAAAAATAACTGCAGTTTGCAGCCTCCGTGTTGATTTTCTGCACCTGGAACTTTGTACTGACCAATAAACAATTCATTAGAAACAATTTGGACAGACTGAAAGCTTCACGTAGCTCTAATTATTAGTAAGAGTTTCAACTGCTCAGGAGATGCAAGCTGCTGGCAGAAGACAAGCAGGTGTTAGTCAATCATTCTTGCACTGTACATTAGATGGATGGTTGCACAAAAATATACCTGGAAACGTAGGCTTCATAGCTTTGGAAATTTCAAACTAAAGAAGTTCATCTTCAGAACGTGCTAGGCATTGTCTTTTGGGAAACACTGGTGTAAAGTAGCCATTAACCTGAACAGCTGGGAATAAAAACTGTGACCATCTCTTCAGAAATACTGGTGATTTCTCAATCACCAGTGGGGCATGCAAGTCCTCTGAACCATTACCACATGATAGTCAGGTTTCCCTCTCTGAGGAAAAGGGGCCTTCAGGTCTTGAGAAAAAGATGAAGTTTGCAAAATGGACGTTGATCAGGTTGTCACTGGGCTCTGCATGTCCCCTAGTACACAATTATTGCCTTTGAGATACTAAAGGCTTAATATTGGCAGTGTGAATGTTAAAATATGATTTTATGCATGTATATTATGTGGCACACTGAGAACCTTTTCTGGAGTCACCATTTTCGGTATACAGTAGAATTATGGATTCTTGCTTTCAGCAGATTTCTGGGGTATTTTGTAAGTCTCCCTGGAGGACTGGGGCTGGGAAGTCAGACATGTAGCATCAGGAATTAGTTATAGTTGGAAAATCTCTCCCTCTCTGGACAAATCTTGTCTCAATGATCTTCTTTTGCCATCACAGCCATAGCAATGCTACTAGCAAAAGATGAAAGATATCTGACAACTTTGTTTCTCTGGAACCACAGAGCTTTCTGCTATAAGGATAACTTTCATGTGGAAGAGACACAGAACTTTTTCCAGGAGTGTGTCCAACACTTTGAAACAAATCCTCATAGGATAGGAGAACCCTCCCAAACCTCACCACCTTCAAGTCCATTTGCACATCAAGTGATTTCCTTCTTGCCTCCTGCAGTGTAAACATGAAGAAATGCTTGCATATTTGCTTAAGCCTACCCAACTAAGAAGTTCCACTACTCCCACCCCTCTTCCTGCTCTTTGCAATGCTTAATCATAAGTGGAAAATGTGCCAACATTTATGAACATTATTATGAATATAAGAATAAAGAATAGACAACAGAAATATGTTTTCTTAGCTCAACTGATGGTAGGAATATGGGGAGGGCGAGTGGAAAGAAGGGAGGAAAGGAGGCAAATTCTAGGGTACATCAACCCACAAAATAAAAAAAAAAAAAGAAGAGTAGACACTGAGGATCTAGTTTGGTACAGGAGATTTATGCATAGATCAAGCACTTAGAACTGACACCACCATGAAAGCTTCAGACAGGGCAAATTTGACAATTTACAAAAAACCACAGCCCAAAAGAAGAAAAAGACCCCTTCCTCCTTCTACAAAATAAAAGAGAAGTAAAGTCATCAGTAGGTCTCTGGAAATCAAGGGTTTTTTTACTTCCTTTTAACCAGGCTGTATTCCACAGGAGCAAGAAGTCCTTGGGTGTTAAAGAAAAGAGGGCACTGGGCCTGAAACCAGGGAAATAGTAGCAGTGCAGGATTAAATCAGCACTTACTCTTCTGACCAAAGAAACACTGAGGTCTTCAAAAATTCTGGTGAAATTTTCAACTGCATGGAGTATGTCTCTCTTCCTTATCTCTTTGTCCAGTCCCTGATACCTGTGGCCTGCTTCCCCTGAGTACAGTCCTTTTCACAATTTCAAAGCTACGCTGTGCCTTCTTTTTCTCCCTTCATGGATTTACCAAGAGTATTTTCAGAGCATCAACAGCAGTAACCTTTCAGAAAGTCCTTTCTCACAGACATGGGAAACTCTGCTAGCTGTGGCAATCCTGGCTTGCAGCAGCACTGGTACCAGGAACCATGGGGAAATTCCTCTGGGATGACCACCATTCAGGGTGGTTTTAGTCCTGCCAGACTCACTCAGCATCTGACTTGAGCTGAAGAACCACCTCCACCCAGTTCTGCACATACTCTGCCCAGTTCAGCACATACCTGGATTAATTTTTAATTTTTTTTTTCCCCCGGAAGTTTACAGCTCTACCTCATACCATTAAAACTTGCCTCTCTTTGGCAACGATTCCCTCCATGAGTGCCAGTGCCAGCAGGAGGGAGGTGTACATCAGCCCTGGGATCTGAGCAGGCTTTAACTGATGTCAGGGCAGGGGGAGCTGCTGGTACAGTCAGGAGCTCCCTGTACTGCACTTATCCTAAGGAGCTGAGAGCTGGGGTGCTGCAGATAAGAGCTGGGGAAGTGCTGAGTGACTGTGCAGCTGAGAGAGAACAGTCTCTGCCTTATCCTGAAGTGGGAAGTCCAACCAGAATGGATTTTGCTGTTTCAAATTACAGACTGGTGGCTCCAGGCAAGTGTAGAGGGGGCTGCCATCTCCTGAAATAGCAGCAGCAGCAGCAAGGGCAGCATGTTCAGATCAGGAGCACTGACATTTAGGAGTGAGGGTTGCTGCAAAAGGGCCTTTGAGTGCCAAGGTCACAGCCCATCAATGCTGCTCATCACTGCCTGACCCTTCAGTCCATCCTCTCCCCACCTTCACCAGGAGCTGGGGAAAAGCATTCAAAGGCCAAGCCTCACTGCATCAAGAGCCAAGTCAAATCTTGCAGTCAGAAGCTGTTCTCTCCTAACAGCTCCCCCTTTTTCTCACTGAATCCAAAGCCCTTGGCTACATGGGAGCTTAAATATTTTGTTGCACCCTCATCACTTACAAGAATGTAGCAACTGACCCTAGCGCTTTAATCCTCCCATTGTCTTTAAAAGCTTTTTATATCGTCACCAATAAAGATTGCCTGTCTCAAGGGTTTTCCTGCTTCTCTGGCTGGGTTACAGTGGTGGGGTGGAGGTAGAGGAAGGGGGGTACAGGGAAGGGAAGAGGTTTGGATCATTGCCAGGCTTTAAAAGGCTGCTTAAGCATTTTTCTGTGGCTTGCAGGGTTTTACTCAGCAAAGTCTCCCAAGCCACAGAATATGCCTCTACTTGTATAACATTACAAAGTCAAGATGATTAGAGCATAAGCCTCAGCCCTCTGGAAGCTGCCCTTTTGTCTCTGGGGTGTAACGACACATTATTTGTCCTTGTCTAGTTCTTATCTTATTAATGCACTGCGTTATTTCTGCCCTGCCGTCCGTCCCTGCTCCCGCACACACACCTCCCTCTCCTGTACTTCAATTAATGGAACAATCCTGTGTCTCTAATCCTTTTCAAAACTGTGGACTGCGACTCTGTGTGTGTGTGTGTGTGTGCACTGCACATGTGGGTTGGAGTGAAGCCCTCCTTCTCGTCACCCTGCCTTCCCTGCGCAGCTCAGCACGCTGTCACCCCACCAGCTGCAGCATCTCCCAGCAGCCACAGTCTGTGCCCCACTGGGCTGTGTGTCATCAGCTCAGGGCTCAAATCCTGCCTGTTTGCAGAGCTCAGATCCACAAATCCTCACCACGACACTTAATTTGCTCTTTTTCATCTTCTCTCCTCCTTCTCACAACATGCCGTTGTCCTGCAGCCCCAGGAACTGTCCTCTTGCAGCATGTTCTAGCATGGAAGGAGGGCTCCCCTCTCATGCCTGTGGCTACCAGGAAGCACAGTGGAGAACCAGGCTAATGGAGGTGGCTTGTGACCTCTATGTTTTCATGCACCCAAGAATCACTTGCAAATGTTTGGAAAGAGGATGCTTTGTCAGCCTAGGAGTCACTGGAATGGGCCAGGAATACTCCACAAGATGCTGACCTAGGGAAATGGCTCCAGTTGAACTGAAAATCTCCACAGCTTCAGAGAAGCTAATCACTATGGTAGGAAGAAATTCCAGGATGTAAGAAAGAGAGGAAATTTGCTTTGGAGTTAAAGTAAAAGGAGGAGTGAGGGTATCCAGGCTCCACTTTTAGCTCTTCCAATGGCTTTTATTTTATCTTTGTGAGCGTCACATCCTCCCAAGTATGATGTTGAGCAACATCCAACACGTAGCTCTCTGGTTTACTCCCCATCTATCTATAGAACATCTTAACCCTGCTTTTTGCTTCAGCCATAAACCCCTTGAGGCCTGGTCTGTCTTTTTTCTTCTAGCATTTCTTCAGCATCTGGGACACAGTGGTCCATGGCTGTGCACCCTCTGGGCACTCTACAAATTCAAACCATCCACTGCAATAAATAGAACTGCAGCAAAACAACAGGGGCTAGGATCTAAATTTTCCTCATCATGCTGCAGGTCCTGGCCACTAAACTGGAAAAGAAATTGTTGAGCCAGTCTGCTGGTGGGCAGGGATGCAGGGATGTCAGTGGAGTTTGCTGACAAGGTGGAATGCTCCAGCATCACTTACTAGAAGTGCTGGGAGTCAGAGCACTCAGGGACTACAAAGAGACAGTAGATCATGCTGCTGCCCTCACTGCAGCCCCTCCCAGATGCTTCCTCTGATCTTTAGCGGTGGCATCTCTATTATTTGACTCCCAGAATTTCCAGGGCTCAGTGTGGGGCCTGCAAACCAGGCTTTGATTGGTATCATTAACATTTCTGAGGAAGTGCTGCCGCTTCCTGGCAATGTACCCCACAGAGCACCTCAGCAGGGAAAGAAAAGGGGACAGGATGGCTTTTCATTCTGCAGATGTGCAATAGGAGACAGAGTGTTCTGTTTGTGACAGAGCAGCTTTAAAAATGCATGGTAGGAACACGTTTCAGAGCAAGAAAGTGAAAAAAAATTGTTGCCCAATGAAAAAGCAAAATCCAATCAGAGTAAGCCAAAGGAATCTGTCCCACAAAGTGCTTTCCTTGGGCTGCTCAGTGCTCTCTCAGTAGTAACTGAACACCATTGGCAGGGATCTCCTCACAGTCTCTCTCTTCCTCTTCCAGGAACTATTACCCCCTTCCTGATTTCATTAGAAATTACAGACTGTATTTTGTCCTGACTGGGGAGAAGGGAGAAGAGAAAGAAGAATTTTACCCAGTAAGCAAAAGAATTTTTTTTCTCTTTTTCCCTTCACTTCCATAAAAGTTAACCCTCAAAGTTTTTCCTCTCATGAGCAATGGTTACAGACTGGTCTAGGAGCTCCAAACAAGCACAGAAATTCACTCACTCATAATCTCAGAGTCTGCTCTGTTTTACTGCTCCTTTTCCCATAAGACCTTTGGGACAGGTTTTAATAGCACATGAGTGTCACCAAGACTAACCAAAATAAGGAGGAAAGGTTTTAGCCAAGTTCTACCCCTCAGCTTTAGTGGATGACCAATTTGTAATATTCCCAGTTTTCCCAGAGACCAAATGCTGTGCAAAGCAGCAATCACTATTATGCTCAGTATTTTGAATGTTGTCATGTTGCACAAAGGAAAATAGTGCAGAGAAGAAGGCAAGAGGAGAAAAAAAAAGCCTGAAACAGATCCTCAGTGGCAACTTAAAGAAAAAGGACATTTTTTTCTTTTCCTCCATAAAATCCCTGTAAACAGCAAAGCTAATTTTGATACTGTTTTCACATTGAGAGTCCACAAAACCCAGACTAAGTCTAGATGCTCACATCTGGTTTTAAAGGAAATTAATACTTTCAGACAGGTAATTAATGCTGCAATTACTATAATACTTTGTGTGTAGCTAAATGTTTAGCAGAAATAGAGTATGTTCAATTTAATTTTTTCTCTTAGCATTCATTGAAAAATGTAGAAATTCAAATATTTGATTTTTGAACATATATAAAAATTTGAGTTGAATATATCACTTGGGAGCAGAAATATTGCTGGTTCTAACTTAAGCTATAGCACTTGCCACGGGTAGATCTCAGAGTGCTTTACAAGGAGTTGAGGAACAGGGTTCTGAAGTCCCAGATAAGGAAACTGAGGTCAGCAGAAGTACATGTAGGCATTATTAGAGTTAGGAGTAGAATAATTAATTTTGAGAGCCAGGTCTCTGTTTTACTGATGACCTTGATACACTGTGACTGTCCCCAGCAACTTCACAATGAAAAAACAATTCCTCACCTGCAAGTCCCATTGCAATTTCAAGCATTTCCTCACTTCTCTATTGAGAGAAGCTCTGAAATCTCAGCTACAGATCTTGACTCATAAAGCCCCTTGTAGCAGCCTCCACTGCTTATATGCCTGAAAGCAAATTAAATCTCTGGCTTAATACAATTACTAGTTTCTCTGCTGGATGTTTAGATGCATTAATTATTGTTTCATCCATTTGCATGACAGCAAAGATAGCCCAACTGCTGGGCACAAAAAGGGATACTGGGACCTGCATCTTTACCTTACTGGTCTAAATATTTGTCCAGACACTGTATACTGTGGTATCCAAACTGAAGGCAGGTGACTCAGACCTAGAAACAGTTTGTTTGCAAAAAGAAACATAGCCACACAAAAGTGTGATGCAAACGTGGGCTGATATCATCTTTTTTTGTTTGCCCAAGGTAAAAAGTCCTTGAACTTGTCCACAGAAGCAAAGAAACAAACATATAAATTAGTATCTCAGGAAACACTACAGAACTCCACTGGGCACAAAGCCTTTGCACCAAGCATACAAACCTGTCATCAACACCAGCCCTCCCAGAGACCCTGTGTGTGTGTGTGTGTGTGTATTTGGTTGCGTAGACAATAAAGGACAGATTTCCTGGCACTTACAAAGAGGGGCAATGCTGAGCTATGCTAATCGGCATCATCTGGTGAGCCTACCCTGCCCAGCCATTTGAATGAAATCCCAGGGGATTCGCTGAGTGCTGTCCTCCGTGTGGGACAGTCTGCTTTCAAACTGGTCGCCTTGCTGCAGCCCACATTCTGGTTGGCAGCCAGCTGCAGACCTTGCCAAGAATTCTCTTCCTTCAGTGCATTTTTCCCCAGCTCTAAAATGAAAATCTCAGAAGGGGAGGGAAGGAGGGGGTTTATTTGCAGCAAGGCTGAACAAAATGTTTCAGATCCTTTGCTAACTGCACTTCAGCTTCAGGGTAGAGCTGCAGCTTGCAATTTGCAGTGCTTGAAGCATCCCAAACTGTTCCCCCGCCTCTGAGAGAAGTGTAGAATATGGTTCTTGCCTGTTTCACAGGCAGCAGGGGAAGCCACAACCTCCTGCTAGCTGTAAAACACATCTTTCCTGCTGGATGTCTTAAAGATTGTCCTGGCTTCTCAGTGCACGAGTGGCACTTACTCAGCTGCATAACACCTTTATGCTCACCAGAGAGACAAGTAATGAGGAACAGGCCTTAATTAACCACTTGTCAGATGTTAATTCCCTTGCAAGGCAGTAAAGGGAAACCCAGAACTTTTGGGATCAGAAAGCAACAATTAGTCTTTCTTCACCAGAGGGAGGGTCCTGTTTTGCGAGCTTGGCCTGTTGACATCTGTTTGAGACCAATCTCCAGCTTCTGGGAAGGCCAGAATGGAGGGTATTTGTAGGAGAGTTTGGCTTCCCTCTCGAGCTCCCTTGAGAACAGGAGTGCAGCATGTGCCATGGGGGCTCATCACAGCACGTCGGAGAGGAGCCGGCAAAGGCACATGGATGGCATCTGTTCCCTCCCTTTTCCTCCTTTGTGCTCCTTCCTCCTTGCTCTGGGCAGACTTTGTATCTCCATTCCCTCCCATTTTCCTGCTGGAAGCTGTTGGCTTATGCACAGGGAGAAGCTCTCTGGGGGGAGGATGGCTGCCCGGCTCCACAAGAGAGGCTGCTGAGCTCCATGCTGACCTAAATCTAAAAGCTTTCCTGCATCCGGGAGACAAAGAAAGCAGCAAGCCAAGGCTGCACTAACACCACACCTAAAAGTTGTCCTTAAAAGTTTCTGCCTTGTCAGCAGCAGACAGCAAGGACTGGACTGCAGACATGTGATTACATCCCCCTTCCTTGCTGTGCTTCTGCAGATGCACGGACAAATTGTGCAGGAGTCATGGCAAGGCTGATGACATTTGACTGCTTTGTGAGCACGTCTTCGTCATTTCTCTAATCACAAAGGTTGTGTGGGCAGCAACACGGGAAGACCTTGTGTAACCACAGACAGTGCTGGGATTTATCAAGCCTCCCTCTCTCCCTCTCTCACATACACACACATGCAAATACACACACTCCGCTTTGCCCCCAGAAATGTGACGGATTCTGGAAGATAATGCCTGTTTGTTCTGGGGTAGGAAAAGTGACAGGATGGGGTGGTGAAAAGGTAGGACTTCTCGGACAGACCTCATCAGCTGAAGGGTTGGGAAGGGAGGCATCTGGGGCAGAAGGCCAACAGTATTGTCAGTGATGAGAGGGAGAAGATCTCCAAGACTAGTCTGGGACAAAGGCAGGTGGGGACACATCAGCACTAAAAGCCCTCTTTTCCTCCCCTGAGTGTGGGGCTCAGGTTTGCAAAGCCACATCACCCAGTCCTTTCCCACCCCAGGGGTTTTGCAGGTACCATTCTGATGTGGCACCTGGTGAACCGAATTGGCACGAGGCAGCCACTGCACCACCAACAGGGACAAGGAAGGATTTTGGAGTGTCATAACCTGCAGTCCTGGGCTAACCTAAGAGTCTGGAAATAGCCTTCATGCTTCCATAGCTACCTTGAAGAACCAGGTCACCTGCTTAAGCATTACAACCTCTCCCAGCTCCAGCACAGAGCCAGGCCAGGCCAGCTTTGAAACAAATGAGACACCGAGACAGAAGTTTCCCACTTGACCCTGGAAATTCTTCTTAGCCACCAAGTGGAAAACCCCTGGCTTGCCTTTCACCTGCATCTCAGAAATCAATCTCAGAATTGCAGAAGAACTGGGTGTATCCCTTTGTTTTCCTTTTTTAACTTGTCTCACTGGATAATGCCAACTTTTCCCTCAGAGGAGGGAACCCTTCAAATTAAAATGAAGGATGCAAATCTCCTGGCAGTGGGTGCCAAGCCCTCCTTTCCAGAATCCTTCCAAGGGGTGACACGAGGAGGAAAGTGAATGAGAAGCAGATGGCAGGAGATACACCCCAGAGGAACGATGGATATTTCTGCTGTGACCCACCAGGGAAAGATTTGGAAGCGCTGACACTTTTATGGCACTCTGTTTTATTGTGCAGAGCATTTTTTTCTTGTTAGTTATATTTTGGCTTCTCTGGGCAACATATTTCTAAAGGGCAAGAGACATGTACCCTACGTGCCCATCTGCAGCAGCAGAGGCACAGACATCTGGCAAGAACTGAATTGGACATTACCTGTCCTAAATCTCTCTCAACAGAGAAAAAACAATTTTATACTAGAAAAATCACCAAAATGAAGGCCCAAAGCTCATAGCACGTCTATGATAAGAGGCTGGCATGCCCACCTGCTGTCTGCTGTCCTGCTCTTCTAACAACAACTTCTTTTTGAACACTGGCAGACCATTCTTTCATCATCTGATATGGAATTTACCTCAGTTTCCTCACTGATGGATTATGTGACCCTTCATGAACTAAAAGTCACTTCCTACACTTCTGCAAAAGACCCCCAAGACTTCAATTTTTTCCTTATCCCCTTTCTCAGCCCACTCCAAGGACATTCTAAGCCACTTATCTGAAGACATCCACCAAGGAGCTGTCGTCTTCTTCTTCAAACTGTCACAAGGGAAAAAAAACCCACAACCCAAATCCACATGTATCTTTGGCTTCTCTTCCCTTGTTCTCTTCCAGAAGCCCCTGGATGGTTTAGGTCTGGGATGACTGCAAAGCAGGGTGGGTATACTCTCTACCCAAAGCTACAACTTCTATTAAAACCCAGCATAAGATACAGATATCAGAGGTGCACACCTGAGGAGAGCGATGTGCAAAAAACCTCTCCAGCCTAGGGAGCACCTGGGGAGCACAACACAGCAGTGGAGAGGTCAGGACAGAGGAAGAGTTTTGGCATTCACCCCACAGCCAGCATCTGCCAGTGACTTTGCTAATTCATCAAAATAGCCAGATGAAAGCCTCAGGGACTAACCTCACTGTGCATGGAGATTTAACAGATTTAGTTCTCTGAAGAGAATGAAATAAACAACTGCTGCCTTTCAAATCTGCTCTGGTTTTTCTCCTTACAGAGATGATAAGGCTTCCAGGATACCAAAAAGGATACTCACCTCCCGATTTCTTTTAAATACAATGAGTTTCCCATAATACAGACAACTGGATAAAGGGGTTAAGGACAGTCTGACATTCTAACCATCCTTTTTGCCCACAGGATATTTTGGCTTTGCTGCATACCCATATAGAATCCTGCATGTTACCCATTGGGTGAATGTGGAGATGCTAGCAAAGAATTCAGTCCTGTTGTCATCAGTAGCTAGCATACTCTAGCAATGTGAATCTCCTCTGGTGCTGTGAGGGAGTCAAATTCCCTGGGAAAGACCCTTGAGGGTGCCTGTTGTTGCAGGCAACACCACATCAAGAAACTGTGGATCTGGGTGAGCATGACATGCTCAGGAGACAAAGTCGCAAAGAGCCAGGCACAGAGCGAGCGCGTCAGGAACGTGTGTCTACCGAGGGCATGGAACCATCTGCTTTTCTCAGTACTCAAGTGATGAGCTGTCACCAGTGGTTTAGAGCAGTATTTTAACCAAGTCGTGCAAAAAAGAAGAAGAAGGAGAAGAAAAAGCCAACGAAGTTTTCCTCACTGCCCAATCACAAAACATTTCCACTCTTGGGTTCCAGCTGCTGAATACAGACATCAGATTTCTATGGTTATAAAACTAAAGAGACTCTGGAATAAAGCAGAGCCAGCTGCAGAGGCTTCATTCACATGGGCAGCTGATGGCACCTGATAGACTTACTGGCATCTTCTCCAACTTCCAGTTCATGCACCTTTCCTCTGACATCACTGAAGGCCCCTTCATGTCTGGTGCTTGTCCCTTCCTACTCTGGCGACCCAGAGGCTTCCTGGCATGTCTTGGCACCAGTGATAAGCAGCCCTCATGGAAAGTTCCCTTCACTGCTGTGGGATCCTTGTCTTGTTCAAGGCCTTCTCAAGATCTATCAGAAAAGCACACTGGTATCTTTTGAGCCCAACCATAATAAATAAGTTCTGTGAATAATCTTGAGGGCAGAAGTGTGACTTCCAGTCAGTTACTGTGGGTCAACCAGTTATATTTTCTATTATTATCTTTGACAAGAAACATAACCATGAACACATCACTTTTGCGTTGGCATCCATTGTGTGTGGAGTTTAGTGCTCTCTGATGAAGAACAATGTGAACTCTGAAAAAAGATACAGCTACAGCAAAACAAGCCTGTGGGATACAGATTTGACCTTTTCAATCTCACCACTATTCCTTTCCAGAGGAGCAAAGTTACTGCCCTATTTGAACATGAAATCCAGCCCACAAAAAAAAATCCCAGCAAAGTAGGATAGAGCAAATACTGAAATTGCACAATATGAAAAATATGGAATTGTACAGCAACCAGGATGAGAACATGGAAAAAAATGTGCCAGAGGATATGTGTCTCTAGTCCATTAAATACAGTTTATTTGAAAGTATTTTACATTTTATTAAAGCAGACGGGATATAAGCATTATAAACTTTCCCCTGAAAGTAAGCATTGCTGGAATTCCACTTGCTTAAATTATTACTTTTTCAAGGGCTGATATATCTTTGCTCCTCTTAATTAAGAGAGGAAATGGTATACTGGGTGTTTTCCTTCCCAGACCAAAGCGAAATGATGCTTCTGCAGGACTAGCTCAGTCTTTCACTGGTTGCTTTTTTTTTACCTTTGGGACTCTATCTCTGTATTTCTGGCACATGAATACATATTTTTTTATGGGCGATATCTCTTGCTTGAGATGTCTTCTGACAAGTCACATTTTGCATGAGATACGTGATTAAAGAGACTTTAAAAGAGATTTGATATTTTACTACACAAAGTTAATTGCCACTTACTTGTCTCCAATGGACTGTAGGGAAGAAAAATTCCCTTAGAGAGGAATATGTGATTTGAGATGAAAAATGAACAGGTCAACAAGCAGAAAAGATAAAATAGTGACAAATATGAGTGTTTTTTCATTAGGAAATGCTATTTTATCAAAGCAGACAAGCTTTGCTGGAATATGTTTTCATAGAGAATAAATAATTCTGAAATCAGACTTTCATTTGGACTTCATTGGAGCACTTCATGGAGCTTGTAATTTATGTGAACTACTCTTTTTTTTTTACAAGCTAAAGCATTTAAATAGTACTAACATGAATTTTTGAGCCTTTTAATGTCTTTATATAGAATGTGTAGTACTATGTTTGAACTATACCAAAATAGAAGATTCCCACATAGTTACTTTGATATTTCAGAAGTCGAGAAATTCAGAAGTTGCATTCTACATATCATCTGAGTTTTCAACCATTTGCATCAATCTAAGATATTTGATTTATGTCCCCTCTGGGATTCTGACAGGATGAGAACTGCATTCTTGACAACTTTACCTGCAAAGTTCAGTAGTGATTCTGAACCTGAACCCAACTAAAACTTTACTCCTGCTGCTTGGTCCTTTTGTTTCCATCTTTGCATCCAGTGGCATTGTGGAAAGCAATTCAGCTGTGTTTTTCACAGAAAGAAAAACCTGCTGCACTGATTAGGTTTTTCTCCTGTAGGCTGGGATTTTGGGCTCCTTTTTCTCTCTAGCAGGAAATCTACCCAAGTGAAAGGTATTGGAGGGTGAGGTCTCCTGCTGGCACAGACATTGGCTCCTGGGTTCAAACAGCAGGTGTAGGGTGCAGGTATGGGCAGGGAGGTGCAGGAGTTATGGCAGGGAAAAGAGAGAGGTCGGATCCTCTCTCCTGCAGAACTGAGACATGTTTTGTGAGGCTAAAGGGTCTGGGGGACCACAGTCAAATTCCCCTTTCTCACTCCTTGTAGGTCACTTTCCCACCCTACAAGCCAGTTATTTCAAGATCAGTCAAAGGCAATGGCAGAAAAGTATACATTAGCTGCTGTACCTCCGTGTAGTCATGGCAGGTTTCAATTTGGCCATTTTAAGAGTCTTTGGGCCACCAGAATGAGTTCTATTAGCTAGCTCTGAGTTTAAAAAAAAAAAAAAAAATCCTTTTCCCTGTCTCCTTTACTGCCTGTAGGGCAGGTGCGAGCTGACAGCTCCATAACTATAAATTGCTGCTGGAGCCATTGAAGCCTTCTCTTCAAACCAGATGCTCCTCTTTTCTGCATGAGTAGCAGAACACATGCCCTGACCGTCTCCATCTATTTTTAAAATATGGATTTCTTCATCGCTTGTTTATAGCTTTATATGCTGAAAAAAAAGAAAAAGCAGAATTAACTTTAAAAAGGAAAAAATGTCTGTGAGTCAACATGCATCCTCTGGAGGCACTGGAGAGATCTGGACAGTTAAAAAAATATATCTGGTTTGTTGCATGAAACCATAAAGCCAAACTAAAAACTTTAAATTAAAAAAAAAAAAAATCCTAAGAAGGTTTTTGAGTTAAAAGCAAAGCAGAATGTTAACATAAAAGAATCCACCCCAGTAAAAAGTTTCAGGCCATTATCCCGCAGCTGCAGTTTTCCCAACAACAATCACATCACGTGTTCATCAGCTATGAGGGAGCTCAGTCCTTGCCAGGTCACCCAAGGATAACGGCCTGAGTCCTTGGACTCCATTTTCAGAAACCATTTCACAGGCACCATCCTGTCCACCGCAGACTCATTCCTCCAGCTCGCCTATGAAGATGCCCCAAGTTTTGCATCTGTGAGGAAGCAAATGAAAACCAGAGGAAGCCCCCATTGATGGCGTGTCACAAATCCAGGAGCTCTGATACAAAGAGCAGCTCCCCAATGAAAGAATGACAAAAATATGGTTCTCAGAGCTGGAGAACTTCTTGTTGCTTTTTAGCTCTCCCCCTGAAGAGGGAGGAAATATGTGACACTGCAATATAATTATTCATTTTCCACTGCCAGGGACTCAGGACAACCACATTACTCATGTGGAGCCATGAACAAGCTGCACAGGTCCTCCCAAACAAGTGGTAATAAAACTTTGCTCCTGACAGTGCCATCTCCAGAGCTGATGACACATCTTTGTTTGCTTTCATTCAGATTTATGTGGGTTTCCTAGGCCTCCCTTCCCTTTCTTTGATGTTGACGTTGATCACAGACAAAATGATGTCAGTCTTGGCCAGGAGCTGGCACCAGGCACAAGGGCTAAAGCAAATGAATTTTATCAGTAATTCATGACATGCTGGCAGTGGATGGTTGGCCCTGGGAATCTCTTTGGCCAGGCCTGTGGCCAGGCTGGAGAGAGCAAGAACTTATGCCCAGTGCAAAGGTACTTCATTCACATGTCGCTTTCCTATTCAGTCTCATGTTGCCGCCTGTCTTCCTGATCAATCCTGTACAGCCTTGAACCCCTTATGTAAGAGCACAGAAGCCCTCTGCATACCCACTGCTCCACAGCATGAGGTATCTGAACCCATGCTGGTCTATAGCCTCATGCCTACCTGCCCTGATAGGATACACAAAATAGATTATTTTAGAATTTGCCAAATTGTGGAAATACCTTGTATTTTCAGATCAATCAAGTGCAACTGTCAGGATACAACTGCTTGTCAGCATCAGATTCTGTATTAATGCTCATTGTTTCAATATTTACTGAGACAGCTATTAAAGTATCTAATAGAAACCTCTTGAAAAACTCTGAGCTTCACTCTACTGGTGGTATAGAGAAGATCTCAGCATTGCTGTATCACAAACAAACTAATTTTTCATTACTTCTGCACCCAGCTTTGAATGCCTGGGCATTTGCCCAGAAGCTTGCGCTTTAAGAATAAAAAGGAACAGTACTGGGTGCTTCCTTGTCCCACTGGGGTGCTCAGTGGCTCAGTGGGGTGGCCCCAAGGCTGTGTGTGTGCAGCAATGCACATGTTCTGCAGGCAGAGGGTCCCCCCCTCCTGCGGTCATTGCAGCAGGTCTAGGCAGGGACCAAAGAGCTCAGTTCAGCTTTGGGCCTGAGTCTCAGTTCCTCAGCTCACTGGATGGGATCCAAGAGCTTGTCACACTGCCACAGCTCTGCTGGGGAAGTTGCATGTCTTCCCCTGTGCCAGCTTTATCTCAAAGCTTTTTTTTCTGTATATATTTCAGTGATTTAAGTAGATGACGTGGAGGCACAGGAGTTGGAGTCCTCGCATGCTGTGTGCGGCACCAGTGGATAAGGAGCGTGTGAAGGAAGGGAGTTATCCACCCACACACAATCAGCACAAGGATTTGATTTCACTGGGGTTTTTTTCTCTTTTATTTGCCATCATAATTAAACATTTTTTGCACTACCTTGATCTCCATGTCCCTCCATCTCCTTCTCTGTGTGTGTCCATGTGGCTGGGTCCCTTGAATGTTTATTCTGCTGCAAAGTGCAGTGATTTCTGGGCAGGATGTCCAAAGATAAATCTGGCTTGTGGCAAGAGTTAAAAAGATTACAGTAAGGCCTTGTTTACAAAAGAGAAGGATCAGCTGCTGTTCTTGGAGTTTGTTTAAAAATTCTTTTTTTAACCATCCTTCTTTGTGTTTAGGTTTGTTTCCCTTGTTAAATAAATAACCGGTAAGGTCTCCATTGATCACCTCCGTCCTGTGCGTGTGCCTGAGGAGAGAGGAAAGCAAGAGGATTTCATGCCTTTCTGGAAAAGACAGAAAATTTCTAGGAAAACTTTGTTTAGCATCAGGGAGTGGCAGCATTAAATGCAGCCCAAAGCCAACCAACAAAATGGAACAGGTAAGAGAGGGGTCACTTATGATAAGCCATATACTCATGAACACATTCACATGTAAATTTTTCATTTTTCTGCCTTGGCTTCTTCCACAAGGTGGCCTGAGCAGCGACAGCTACTGACCTGACCTGCCTGTGGAGCCGTCTGCCTCCTTCCCACAGCAGGAACCCCAGGACTGAGCAACCAGAACAGCAGCAAGATCTCTGGCAGGTAAAACAGCCTGGCCAAACTCTAGGGTTTTCCCAGCCTTTTCAGCCTTTTTACCATAAAGGGCTGATGAAGAGAAAGCAGGGATGAAGAAGAAGGTAATGCTGACCTCTGTTGACAAATCAATGGAAGAAAAATTCAAAGACAACTTCTGGCTCAATCAGTCCTTAGATCACTTCCCAGTGTGAGTTTCCATCCTCCTACATGCTTGTCCTTCCCTAGATTCAGACTTTGCAGGGACCAACAGCAATGCCTGGTGTTTCTTCAGCTCACAGAGTGCTCAGCAGTGTTGTCTCCACAGGTACATGAGCTCAGCTCTCCCCTTATTGCCCTGGCTCTGTGGTGAAGACAGACTCATGTTCTGGGGTTCAGTACAGTTCTTTGGGACCACTTTGAAATACAGCACATAGGACAATATATCCCTTCCCAAATGTGGAAACCAATTTTTTTCACACAAAGAAGCTGTTCAGGAAGATAGATCTGTGATTTTACATGGATGAGAACAAACTTAATCTCAGTGCAACCCTGTTTAGGGGATAAAAGCAATGCTTTGCTTAGTTTAGGATTCCTTAATATAAATATTACTATTCCTTAAATAAAACAAAAGCATGGTATGAGGGAGCAGGTGAATAGAATTCATTTCAGGGGCACAGGATGAATGCATTTGAAGGTGAAGTAGGTGTTGTTTTTCAAGAAAGCAGCGATGCGTTTCAGGACCTTGAAGACTGGTTCGTTGTTAGAGCCATAATTAACTGCAGAGGGCTGAATGCATTCTTCAGTGTAGATGACCTCTTTACCAATACTCACCAGGAAATAAGAAGCAACAGGGTGTAGGTCCTAAATGAAACAGAAGCTTCCAGCATTGAAATTCCTCTATGGAACAAGAGCTCCACCTTCAAAGCAGGACTTCACTCTGCAGTGCCTCTCTCCTAAAAAAAGAGCATTGCAAAACAGAGACCAACCTACCTGGTCCACACTTGCACTGCATTTTTTGCAGGCTAAGAAAAACATGTGACATGACTGGGAAGACTTCTATAAAATCATCTAGTCACATAAAAAGACAAGATCTTTAAAGCTAACAGTTTAAACCACAGAGTTAATGTGCTTCGGTCAAGACCTTTTTTCACTCTAAGTTAATTGTTTGATCAATCAATTCAATCATTCAGGGTCTGCAGTAGTCATATCCATTCTAAATTTATATAGGTAATCATAGCAGCTTCAAGCTGAGGAATAGAAGAATATCCAAATATGTTGTTATCCATTCCTCATGTAACCTAGAGACAATTTTTTTATCCTGTTCTATAACATCCTTGTAATGGCAAAGTGGTCAAAGCAAGACACACCTAAATTGCTACTTTAAAGTCATGGCACTTCAGACCAAGTTTTGGAACAACTGAAATGACATTTTCCCAGGAAGCCTAATTCCATTCCCATTTTCCCTGCTGCCAGACCTGAATCTCTGCAAAGGCTTTAGAAGGACAGAAGCAACGTTTGCCTCATGCCAGCCCTTCACCTGGGGTTAACATCAGTGCCTAGATTTCCTCACTCAGTGCCAGAAAGACCAATAAGTCCCCTACTTGTGATCTCCTTTCAAAACATTGCCATCAATTTTTTTGCACAACTACTCATAATGCCCATTAGAAACGTGGCAGCCCAAGTTTTCCAGCACCCCTCCATCTTTTTTCTCCCTGGTTTAGAACAAGCGTGGCAGGGAGGCAGATGCTCAGAGCACTTTCTAGTTTCTATCTCTTATGGCCCCATAATGAAGCTGACAGAACCGTTTGGATTAGTTTAGTGGAGGAATTAAGCATCTGGACAAAAATTGGATATGATGGATTTTCCCCATTAGGGTTTTTGGTCTGAGCCCAAGATAAATGATTATTGGTGTAATTACAGGGTGATTATGCTAAGTTAATTAATGGCATGTAGCTTTATTTACAACATATTCTCTTTCCCCAAAGATTCAGAGAGTGCCTTCCCCTCCCAACCCTCCCCTCCTTTAGCAAAATAGTTCTGCACAGACACTGGCATGCTCCAAAGGATTTAATCAGTTGCTTACTCGCAGAAGCTGTAAGCAGATACATGCACTAGAGGTCTTACTTATTTGGCCTCTGATCTGGAAACCACTGGAGTTGTATCTGCTCACAGCACCTGAGCATGTGGCCCTGAGGTATTTCTTATGGTTCAGGGCTGATCAGCATACACAGCTCAGTGCAGCTGCAGTGCTGATGGGGACAAAGGCATGTCATGACCGGGGAACTCTTTCCCTTTCTGGGGAGATAACAGTCCCAGGCTGACAGGGAAGACCTAAAAGCTGTGTGTCATGATGATAGCCCATTTCCCACTAAATCTGTTCTTTGTATAAATATGAAGAGCAAATAAACCAGACACACGTAAGACAGAGTGCTCAAGTGGGAAGAAAAAGAAGGAGCAAAACCAAATAACAAATCAACCACAAAAACACTGCTGCAGTCACATTTGAAAACTCCCTGGGTATTCAGGCCAACACTGTTATGCAAATTAAGTTTGAAAGATAGTTACTTGCTTTTCTCACTCCTGCCTCTTCCCAGCAAAGGGTATCCTACCCACCAGGGAATCTTACACAAAATGAGGGTTGAAAAGGCAGCAGGTGTGAAGGCACCTCCTATACAAACACACCTGTGGTCAGAGAAAGCACTAAGAGCCCCGTGTGTCCCCTATCACTGCACAGTGAACTCAGGGTGCCTTTTCCCACTGTGCTTCCCACTTGGGAAGGAAGTCAGGGACTGGGCTGTGCAGGTAACCTTTAAATCGTGCAGCAGTCTTCAGACTGCTGCTTTCAGGACAGGCAATGCAGAGGCATGAGAAAGGGCCTCTCTTCTTCCCCCTTTCTTCAATGGCTCATACCACTGATATGAGTACCCAAACCATACTTGCAGGCTCTGACATGTAACAGGAGCTCTGAGTTTGACCTTTTTGAGGCACTGTCTTTATCCTCCTGCAGGTCTTAGTGGATCTCTTACTTCTTTTCAGGTCCTAGTGACTAAAAGCACTCAAATACATCCATAAATATTTACCTCATTTTGCTAAGGAGACAAGACTTACATGATTGAATGGTGTCTCCTTGAGTCAATTACTAGAGACATTGAGCAACCAAAAATGGTTATCAGAGGTCTCAAAACACTTTAAGCCGAATACAAATAGGTGACCCATTAGAGAAGAGATACTTAGTCAATGCTAAGATATGTAAGTGCAACACTGTATTAAGCATCAGAAAAGTCACTTGCACAAACAGCATTCAAGTTTGCGAAAGAGATTATATCATGAGTCATGACTTCTTCACCACGTGTATTTCCTGGTATCTAGCAAGTGGGTTGGCAGCCTGTCATTACTTAGCTGTTATGGAAAAACAAGCATCAGATAAAAAGTATTAAAAAATAAACCTTGCCGGAGGTTCATCAAAGGACCTTCTATCTTTAAAGGCCACTGAGATGGTTTCAAGCCTTCTGTCATCCTGGCCCATCATACTTCCCTAGCAAAAGTGTGAAGACTTTATTTAGAAAGTCTCTTCATACCTTGTTGCCTTTGGGCTTCTTTGCAAAACCTTTCTGTCATCTGTCCCCAAAGCAAGCCAGCTTCCATTTTAAATGGGTGGGGACATTACCATTTTGAGCTACTTTCCTTCCTCCTTCATCAGTTGCTTTTGAAAGTCTTGGCCTAAGTGTTCTGCATTTGTGGCAAAACTTGAAGAGAGTCCCAAGTGTCCCAACCAAATGCCAGCCCTATATAATCATCCTTCCTCTATGTGGGTCAACAAATCCCCTTCCTGGATGCCAAAAATGATGGGGTATTCCATTAGCCTTTGCACTGCCCAGAAGCCTGGCTTCATTAGTAAAAAATGTTCATTAAAATTATAATCCTGAGTCTAGTTCAGACCTGAAGCCACAGTGCCTTCATCAGCTGCTCAGTCAGCTTTCTCATGAGTGTGTGATCTGACATCCCTCTTCGGACTCCCTTCACTCTCCAGCCTGCAGACATTCACCCATATCTCATTTCTCCTGTCCTTGGGAAACTTCCAGATTTCCCATGTAGAGTGAAGGGAAAGCACAGCCTAGAGGCAATGGAGAAATGAGTTGCTGAATGCAAAGAACGTGCAGGTCTCTAGCTGCTGGGAACTTGCAGGGGAATTATACTTCTTGTCACCTTGGATTTGGCTCAGAAGAATAGCAAGCATGTGACTCTTCCAGAAATTACTGGAAATTGTGTCCAGTGGTGTTGAACACCAGGAAGGAGCACAAATCTCTGAGATGAGAATTGTGGAATTAAAGCTGAAAGATTTTATGTGGGAAGAAAGGAGCAGACAGACTTCACAAAGATACCCCAGACAGTGCCAAGCCTGTATCTAACCCTGGGCAGGGGGAAAGAAGCAGTTGTCTGTGTCACTTAGAGGAACTAACCATTTCTAGTGCATGAGAATCTTTTTTGATTTTGTACATTCATTCAGACTCCTGGAGTTAGGTCTGTTGTGCTGTTTTGCTCCTGTCTCTCAGGGAACATCCAGAAGCCATTACACCCAGGTGACCAAGGGGCACAACACAAGGGCAGAGGACAGGCAGAGCAGGTGTGGGCAGGTAAATTGGAACCACCATGGCTTTGGATGGAGAGCAATATTCATGCAATTCATGCAATATTGATTTGGATACAGCTGATTCCCTCAGGGTGGATGATGGAGAGATTGGCAGGAAAAAAATCAGTGTCTGTCAAAGGACTGTGTGAGCTGTGCCACTTCTTTGGGCAGCCAGATACATATCCAGTGTTGAGCACAACTTGGATGATGACAGCTGTTGAGCCAGCTCTGGAGCAAATGGCAAGGTCTCTCTCAGGTTATTCTGGAGTCAGAAACTGGAAATACTTTTGGCTTGTTATTCTATAGGTGTGAATTGGGTTCCAAGAAAGCCAAACACTTCTTAAAACTGTATGGCAGGTTTTTCTACAGAGAAACTATGGAAGTTTGAATGGTACATAATATTCTGATTTATATTCTCCTGGATGTTCATGCAAATCAGCAGAAGTACTACATCACACCTTAAAAACCTCGAAGAACCTGGCTAGGTATGTGAACAAGTAAGCACAAAAGACAACTATACTGATTTTATCTGTGGCTTTTTCAATTTTCAGTCAATGCCTCTGCAAGTAATTTCTGTTGGCATGTGATTTCTCAGATATCTCCCTTGTTCATGGACAGAAATGGCACACCTGTCTGGAGGCTGGAAAGGCAGGCTATCTGATTTCAGCTGAGGATGTATCTTAAGGTCTGGACCTAACGGACTTCCTAGCAGCAGGTTTACCAAGGACCATGGTTTTTTAAGTTATTTGTCCTGTTTCCAGGCTGTCAATCTCACCAATGAACAGTCCTTTCTCTCCCAGGGCTCAGGAGCATAATTATTACCAAGGCTCAAATTATCATGCGTCAACAGAGCCATGGTGATGAATCGCATGAGTGCTGCTAGGAGCAGAGGAATTAGGACTGGAATGGACCTTAGGAGGTCACTGCAGCCAGCATTCTTCAGTTTGTGGTCCATGGTCTGGTAGGCATCAGGCAGTAGCCAGGAAACTTTGGAACAACTTAATTTTCCAGTATATACACTCATTTCCACATGTGGGAGCAAGCAAGGAAGTTGAGGCGGGGGCCTGAGGGGGCAGGGATGATGACAGCAACACGGTTCAATGTCTGAAATAGGCTGGAAGTGCAATCTATTGTAGAAACATTGCACTAGGTGAACTGTAGTTCCTCCCGGATCAGAAAGGTGAAGTCATCCTTGGATGAATTTGTAGAGGAGAAGCAAAGGCTAAGGAACACCAGTTGAGTCCAATCCCCTGTCCTAAGGCAGAATTCAGCTCTATTAAAACATTTCTGCCAAATATTTTTCTAACTTCTTCTTAAAAATTTCTATTAACACAGATTCCACCCCTTCCCTAGGCAATGTATTCCAGCATTTAACTATTCTGAATGTGAAAAAGTGTTTCCTGATGTCTAACCCGACTCTTTTTCAGTGCAATTTAATCCTATTACACCTTGTCCAATCCATAGGAGACCCAGAAAGCAATTTATTCCCTTTCTTAGCCCCAGGCAGCACAAGGTAAAACATGTTAGCATAAACCTCACTAAAAGGCGTAGAGTATGCAATGTAGGGAAGCTCTGAGTAGCTAACCCAAGGAAATTTGTGTTGTTTGGAACATAAAACAATATCCTTCTCCTCCTCAGCAAAAACAAGGTAATTGGTTCATGGTAAAAAAGGGTAAACTTCAAGTCCCAAGACTTGAGCTATTCCCTGAAGTCCTCCTTTGGGGAAAAAAATCCACCTACTTGCCCCCAAAATGCCTTACATTAAAAAAAAAGAAGCACTGAAAGCAAGGTGTCTCTAAAAGGCTCCTACTGTCTCCAGAGTTCTCTTATTCCTCCTTTGCTGTGCCAAGAAATCAGAAGGACCAATAAAAAGGGGAAAAAAAAAAAAAAAAGAGTTAAGAAAAGAACCTTTGTGGGCAGCTGTTAAAAGAAGGTTGAATGCTTATTTATTTATTTTTCTATGGGGGAACATTGATGGGAAGAGAGAAAAACAAAGAATTGCTTTTGGAGTAGTCCAAAAGCTCCCTGCTGACAGGTTGGCCCCACCCTCCCCTCTCCAGTGCACAAGGACCCTTTTCAAAGAGAATCACCTGGCCCATAAATTCCAATTTAAGAAAATAAATTACAAACTCCAGCCTCCGACAGTGTTTAGAAAAGGTAGGATTAAGCACAGCGATTAAAAAAGAAAAGAATTTCCTTGCCACTTGACTTTGCAGGTGGGATTTCCTCCAATCCTCCCAGGTTTGTGGCTTCACTATGCAGAGCCCCCAAGGGGTTAAACTGGCACAGATGGGGTGGGGGCTGCAAACACTGTGAAGGCTGGAGGAAGGGCAAGAGGAAATTAAGTGGTTCTTTTCTTTTCACCTTCCTTTTTCCAGTTATCTGTAGCAAGCCTTCAGAGCACCTATATTTAGACTAGGATATATAAAGAGGCACAGATGCACACTTGACACAGGAACATTTCCCATTTTCTATTAAATTGACTAATTTTTAGCTTCTGCGCTGCTTTCTTCAGTGATCTGGGATTTGGCCAAGGACAAAAAAAAAAAAGGCTTTTTAGGGCCACTTACTGAATAAAGATCTTGCCCGAGACTTAATTACAGATGTGGTGTTCCAAATTAGATAGGCAATGATGCTGGATTCAGCAGGGAGATGCTTCAGAAACCAGGGCCAAATACTTTGGCTTTGTGGGGCAGGAGAACAGAAAACATGGGGACGTCACATCCCTTTCAGGTCCTCCTGGGACCACATGTCTTCTTCTAATAAGCATGTTGTCCTCTTCTCATACAGGGGAAAGCTCCACCAGAAGGCAAGTTGGATTCTTCATCCCTACTTCTCTTCTGGGGAGACCAGAAATTTACTCCTCAAATGGTCAGAAATTCTCTCCTTTCCAGTTTTAGTTTATTCCTGGCCACATTTATCTTTTTGCCTTCTGGTATGAAACATTTTTACTTCAGCTTAAATAGCTCTTCCCCTTCTGGCATCTTACTTTCTCCAACCTCATAGCCAGGGAAACTTTCTTGACCCTTGTTTTCCTGGGAAAAAAAAAAAAAAAAAAAAAAAAAGCAAGCAAGGCTTCCTGTCTTCTCTTAAAAAACAGGGTCTCCAATGCTCTTTTTCTTGCCAAAGTCTTACCATTTTATTCCTGTGTTAACATCAGTGTCCTGTGTGTAAAGAAACAACCTGCAAGTCTGGTCATGAAACAGAAACTGGCTACAGGATCCTACTCAAGACCACAGCACCAAGGCTGAGGTACCACGGATGGTCTGGCAGCAAGTCCTGGGGGAGAAGCTCAGAAGCAGCTTCTGTCTGTGCCCAGAGTGTTTTATGGTTTACACCAAGGAACGCCTGTCACCACATGCTAATATTTGTTCCAAAGCCCCATGGTGCACACCAGGAGTGCACACCCCACCAAGCCATGTCAGCATGTGTTCCCTAGCAAGGAAATCCCATGGAAGGACCTCTCTACAGACACACACGGGGTGTGGGTCAGGAGTTAGACTGCCTTCACCTCATGCAGGGGTGACAAAAGCTCCCCACACCAGCCAGCATGACTCTGATATCCACAGCTTCCTACCCCTACCCCACCGTGGACACCTGCTCCTATACTTCCACCCAAAACCTGACACCACCTCAAAGCCCAGGAATTTCTTCCTCTGACTGCATTTGTGTGCTCACCACTCCTGGCCCAGGCTACATTCTAATTCCTACCAGACCAGCCCACCTGGTTTTCAGAACATGCAGTCTCCACACCCCAGGCAGACGGAGTGGGTTCACTGGATGCATTTGGGGAGCAGCAGGCTGGCCAAGGCTGGGGCAGCAGGGGAGGAGGCAGTTAATGCTCCTTGGTGCTGCTGTGACTACAGTGGTGAAGGAAAGGTGTGGGCTCCTCTGAGTTCAGAAAGACCAGACACTGGTGATGATACATGATGGAAAGTGTGCTCTGGCCAAGGCTGAGTTTGGCCAGAGCAGTACCCTGACATCAAGTTTCCATTATGTTTTTGTTGCCATTTCCAAGTACAATAGTCTTCTTCCTGGGAGAGAGGAAGTGTTGAAACCATAACATTTTCATTTCCCACCTGGAATTTCTGTGGGTTTTTCTAAAACTTGAAGTGGGGGAATTGGAAGGGGGGGGTGTCGAGTGAGGGATATCTGCTAGCTTGCTTCCTTGACTTTCTCTTGTTTCTTATCTCTCTCATTCTTTCAAATAAAATTATCTTTTTTCACTGACACAGCTCTCTCCCCTCCCCTTTCACTTCCTCACCAGATCTGACCTGTATTTTCTTAGGCATAAATCAATAATTTAAGATGCCAAATTTAGCATGCTGGACTGAGTCTCTTTTCCAGAAGACAAATGTACCATACTTTATGTAAGGCCAGTTCCTGGATTCTCTCTCTCAAGATGCCCAACAGTTATTCCATCGATGCTATTCCTCCATAATAGAAAGAGGCAAAATCTCCATTAATTTCAGAAAACACTGGTCATTATCTTTGTATAGTGAAGATAGTAATCTGAGCTCTAAAACAAATGAAATTTATTCCTTAAAGCAACCCCAAAAACTCGAGTGGTTCCAGCATATTTATTCATAAACAAAATTTCTCTAGCACAACCCTGGACTTCCCAACAAGCAGTTTTGTGAGTGAACTTTATAGCATGACATCAGTGAACAGATGGCAGGCATAGCTGTTGGCAGAGTGATGAGAAAGCTGGCCATTTATAATGGAAAATATCCTGATAAAATGGAATGCGCTTATTTTATTCCATGGTAATGTTTATAAAATTCCTTTCCTGAGGCTTCTTTGAGGATCTTTTCATCATTATTGCATTATTATTAATAATAAAACCTATAAAGGAAAAAATGTGCATAACAAACGACATTTTAAATACCCCAGAGAGAAAAGGAAAGGTTTTCAGCACTGGTAGGGTTGATTGCGTTGTGATGATTTGTTACAAGCTTTACAGTTACAGTCCGTGATGGCACGGACATTTCTCCCAACAGGGTTACTTGTAGAATAACACTCAATAACTGGCAGGCCTTCCCCCTTCAAGGGACAACACTGGAGTGTGAAGGCATGCACAGTTGCTGCCAAATTTCTGTACCTTGAGAGTCTCTGAATGCTGATGTGCCTCAAGTCTTTCAGAGGCAGACTTTCAGCTGGATTTAATTCAGGATAGGTCCATTATGTAAGCAGTGGGGAACAAAGCTGGGCCTTCAAGAAAACTGTACTGTTGAGGAACAGTTTTTGCCTTGAGAAGCCAAACCCAGGTAGTGCAATCCAATTTAAAATTTATTCTAATAATATTTTCTGGAAATTTCCAGTGATAGCACATGACACAACACTGGGAAGAGATTCCTCTCACAGGTAACCACTGGAAATTCTGCACTAGTGCCTGACAGAAGGAGACACAGGATGAGTTTAGGGTGGGATTCCTCAACCCACCGCAGTGCTAAGTCACAGCACAGAGAGAGGAGACCTCCTCCCACTCCTCCTCCACATTGTATCCAATTTGCCTTAATTCCAGGAGCTCAAAAGCAAATAGGCCTCGCTGAACCTAAAACATCTTACAAATTGATTTCCCTTTGATAAAACAGGATGAAGATATGTGGTTTGGATTAATCCCAACCCATTTCCTTCATACACAGCCCCAACAAACCAGGAGAGAAATCAGTGACAAGGTTTAAGATAGCATAAAGGCAAATGAAGCAGGGGAGCAATTCATAACAATTGAAGGATTACTATCAGATAGTCCTTATCAGTCCTTATCTTCCAGCTTTTTATGAAAGCAACTGATATCATTATTGCCATTGTACAGACAGTAAAGCTGAGGTCAAGAGACATCAAACAATTGACGAATGGTTGCCTTGCCAGACAATGACAGAGCTATGAAGCTGTTCATTCTTTACCTGTTAACATTCTGATACACTGTATCCATCAGAATAAAAATCTGACACAGTAGTCTTTGTCCCAGGACAAAAAGATAGAAGTCGAAAGTTTGTCACCTTTCAGAGAAAAACCACCTCAGTAGACAGACTCCCTTTCCAATCTATTTAGCAGTATAAAACAGAGAGGGCAGCTACAATCCCGTGCTATCCACTTACAACCAACAGGCAGTGACCTTCTGGTGTGTTACAGCAACATAGTTAAACAAACAGCTTGCCGTTCCAGCCCCCCTTGGGGCAGATTCCTTGGTGGGGACAATCTATTTCCAGCATTTCCATATCCGGATCTGGAAGTCATTATATCCACCTATTCCTACAGTGAGCCACCCTGAGTATATCTAAAGTCTCTATCTCATCCTGAACAACGTGCCAGAGACCAGCTGTGCTGGAGGAAACTTGTTTTCTAGTAGATTCTCAGACTCAAATCTTCTTAGGCACGGAGCACCAGCTAGTCTGGGTGAACTGGATGCTGAATTCACAACAAGTTCCAGGGTCATGCCTGAAATCCAGTACATCACAATTTTACGCTGCTTCCTGCTTCCCTCCTTTCACAATTCTGAGATGTCCTCAATTTACCTGCAGATATATTAAGAAAGCTCTTATCTTTTGGGCAAAATCTCAACTTGGAAAAGCCACAGGAACTATAAACTATACTTCAGCAAATTGCCTTAAACTCTCCAGCTCACTGTGGTTTGATACCCTGCCTAGTGGACCATTCCTAGTCCTCATACTAATCCGCAAAATATTTTTTTTTAATTTCCTTCCATCTGCAGCATTTTCTGTTCCACCTCCTCTATACAGCTCTGCTTCCTTGAGACAACAATTGTAACAACAACAACAAAATCTCGCAGCAACAAGAGTGTGCTTAATTTCAGGCTCTACTGTGGTCACTTCCCTGCTCAACATGGTAGAGAGACATCATGGGCACTGGGTTCCATCTCTCTCCTGCCAAGGATCCAATATCCTGTTCTCAGCTCATACATTTTGGATCTGCCACTGTTTCTGCCAAAAAAAAAAAAAAAAAGCTTCATTTTACAGGACAGGAATGAGAAAAAATAAGAAAGGGAGAAGATGAGGAAGCTTTTTAAAGGGCAGCCAAGATAATTCCTCCTGGATGTTTTGATCTTTTTAAATAATTTGTTCTTCAAGAAACTATATTCTGGTGGCCCTCTGCAGGAGAATGCCTACTGGAACATAATCCTATCACCTGGGAAGAAAGAAGGTGCAAGATAATATTATTCTTTTCTGACTCTAAGAACAAAGGAACTGCTGAATGAGAAAACCCTGCTAGGAACGAGAGGAGATTAATCCTCTCTCAGGTCTACTGCAGTGCTTCCTCTCAGGTATAGACAGATGTGCAGAGATACCAAATAGTTTCAAAAATGGGTTCAGGTGAAACAAATCACATCAGGATCCAGAACCAGGCACTGAAAATCATTTTCCCAGAAATTCCTTTGTGCTTTTATCTCCACTGCCAGAAATCATGTCATCAGTCTGGGCCACTGCACTGGCTCCACCTCCGTCTTCTGCTTGCTCAGATCTACCTCCAACCACCCTGTGTTCACACCTAAAAGCTCCTTTGTGCCTAATCCAAATTCAGATAGGGGTCCCCTGGAGACATGGTCCTCTTCTCTCTCCTTTCTGCTGGGATGGGCATGCAGCTCTAGAGCTCAGTAAACAAAGCTCACAACTTCAAGATGAAAACCAGTCAAGACCACTCCTTCCACAGTGTTTGCCAGGGTATTCCTAGTCTGAACCCTCCTCACTTGTGTGAGTGTCAGAGACCTGCTCTGGTATGCAAGGAGGTAGCACTGAGATGCATCATCCTGAAGATCCAAGTGAAAGTTATAAAGGCTCTTTAACACCACAGCTTTCATGGAATAACTCCACATTTACACCAGGTTTGGTGAGAGCAAATAGATCCCCTCTTCCATTTTTGCTTCCTGAATTAATATTGCTTCCAATTCATGCTCCCAGTTTGCACCCTACTAAAACTCCAGACCTTTAAGTTCTGTTTTCTGTAGAACTGTATTATTTCCTCCATGCTAGTCAGGACATTCCTGCAAAGGTCCAACTTGACTTGTTGCCATTCTTTGAGTTGCAGTTTCTTTTGGAAGTAGAAGGTCTCAAATCGTGAATTCATTCTGGGTTATGGAAAGCTCAAAAAAAATTTTTTTTAATGATTGATTTTTTTGTAGAATAGATACAGGCCTTATACCTAGTTTTCCAGCTGAAGTGATTACACTCATGTTTTAGGTCCCACAGCTGGCTTGAATTTGACCTCCATTGCAATTACAACCTACAAGAAGAATGGAATGAAATAACAATTATGAAACACCCTGATTTTTTATCTTTGCTGAACAATTCAAGCAAAGTTCTGTTTAACAGATTGCAGTGAGATTCTGCAGCAGTCTCAGTATCCACAGGCACTTGCCCCCTGTTCCCAGGTACTTATGTTTAGAAGATCCCATATGGTATTTTTATACGGTACCGGAGTACATTTAATACATATCCTCACTACTCTGAGACTGCTGTATTTATTGGCAAGAAATTATAAAATGTTCTTTCAGGAAAATAAATTCATTTTAAAAGACCATCCTTACTGAAGCAGCAGCTGAAGAGCTTGCAGTCTGAAGAGCATCTCCCAAAGCTCAAAAAGTAGCAGAGCTGTGATTTTGGTCACGTTACTGGGTCACATTAGCTGAGCCAGTAACCAAAAATTCAGAAATTAGTGTAAAATGATGCCACTAGACTATGAAATTCAACTATTGTGCTGTTGACATTTTCTTGCCATTTTGAGCTCAAAAGAATCAAAATGCCTTTAGTCATTTAGACTGTACTTCAGACACAGCCTTATTTTCATTTCAATGTTGTTGATGCATGAAGTTGTAATATTGTCCACGCATGTTTCTTGTCAATAACATTAAGAAAAAAACTATTTATAGATCTCCCCTGTTTAAAAATGCTGCATAAAAACGGAGTTGTTTGTTTACAATGACAATACAAACGGCTCCACTCCCCAGCTCAGTTCTAGCCCCTTAAATTCAGAAGCCTAACTCTGCAAAGTTCAGTCTCCTAGCAATAATATTCTGCTCTATGCTTCTGAGCATACAGCCAGCCCTGGCGATGCCTGACATAACCTTATTTAGGCAGAGCACAGGAACAGCCTAGAGTCACTCATGCCCCCAGGCCTCAGACCAGATGAAAGGTTCTGATAGGAGACTTTGCTACCCTTGGGAGCCCAAGTAACACAGCAGTCTCTGAATTTGGGGAGGATATGTATGCCTTGCACAACAGATTAACATTCTGTCTCTTTAAACAGGGATCTCCATGCTGTTGTGCTATTCTTTGGCCAGGTAAATGAGCTGTGCACCAGGACTTTATATACACAGTCTTTGACCACTGGACCAGAACGTGTTTGTTATTTGTAAGCAGGCACGTAGAAGCTTATCAGCAAGATTTTGCACAAGACCTGGTGCTCTGGCTCTGGTTTGTTGGAGCAGACAGTGGATCATCCACCAAAGCATATGAAAAATAATTTCTTTTGCATCTTGTGGGGGCATCAAAAAGCCATAATTGTTTTTCTAAGTGATTGCTTCCTTCTCCATGTGAGACTGCAAAATGCCTTACCACAAATAAAAGCATGATCTATCATATCCCACTTCCTTCAATGTTCCTTCTATCACTTCTCCCTAGAGCTATATTTTCCCTGCCCTGGCTTCAGTGATGACTTCATTATACTCACATTCAGGCTTTACATGATTCAGCCAGGTGTCACTTGTATGTCTACACGAGAGCTACACAGAAAAGGAGAGAAATCCCTGCATCTCCAGAGAGTGCTTTCATACCCCTTCCACCAAATCAGCACTGGCAGAAAGAAGGGGAAGGGAGTAACCCACTTGACCACACTGCTCTCTGCTAAGTCTAAACTCTCATTAGAGGATTTTGCCCTGTAATTTAAAGCATGGCTTTAAATTCACATTAGCATTAGAAAGCTAATGTGGCTGAAATTAAGACAGGAACCTTTTCAACCCTCACTCAGCACTTATTCTGGCAAAGTCAGTCCACAAGGGTTTTATCAGTCCACATGTTTTCTTAGATCTTTGTTAGGACTTCGGGAGAGCCCAAAGAGATAAATCCATCACTGGACCTGAATATTCATCCCAGCTCGATCCTGTAGAAATTGCTTCTCTATCCCATCATTCTTCTGCTACCTTCTGTGTCTATAATCATAGATTCAGGTAATACAGCCTTCATTTCCAAGTCAGATTCTTCTTTGCCCATTTTCCCCTCAGTCTTCTTTGCCTAGTTTTACACCAGACTGTGTAAGTGTGACAGATCATTTACTTTGAAGCCCACTGAGTTTGAGAGCTCCCTGCAATCTCCAAGCAATGTTTTTAGCCCTGCATTTCCCTTTCTAAGACATTAGTATAATCTAACAGAGATGGGTAATTTAGGACTCCCACAACTGTCTCATCTTTTTCTGTTATCAGTGCCCAAGGTGAAACTTGGACAATCTCCAGCCTTTTCCCCTTTAAATTAATTGGAATAAAATGGATAGTCTGTTCCATTGTTCTTGCTAATACTTCAAGTGTTCCTCCATCCCTCAAACAGCTTTGATGTCATCTAGTTCCACTTGAAGGGGAAAGAATGTGTTTGGGAATAATTAACAGGCTAAAAATTACTTTGTCAGAACATTTGTGTTATTGAATTACTTGCAGCTACCAGCTTCAGAGAGCTGAGACAGTGGTTGGGCACAACTAGAGCCCTTTAAAGGGAAAAAAATAATAGTCTTTTGGTGAAGCACAATGTTGTCCTGAAGAGGGGCAGGTTAATCTCCTGATTCTTCCTCAAAACTCTCATGTAACAGGGCCTACCTACATTTCAGCCCCTCACAGAAAATCCCCCTGGTGACCCTTGACTCATTATAGCATAAGCAAATAACATTACAACAGAGCTGTCTCTTAACCTGCATTCCTACCTCATCCAGCATAAGAGTCCTGGATTTTGTCAGTGCCTCTGGGCACTACTTTAATACAAATAATTCTCAAGTCAAAAGTTTTTCTTCCCTCTTATGTAGAGCATTGTTATTTTGAGGAGATGCAAGAATAAAACTGCCAGCCTTTACAACAAGGACTGTGAGCAATCAATACCAAAAAGCCAACTAACATATGTCTCTTTCTTCTGCCACTACAAAGCAGAAATAAAGACACTTCTGTTGCCCCTCTACAGCTGATTTAGAAACTCAGATCACTTAGTCTCTTGTTTCATTGTGAGAACGAGCACATATATAGAGTATTGCTTTAAAAGTACACTTTGGTATGGGATAATTTTACAGAAAAGAAAAAGTTCTGGCCTTAATAAATTGCATTTCATGCCTGGATTTTCAAGCATTTGAGCTATCTCACCCCTGCAACTAAGATAGCTGTTCCATCAGCTGTGCCAGGATCTAGCCTGAGGCTCTTGGAGATTTAACCTTTTCAAGCCACGGTGAAGAACCTCAGATCAGATTTAGAAACCCAGTTTACCTTCAGCTCTCCTTTAAACTTATGCTGTGGTGGATCAGATGAGCTGTTCTGTGCCCGAGCAATTGCACAGACAAGAGCCTGCACACACAACAGTACACTCGGTAGGAAACCAGACTTGATAGCAAAAGAGGAGAGCCTAGAGAAACAAACAAAAAAATCTTTTAGCACAGCCCCAGGCCTCTAGAAGCCTCCATTTTCTCTTCAAGCCCCAAAAGCTCCCTACCTCCTCCTTCATCCTTTTTAAATCAAAGCTGGACCTGTCAACATCTATGGCCCATTAATGTTATCTCCAGTGCCTGTGGTTCATTGCTCTTACATAAACCCTCAGCTTAGGCCAGCTTGTAGCCTGTGAGATACTTGGTTGGAGAAGGGTTGGCAGTATTTTTGAGGAAGGGGCAGTGCTTCATTTTGGAAGAAAATAATGAGAAGTAAGAATGTCTTTTCTTTCTTTTGTTTTCCAACAGAGCTGTGTCAACAGCCTGCTGTAGCAAAAGGAAGTGTTTCTGTAAGAAATCAGAAGAAAATCTCATCTGTCCTAGATGTCTGAAAGCCTAGGTAGGCAATTTTTTTCTGCTGCTGTTTTATTGCTGACCTAGTCTCTGCTGTATAAATCCTAAGGGGGACTGCAATTAATAGTCAGGATGCTTTCTTAGACTTGTTCTTATTTCTTCACTAATATGTTTTATTATAAAAGCTTTATTGTATCTGTTCATCTTATGCCTGTTTTGTGTCTCTATACCTTCAGCTGAAGGGAAGGGCAGAGCACACAATGTGAAGGAGCAGCAAAGATGAAAAATCCACAAGGAGCAAGCAAAAGAGGTTTTGGCTGCAGTGGGTGGGGAAGGATGGGTTGTCCTTGACAACTAACGTAGCCAAGCCTGCTATGTGTGAAAGTTACTTGCTTGTCTTTGAGTTCCACAAAGGAAATATCTGGTGTTTGAACTGAGAGACACCCAAAGCCATGCACCATGATTCAGCACCCTTTTTTCTGTCTCTGAAGAGAGCTGTAAGCTCTGAACGCAGATCATGCTGCTAAATGAATTTGCTGTATGCATATTATATCCGGTAGTGAACACACTTGTATTAAGCTCAGCTGTGTTGTATTTATTCTGTTGAAAAACAAAGGAATGCTGTGCCTTCCTAAGGAGTTAATCCCCTGCCTGTGACCCTGTGGTCTGCCTCAGAAGCTACAGTTAAAGCTCTGCCTTTAACCACATCCTCTGTGTGTTGTGTGTTGACTTTGTGCTGCTTTGTGTTTCCTCCTCTCCTGATTGTAAGGAGAATAAAAGGTGAGAAGGAAGCCATTGGGAAGTGTGGCTAAGGAAGGGAAAATACAACATATCAGCCAGACCACCCAGTTGTCACTAACTTGGAAGGTGTCAAAACGTAAGTTGAGGTTGCCATCACTGCAGACTTAAAAAAATACTGGAAATTCAGTTCAATGTGTAGGGGGGAAACAATCTTGATGTTTAAAGTGTGTGATGGGATCTGAAAACTTGGAGGGTTAGACATCATAGCAGGATGCATAAACACGAATTTCTAAATAACGTCTGTCAAGTGCTGGTGTCCTGATTTGAACCCTTAATGGTAGCTGAGAGGCAGCACAAGAGGTTTGCTGTGTACCCCCCCAGCTCACAGGCACCCCCAGTGCTCCCATGGCCTGTGTATAGCTGTCCTCTCTTTCTGCTTCAGTTTGGAATTCTTCTTTGAACTTTAGTTCTCATTATTTTTGGACTTGTCACTTTGTTTGGAAAGATTTATTTCCACTGTTCCTTCTCTGTTCTTTCCTTGCCTCCTCTCCTCTGGATGCTTTTTTGGCAAAGCCTATTGCTATTTTTTATGACTTTGTGTACTGTTTCAAAACAGTAAAATGTTTTTGAAGCAAGATGATCCTGTGTTGCTATGCTCATGCAGTAGCTCCTCCACCTCTGCTCCTTTTTAAAAGACTTGTGCTGTACTTCTGGTTTTCAGTGCTCATTAAGAAAACAAGACACTCCAAATTGTAAAACCAAAAAAAAAAATCCACTCTTCCTTGTATCGTGATGTTACTGAGTTTTTTACTTCCCTACATGACAGCCAGCCAGATGTCTTTTTGCGGTCACATGCTTTCCCTCACAGATATGAATAAAAAGGAGCTGTCCTGATACTTCTGCCAGGTGAAGTTGAATTTAGCTGAAATTGGTGGTGTAAGAGGGACAGCTGGCCAGTGTAATTTCTGAATTGCCACTTCCTTTGGACACCAGGGCTAAGACTAAAATGTTTGTCCTTGTGTATTTTAGATCATGTTGTACCATCCTAGAAACAAGTGAACCGATTTCACTTGCAAGTTGAAGGCAAAGATCTAAATCCAATTTTAGTAGCTCAAAAATCATGCCAGTTTATAAATACACATGTAAATAGATTTGATTGGCTGAAATGGTTTTCCTTTAGTACTCTGGGGTGAGGCTTGTCCTGTGTCTGCAGGCTCCTACAAGAAGCTCTTGAAAACTCTTCACTTTATTCAGTACACTAAATGATAGCAATACACATTTATATCAAGTTTATTTGAAGAAGTGTCTCTGTGTACTTAACCACTACAGCTTGAATGTTAATTTTGCATGGGGATGGGGCACAAAGCTGAGTTCAGTGCTTATAATTGTGATAAAAGCAACTATTGCAGTTGTATTTCTAAAGCTAATACTTATGCTTCTCCACTATTTTTTTTTCCTAAATTGAGGTATTTTTTTAAACAGCCTCTCTCTCTTTTATGCCAGCCAATTTTTTTGTTTGTTTAGAGAAATGCTTGTTGAGGTGCTGAGGTTGCTACACAATACTGGTCTGTGTTAAGGACTTAATTGTTTGGATGGCTATAGGAAAACCCTTATAAGCAGACCTAGGTGCAGTCTGGCTGGCTGGGGGACTGACAAGATGCTGGAAATACATATTTGCAGCTTTCCGGAGATGTGGAATGGAGGGCCCATTGTGACTCCTTAAGGAGAATTGCAACAGCATCATCCAGAAGGACAGTATCTTCCAGATTTGGACTTGTAATGAATATCAGTGAAGGACAGCCTAATGTCAGACATAGGACCAGGAAAGATGTCAGGTCATGACATGTAGTTATCTACAGAAAGCATCATACAGTCCAATCTGGGAAGATATAATGCTTCTTTCAAGGTAACAATTTCTTGCATCTTTTCTGTTCAAAAGCTTTAAAAGAACATTATTCCTCTCAGTTATTCAAACCTTCTCCACACTTTCCACCTGACATTCTCTTGTGACACAGTTTATCCCTATACCTTTCTCTGACTCAGTGCTGGCTGAAATACCTCTTTTTCCCTCCTGATGAATGACCTCAATCTACTACTAAATAAAAGCTTAATTCCACTTTTAGTAAGCTATCTCCTGCACCTGCTTCCTCTTTCTTGAAGAGCACTAGCCAGAACTGTACACTCAGGTGTGACAAGTACACAATCTAAGAAAAGAGGATTGTGGACAACTCAGGAGAAAATTGTGAATTCATCCCCTTTTGGTGGAAAGGGACATCCCAAAATGAGAGCAACTCTGTCAACAGTTGTAGTGCTGTAGCAATTTGAACCAGACCCATGTACATCTGCAAAAATAATTTGTGCAGCAGCCACTGGAGGGGTAATAAAGTTTTTTGGGTTTTTTTTAATCCAGTCATTGGTAGAATGAATGGATATTGTCAAAAGAATCCCTTTCCTGTATTAAAAATAAGCATGTCTTGCTTCAGCTTCTGCAAGACACAAATGCCCCAATCATTTCTCCTTCCTTTCTGGAACTCAGAACAAGCTTTCAAGGGCAAAACAAAGCAGTTCAAATTCTAGTGAGACCTGTGGAATGCAGCTCTCAGTGAGTATTATACAGAGGGTCTTCAGGCAACCAGGAATTTCCTCTGGAAAATGAAAAACAGCTCTCATCTGAAGAAATAAATTTAAATAAGCTGAAGGTGACAATGTTGGAGTTCAGAATGGGCTTTGTTAATGGTCTACAGGGACAGAAGCTGTGAGAGAGGAACTGCTGTCCATCATGGCTGTTAAGGCATTCTCCTGTTATTTTGCCTTCTGGTGTGCAGTTTGTGGCTCAACCAGTTTCAAACCCAAGGAAATGTCTCTGTTCCCTGCATCAAACAGGACTACTCATGTTTTGCAGGCTTCAGACTGCAAATGGTGTGGCTGCCTGCACTGGAAGTGCACAAGACCAGGCAGAGGCACAGCCTGCTGTGGCACGAGCTTTCCACCCAGGACTGACGGATGTTTCTAGGGCACACAGGACCCACAGACAGAAGGGAACATGTTTGGCTTTAGTGTCTCCACAGCATGAGCTAAAACCTTGAGGCTAAATGCCCTCTTTGAGAACTTTAGAGATCAGGTTCATGGCCTCTTCCAAGGTTTCTACTGCAGAGGAGGTGTAACTGGTCCTGAAGAAGGCTTGCACTTGTATGTAGGGGGTGGTTTGCCTCTGAACACCACACAGATTGTCCTGATGGATTTGGCTCTCACCTGTCTGGGTATCCCACAAGGGAGGGAGGGGATGGCACTTTTTGGGATCCAACACCATCAGTCTCAAGTCTTCAAACATTCTCACGTGCTTGCAGCATGGGAAGTTGGCATGTTAAGACTCGTAATAAGCCCCAAAATAGCAAGATATTTATGGGGGTTTAGTGCAAATATTTTTTTAAAGGCTGCTACTTTATCAAAGATGCTTTGGAGAAGAAGAGGGTTTCCTGGGAAGGCTGTTTTCTTGAGCATCAAATGCAAGTTATTCCCCATTGTACTGTGCTTCGAGCTCTGTAGATAATGTGTGGGTTTGCCCTTTGCCCAAACAAGCTTCAGCTGGGTGTTTGCCCTTCATGCCCACCCTCTCCTCTAGTGCCCAGCTCAGCATCTGCCACCCGCTCACTGATCCTGCTTCAGACACCCTGCCTTTAGTTTATTTCTAATCAGTTGCAGGGAGGAGGGAATCCTGTGTTTGGCAGTGCTTGTTTCAATTCTGTTTGATTTTGCTTAGCCCTCATAAAATTGATCCCGAAGGGCCCTGTCCATTACATCAGCTTGCTGCTTGCTTTCAGCTTCCATGCCTTTGCTTGCTTGCAGGCAGTCACCCAAGAGCAAAGTCAAACAAACTAGGCTACCAGGAGGCCAGCCAGAGGCTGTTCTTGCAAAAGAAATTTCACCCATCTTACCCAGAAAAGGGTGGGGAAAGAGACAAATTCTCTATTAAACTGCTGGCCAAGGGACATCCTGAATACTCCTGTCTCCCTTTTGAAAGAAATATAAATAATTTATTTTTGTTATGGGGGAGGAGGGACCTGTTACGGACACAAAATTTTTTACTGCTTGTAGTTTCAATCTAAATTTCAGCTGCCAGCATTTCAGGGCTGTGTAACAGCCAAAGCAGAGGGGAAAAAAAAAACAAAAAAAAAAACCAAAAAAACCAAAAAAAACAAAA
>VXAC01006717.1:294984-475363 GCA_013399225.1 Rhipidura dahli | reverse complement strand
ACCACAAAAATAAAATAATCACAAATTTAATAGTAAAACTGCAAAATTGAAACATTCAAAAGTTAAAGAAAGCCAGATGTAAAGGTGTTAAAGGTGTTATGGTCAAGCTATGTTATTTTTCTTTTCTTTTCTTTTCTTTTCTTTTCTTTTCTTTTCTTTTCTTTTCTTTTCTTTTCTTTTCTTTTCTTTTCTTTTCTTTTCTTTTCTTTTCTTTTCTTTTCTTTTCTTTTCTTTTCTTTTCTTTTCTTTTCGTGTTGGTGTTATACATTATCAGAATCTTCACTTAGTGAAATAAGGCATGCTATGTCATTTCTATTTCTTTAACTTGAGGAGCATGCTCCTCTTCTGGTCTGGGTAGATATTACCAAGGGAGGGAATGGGAGCAGAGAAGATGCTGTCTACCTGCATAAACACAATGCCACAATGTTCTCCTGGTGCCAGCAAGCCCCGCTCAGCTCTTGGCACACAAAGCAGTAGCACAGAGCATGCATAAGAGCAGGGAGGGGATGGGAGCAGCATCCTTGCGTGCTGAAGCTGCTTGAGAATTCAGTTGCCAAACACTGGCAAATTTTCTATTAAGCCTGTGGGATTTTTTTAACTTTACAACTTGACCATATTTATATATATTTTTGTTTTTCACATTGGTGGTGTAAGTGCCATCTGTGAGACCACGGCAATCCTTCTGTCAAATTTTACATTCCTATTCTAAGCAGAGGCGTTACAGTTTTTCAATGGAACTGTTGTTTATTTCTTTTTTCACTTGGACAAAAAAATGACTTTCTTCAATTTTCCTTGGGAGTGGAACTGTTTTAGCTGAAACTTCAAATAAAATAATTCTGAAGCAGTATCATGGAAAACTTCAGGTTGAGCCATTCCAGTGTGATAGTTATAAAAGTAATGATAAAACAGAGGCCTTTCTTCAAAAAAACAAGTTAAATTCTATCTGCACTGCCTATGTTTACAGAACATGGGGTGATAGGGCTTTTTAGGGAACCCCATGCAAATGGTCTCCCATTCTTTGTGGGAATTACACGAATTTCACCTCAAATCTTGCCACTTATTGGTAGGGAGGGTCAAGAGCTCTAGAGCCCTCAGCATCATCAGGAGTACAGAGTACATTTAAGTACAGACAGCCTTGCCTGATGCCAAGTGCAGGAAAGACCAAAGTCTATATTCATCCCTCAGTTCCCCAGAGACACCAAAGGATGGTGTCAGGATGAGATCACCCAGATGCTCTCTGCTGACCTCAGCTGTGGCTTGGTGACCTTCATCAAGTCCTGTGAAAGCACTGAGTCTGAGGAATCCCTGTCAGCAACCCCGAGCTCTATGCAGCCCTGCCATTTCTGCTTGGAAAATTCCCTTGGCTTCGCTTCGTCAGAAACTTTTAAAAGCTCCATAGAGACTGTAACTCCAATGGTTCAAGTCAGCAAACCCACTCTGTTCATCCATCCCCAAACACGTTGCTCATTTTGAGAAAGAAAATTGAATTAAGAGCTTGCTTTAATATATGAATGTATTTTTAAAAAGGCAAAAATAAGGAAACAAGTATTTGAGGCAAGCTGAAAATATTTTTTGCCTTTTATTGCCTCTGTTTGAATCAAACAATTTAGACTAATATTACTCTTTCCAGTATATTTATGAGTATGCTACTGTCCATGGCCCTTTATGACACAAGAGAAGTGTGTGAGGGGCATGTGCCTCAGAGCCCATTGCCTATGGGGTTTCTGCTGTTTGGCCCAAAGAATGGGCTAATATCCATATTTTCTTTGTCTTCATTCTCATGGAAGAAGAAACTGGATTTGAGGTGAAACATCTGGCTTGTTTAGGGTAAAAGTTATTTTTCTCTTTTTTCCCCATTGGCTTTTCAATTTTTTTCCTTTATTTTCCTAAATTATTGTCCCTTTTCAGAGTAAGGGCCTTATTGGAAGCCCAATGGATTTTTCTATCTGCTTCAACAAGACCTTGTACCAGGCCCTAGATATCGATACGGATTTCTTTCCACACTCCTTTGTGACTGTTCTTTTGTGATCCCTGGTGGAAATGGCTTGTGCATTTCCTGAAGACTTTGTTATATCCCTTCCTACTGTTCTATCCTTCCTACATGTGAACATGTGCTTCCTTATTCATGAATGTTCCATTCATGTCAGCATCATCCTAGATAACATACATTTTTGGGACTTTGGATGGGTCATTTCCCGAGGAAATAAAGATTGTGGAGGACTGGGGGAAAACGGCTGCAGCGCTGATTTTAATGCATTGCAGCACTGCCAGGGACATATCGGTTGTTTAGGGAAATACAAAGGAGCCTGCATTTTATTAAAGTCTCTACCAGACCATTAAGAGCTCAAAATATGCAAGAAATTATTCCAAACCTGCATGTGATCTACTGCTTGAACAAGTTCCCCAAGGATGTGCTCATGGCCCAAGTGACCAGGACAGCAGCATTACAGACTGAACTTCTTCTTTCCTAAACAGCAGGCTTTGGACAGAAATTTAGCGTTTAATACCAGCACTACTGGCTGACAGTCTCTGGCATGCAATGTGCCTACAAACCTAGGGCAGAAGAAATTTTTCTTTTGCTTCAAACAATGGCATCCTCTACATATTAGCAAAAATAAATCCTGCATGTCTGGTATTCAGAATGGCTTTCTACATCCAGTATTTCTCCTGGAAGACACTGATTCTACTTAAACACTAGCCTCCAGCCAAATTTGGTTTAAATTTGCCTTGGCATTCAGTCAATAGTAGGGTGCATGGACACACTCTTAGGCATGTATTGCTCTGACCATACAAGGATTCCTTTCTTAGGGGGAAAAAGGAGCACCAGAAAGCCTTGAAATACAGGTATTTCACTGGATATATTTGAAACCCAATGTTGTTGAGACCATTTTGCACCTTGCTCGAGTTTCCCATCTGCCATGTGTACACACAGTCTAACATCTCACATATTGTGGCAGCTTTGAGAATGGCTCAGCTGCAGGGCCTTTCACCTCTGCCTACCTGCCCTCCCTTCTTTATTTACGAACCTGCCAAGCTGTCAATGTTATTTTAAAAAATCTTGCTACTTGACTTTGTTTACACTAGTTGTCTCACTGCCTCAGAATTGAGCTTAGGGTATAACCCTGCATTTAAACACTTACTCTGCTTTTGCTTCACCCGTGCACATTTTCACTTCTCTACTCTAACCCGTTAGTCACATGCCCCTTGTCTCCTCCCCCTGAACATGCAAGTGAAGTATCCATATGGTTTCTGGTTTCTCCTTACCTTCAAAGTAAATCTGTAAAGATTTACTCCTAAAACAGACATATTCCTGAAAGTTGCACTGGAACAAATAGCTGGTAGGAGCACCTGCAGGTTTTGCTACTGTTCTCTATTGCCAGGCTACCAATGTACAAAGAAAAGAAAATAATTATGCACTTCAAAGTGAGTCAATTCAGTGGGAGTAAATGCAGAATATTCTGTCTCTTCTTCCTTGCCTGTCAGCATAACTGAAGCTTGGAGGAAATTTCTAAAGCATGTGAAAATCTAGCAGTCAGGTCTATGTGGAAAGATCAGTTACATCTTCACAGAAGCCTTTGGTTTACTCACTCAGTTCTTTGTGCAGACTAGGATTTCTCTGTCTTTCTTGGTTTTCACCCAGGTGAGCCAGGTGGCAATAATTGAACTCTAGGTTATGGAAACGCATACATTTTTGTAGAAGGAGCTATGAGTAAAAAGCAATGGCTGGAGCTGCCTTGGCAGCCACTGTGACAGGAAAGCCCTTTCTCTGCTCAATGTATTTGGTTTCCTAGAGTAAGGCACTATACACGTACAGTCCCTGAGGTAGGGCATCCTCAGGAGTGCTCATGAGCATGTGGTTTAAGGAAACTAGCAATTGCTATCTTACTGCTCCCAATCAAGACATTTCTTTTTAAATAACTTCCCTCTTTATTGGCTTTAAGTCCATCTGGTTGTGTTTCCTATGTTCAGAGGATCTTATAGGAGGAAGTGGGTGGTCATCCAGCTAGAAATAACACCATGCTGTCACACCATCTGACTGTTTTCTGAGATCCTCCCAAGCATATTGCCCAAAAGTGACCTCCTGACTACTTATGTGCTGGTGGGGATTAAATGTTCAGACAAAACGTGTGAGCAACAGATGAAGCTGCATTGTAAGGAGCTGTTCTCCAAGGACATTCCTCCACTTGTCTCTCGAACAAGATCTGAAACAACATCTGGACTAGGATTTTTGTCACATGTCTTTAAACATTTGACTTCAGTGACACATTCTGATAGCACCTACCAGCTAAGGATTTTATTTATATTTGAGATTGTATTTATTGTCTATTCATAAAGTACTGCATAATAACTCAGACCACATTTATTGAGGCTGTTACAATTATGTAACAGGCTATTATGCTTCTAATAGTTAGCTGGCACCACTCAATTACATATGAATTAAATAAGTTTTCTAGTTTGCTAAGAAGCCCAGGGTTGTTAGCATGGATTTGTTGCTGGTAACCAGAACAACCTCATGTTCTGGATACTGTGTTTTCCTAGGTGACAGATGCCCACAATTTTGGCTCACCTTCTCTTTCCTGACTTGTACAGATTGCCCTGAAAAGGGAAGACAAGGAAAGTAGAGAGCAGAGGCTGGAACAAGAGGCTGAAGAGACTGGCCCAAGATAACACAACAGGAAGTCTGGGGTGGGTCAACATGTGAACATGGATCTCCTGAAGTTATAATCTCATTTCACACTGCTGGTGGTGAAGGTGGAAATCCTACCCCTGCTGCTATTCCACACCCCAGGGGAATCTCTTAACTGCCTGGCAAGTGTTCCCCTGTGGTGAGGGACTCTGGTTTAAAAAAAAAAAATTAAAAAACTTTGAAAGGTTTTGTTTGGGTTTTGGGGTTTTTCCACCTTAATGTGGAAAGGGAACATTTATGAAATCTCATTTTCATGGGGTGGAAAATTGCTTCTCTCTCTACTCTGCAGTAGATTGATAAAAGACTCATGATAGCAATTGAATGCTGGGGGGGGAGGGGTTTGATCTGTGCAGCTGTGCATAATCCTTATTATTTTTACGAGTCACTGGAGGCATTTGGTAGGGTCAACACGGTAAGAAATCTGGACCTGAAAGTGAAACACAGTGTCTGTCAGAGGGGCCAGATTTTAATTGGAAACTAAATTTCATTTTGGAGGAAGACGAAAATACCACACTTCTAATGAGATCCAGGGCACTCCAGAGAGCAGCCTGCAAGTAATATTTAAATTTTAAAAGTCCTGTTTAGAAAGACCTTTTGTAAATGACTCCTTGATACTGTAGGTAGATAAATGCACTTGAGCTCATTCCTCACAAATGAGAAACCACATATAAAACATGCGGATGACTTAAAGTAGGATTTTGAGAGTTGTTTTAACTATAACCAGGAAAAGTTTATTATTATTTTTCAAACTGCTCAAAGAAGCTAAGGTTTCCTTTCTTAAATATTCTGAAGGGGATTGTTTTTATATGAAAGTGGAAAGCAAGGACCAAATTAATTGTACATGAAAAAATCAAGTTTTCATTGGATGTTTTCAATTATGAGACTAATTGAGGGGATGCTTTTTTGTTTGTATACCTTTTTTCTTTTTTAAGTTTGTATTTCTGCACCTTGAAATAATTCAGGCTGTCCAAAACATAGTACAAATGTTTGTACTTATAAATGAGATTTTAGAAGTGGAAGTAAGGATTCATTTGGGTATTTGCTCTAACCAGGTGAGACCATGAGCTCAGGTTTTGATTCTTAAATAGTTGTTTGATGAGGACAGAGATTTTGTGTGTTGTACATTGCAAAAGCCAGAGGATGAGGGCCTAGGAAGAAAGGATGGTGGGTTCCTGCCTCTTCCAGCATGCAAGACCTTTGGAACAACCTGGGAAATGGAGAAGGATGCAGTGATCCTAAGTGCAACAATGCTAGAGTTCACTACCTAAAGGAGAAAAGGAGGCAGAGGAGTGATTTTGCTTTCCTATTTCACCAAGTGTACTCAAATATCTTAAGTAGGCTGCAAGTTCTTTTGGTTAAAGAATGAGGGTGAGATTCTTTCCTTCCTCCCCCTCTGTTATTCCTAACCTGTGGCCTCAGCTGATTTGCTCAATAGCAGAGCCTTTAAGAAACAGATCCCAGCAGAGAAACGATGGCATGTGAAAACATGCAGGCATCCCTGGGGTGTCCTTTTGTGGTAATTAAAACTAAGTCAGGACTAAAGAGATTAGTAACCAAGCCCAAGAGGAAAAATTGGGTGAGGAAGAGTTAAAAATGTCCCTTTCTTTCTGTTGTGTGAAAGTGCAAGGCTGATAAAATAAACAGATCTGTTGAAATCGGGCATTTCAAGCCAAAGACTGGCCACTCCAAACTCTGTAGGGAATAAGGGTAATACCTGTCTCTGTACCACACACCAAATCACACTCAGCTGTTTTTTAATTGGGCTGCCCCTGAGTCCAATGTGAGTGGGTTATCACCATGTGAAGGAGCATGGCACAACCCCAAACCCCCTGAACTAATAGATTCACAGTAATTTCTTTTGCAGCCGGGTTGACTTGGTCTGCACTCCGGGCACAGGGATGGAAGGTTAAATAGAGGAGAGGAAAGAAGAGAAAAAGAAATGATACTTGAAGAAACCATATTTTTTGCCTTCTCTCCAGCATATATCAGTGGATAATGAAATTTTTCAACTGATTAGATGCCCCATTGGTTGGAAAATTTGGAAGCAATCATGCAATTATATCGCAAAACCTCAGAGTCATGTACATTCAGCCAAGTAGAGAAACCAACTATTAGCAAAAATAGAGAGAGAGAGAAGAAAAGAAAAAAGACTATTTATATTGCAATACTGGTCCTAAAAAATGGAAAAGAAAACACAATGGAAAATTTTCTGCAAACAATTAAAGGAGGGGGAGAAGGCTCAGGATGGGTCTGGTGTTTCAGGATAAATATAGAATTTATAACATAGTAAGAGCTGTTTTTAGTGGGCCTTAATTGAAACTACATTGCTTGCCCCTCTACTGCTGCATCCCGGTGCTGCAGTCCGTGAGAAAAAGAGGGACTGGGTGACTTTCCTAGTAAGGGACTGATACATCTCACCAGAGAAAACAATGACTGGCAATGCTCATTGCAAGAAGTTGGGGCACTTTTCTAAACAGGGGCATGGACTTGTGCTCTGCTCCACGCCACAATGTCTCTGCTTGTGACAGGCACTGTTCAGCCCCCATCTGCTCCAGGAGCCATCTGACACACAGAGTTTTGCTAAATGAAGTCAGTTGCCTGAACTAACGTTTTTTTTCTTTTTCTTTTACTACTAAGAGAATTTCTTGCTCCTCTTGGTGACAGGATGAAGGGAAACAATGATTTTGTGCACCCCAAATTGCCTAAACAAGGACTCAGAAACACAGTGTTTTCATCAGTAGGAAGATGGAATGATTTGAGGGGTGAAATCTGACCCCACTGAAGTCTCAGTAACATTGTTTTGGTCTTGGGGATTAGAAACTGACTTCAGCATTTCCAGCGTCTGTCATCAGCCTCCTTCCTTTCCAGCTGCCCACTCTCTCTCCAGGGTCTCTAGGGATGACCTTGCACATGAAGGCTGAGGTGACATCCACAAGGGAGCTGTGCACCAGCCCTGGAATGTTGTGAGTGGTGAGTGATCAGAGCAGGATCAGCAGCACCAGAAGAAGGGGCAGGTGTCTCCAGCAGGTTATGTAGTAAACTGAGGGCCACATCAGCTTCTCAGAATCCAGGGTCCTGGCTTAACTTATTAGCCAATGATGGACCCAGTCACTGATCAATACCTGGGATCTGGAATCTGGTCCAAGTCCACCTTTTTTAGTCTTCTTTTTCTCCTTTGAATGGACTTCAAATCAATTTTAAATCCTTTTACAGTGAGGGACGAAAAGGAAGAGATAGGCCAGGATGGAGTGGGTAGAGGAATTAAAAGAAATATTAGCATATTGTTGGCACATATGAATGGGGAGAAATTGTTGAGGTGACCCAAACCATAAATTGAACCTGAACTAGCTACTTAACTGATTGCCTTACCTTGTCCCCATCCTGAATGTGACAACTGGTTTCTTCCCAGAGGCATTTCATCCCATGCTGCCTGCTGGGATTGGAAATGCTCCACTAGGTTTGATGTCTCAGTACTATTCTATTAATGGAAGAAAAGTGTCCCTTCCCTTTGGCATTACAGATATGTGACATTCATGAAAAACTAGAAGTGTTTTTATTATTTAATACTATTATTTCCCAAGATAAAAAGAAAATATTTGGCAATTCCATGCTTGTTGGTGCTGTGGTTTGATCTGGTTCCCCAGAAAAGTGGGAGCTGTTCTTTGGATTCTGAAAAACCTCCTGGGGTGAGGGGAAATTGGTGGCTCTTTGGGAGCTTCCTGGAATGTGAAATGCTATTTAGCACTGGCTCTGTGTCCTCAGAGGCTTGGGAACTCCGGTGTCTCAAAGCTCTAGGGAATGCCAGGGAAGGATGGGCAATTAGATGGGTTAAAAGGGGGAAATCATTAGAAGCATATTCAGATCAGAAACTGCAAGAGAACAGTTACATTCTTTGCCTTATTCTTTACATGAATGTTGAGAGCCAGTGGAAAAAACAGACCATCCCAGGGCTGGATCCAGGCCTAGCAGAGTCAGGGTTATGTTTCTGTTTTGTTTTCCACCAAAAACTCAACACCCCTATTTTCTCTTCTTCTCTTGCAGGGAAAGAAACTGAACTCAACAAAGAGTTGAGTTCACCCACCAGCTCTTACTGTCCCACTGAGTCTTCCACAAAGTCTAGGTGCCAGCAGGAGTAAGGCTTTTTTACAAGAATTTTTTGCCTGGTCTCCAGATGGCTGTGCATCAAATCTGTCCCACAACATGGGAAATGAATGCTGATCTCTAATCTGCTCACACTAAAGAAAAAAGACCCTACCCCAGGCAATCAATTTGCAGCAGAGTAAGGTTTGTGGTGGGAGCAGTTGTGCGAAATCTCAGGTTCTTCTATGCAAGGTGTGGGGATGGCTGTAGCCATACAGCCTCAACAAGGCTTGAAGGGAGATCAAAATGACAGTGCTTTTCCCATATGTTGGAGGATCTGACATTGTCCTCTGTAACTCTTTGAGGCTGACTTTAAAATAACCTGTTGAAAAAGAAAGGGAAAATATATTTATTTGAGGCTTTCACCACATGTACTTCTTTAGTAAAAAGTGGGCATCCATCTTGAATCTGTCCAACTTACAGTGAAATCACCAACCAGAATGCTTCCTGGTTTGAGAAGAACTAATTTTTTTTGTATACAAAAATCCATCATTTTTTATAGGAAAGGAGAAGAAAGTTTATTTTCTCTCCACTTTTCCTGGGGGGATGATCTCCTGTGTTTGCTGTAGGCTGGTCTTTGCCTTTGTCCCCACAAAGACAAAGAATTTGAGCCAAATTCTTTCTAGGGAGCTCATGAGAATCACTGAATTGTGCTCTCTCTTTACATCATGAACTGAGAATAAACTTTGGCCTCCACTTTCTAGGTCTAGAAGTTTCACCCCTGTGCAGAGCACTGCATGCCATCTTAAACACATTATAGTCTTGGTTATTGCCTTTTCATCTGAAAGAATCCTCATGTCTTTTGATCTGGATAGTTTTTTGGGTATTTTTTTCTTTTCCCATTCTTCTCATTCAGTGATTACTCACAGTATCCCAACAGCAGCTGTGGAGGGGAACCCTTGCACAGTCCTTTAGGTCCCAGAAGAAGGTCTGTGAAATAAATGATTGTGGGTCAGTGTCCCTGTTCAAGTGCTTCACCACTTTGTCCTCAGCATCTTCTAAACTGTGATTATTACCATGTCCAAATCTGAGACTAGTAAAATGAGAGACCTGGGAGAGAACTAGTGAACTTTGCTATTTTACTAATTTCTCAATCATTTAATTCTGTTGGCAGGATTTATATTGTTGATTGGATTTGGAAGGCAGATCAGCTCTTACAGCTCCAAAAGTCCTTTAACTTCCCTTGTAGAAAATGAAGAACCTGTCGGTAGATCATCCACAGTCACTAAATTCGTGTCCTTTGCTGCATCTGAAGGTCTCCAGAGGGCTGATCTGAAACCAAGGTTATTTCACATAAAACCAAATCTGAAGGTGAATTCCTATTAAGCAAAGTGGGAGTCAATCCTTGAGACTGTTTGAACTCTCTGGAGTCTTTTTGGGAATCAAAGGGGTCACTTTAGCCATATGGAAAGAGATCTGTTGCGGGGAAAATAAAACAACATGCTTGCAAAAGAGAGCAGAAGTCCTGCAACAGTGCACACACAAAATGTTCTTCTTTATATATAAAGAAACTTAGTGATGAAACCAGTTTGAACTGACAATTTTGCATGAGAAGCCAGTGCCACTAATCACTTGCAGCATGAAACTAGAAAAATTTGTAGAGGAGTCCAAACTCTGTTCCGTTGCAGACTTTGGTTGTTCTTTCGTCCACTTAGATTGTTTTTTGTGGGATCACTTCAGCACAATTAAGAACACTTCCTTTGACCTACGCAATTTATATCAAAAATTTTTTGGTTATAAAACCAAACTGAGCACAATTCCACTTTTAAGAATTAAATCCTTCAATTACCCATGTACAAATCCTCAGTAAAGGTTTTGGCTTTACTGCTAAAGCCTTTATAACCCACAGAGGAGAGCCTGCACATAAAAACCCATGAAAATTAATGAACATGGACTTGCAGCAGTGAGAAATTTGGAATTCCTGTTCCTTGGGAACTTCCAGCGTGTCAAAACTTATTATTCTAAGCTGAAGCAAGTACTTTCAACACAATAAATTTTCACCAAAAAAAAAATAATTTCTTATTATTTTTGTAAAGAATTTCCAATACTTCAAATGTTCTTGAATAGAAATTATAATGGAGAACTACCTATATTGAAACGTTTCCTTTTATTTGCTAGATTTGGAACACATGCTCCATTTGCCTGAAATTCATTTAATACTGGACGTCACATTTTGTGAGGGTCTCTATTTTGACTTTGTAGTTAAAAGGCCAGAGCCCCCAGGCTTCCCTAAAGACTAAACTTTTCTGTCCAAATTACATTTCTCATGCAGCACTGGAGTCACATGAGTATCAAACATAGCACATAATTCCAGCCAAGCCGAGTGCATGTTATTTCTTGGGAGCTGAGTCCTCCAAAGGACTATGGGTCCATAGCAGAGAGAACAAAGTTCCCAATTAAAACTTCCACAAGGCAATGCTGAAATAATGAAACTAAGCTGAATGCCACGGTGAACCAAGACTAAAAAAATAATTATTTTGTATAAATAAAAAGAAAAAACATTCTTTTATGAACCTGGGTTGTGTTTCATTTGGATTGCAACACTTCATTTTGCATTATTCCCACTGTGATTTTTAAAATTCTTCACTTTGGAAGATCAGTCTGGTGAAAATTGCCATTCCTGTTGGAACCTTGCACCAGTGGAAATATGCAACATCTCTGCTGCTGGTAGATACCTCCTCCTCCTCTCTGACAAGAACCGGTGCAATCCAGCGTTTAGTGAATCAACCTAGGCAAGAACAAAGAAGCCAGAGGAAGTCAGGTGCTATAGCCAGATGTCACCAGTAAAAGTACGTAGGGCTGTTAGTCATCTCAAATGACTTCTCTTTCTCACTCTCTCCCTGCCAGCCCTATGTCTTTTCTGCTGACAGATAACTGCTATCCTAAATGCTGTGTTGCTCCACAGCACCTTATCAGGAGTTCCACTGATGTAAGGGGATGATTCTCTCATATAGAGAGAAGACTGAAACCAAGGACATTTCTGAGAAAGAACTGATCTCCCCAGTGTACTTGCTCTGTTACAGAGCAAGAAACTGAAGTTGCAGTAGACACATGTTCCTATTTTAGCCAGAATTCGAGCTTCCTGTTGCAGTTCAATGATCGTCTTGGGGCCAGATCTCCAGTGGGTACAAAACAAAGTCATTCCTGCTGCTTAAACAGTTTGAAATGAGAAAAGAGCCCCCTCTCCTGTGGCATTCATTGCACTTGTTCCTGTTATACCCACAAAGCATTCAGCATTGCCCTAAACATCACCCAAAAGGCTCCCTGTCCTAATCCAGCCCACAAAGTCAAGAGCCTGGGAACTGAATAAAAACCGACTGTGCAAATGCATTTTGTAGGTCACAGGAAAGAAAAAAAAGGGTTCATAGAGCACATTTCAGTTTTCATTGGTGCTTCTGGCAACCTTCTTCCCCTACACATCATCATTGAAGAGACAAAACCCAGGCTCCCCATTGCGTACACAAGAAAGGGAGACTTCCCTTGTGCTTTGCTGTGCTGCAAGCTGTAAATTTCTGAAGAGCTCTGCTATAATCTTTTGCAGTCTGCAATCCCACCCTTCAGCTTAATGAAATGGAATGGTACAAATGCTCTCTGGACATTTCACTGATGACAGTTACCCAAAGTTTGTTTCAGCTGTTACAATATGGCTATTTTATTGTCTTTTTTTTTTCCCTTGTACAATTTCATGACTAACTATGTGTAAAATGGAAGGAATTTGACTATCCTTTCTTCATCCAGTTGGACACAAACTGGACTGGATCCTTTAACTCACTTTTCAGCTGGCAAGGCTTGCTTTCTGTTTTCTTTTAAATGTCAGAAAAGGTTAAATAGGCTCTTCAAATCTGCAATAGATTTGGAAGATCTCTGGGGGTAAAACCTTCACAAGAGAAACAGTTTATATTAGTTCAAACAACAAACTCAGGTTCTGAACCTGGAAGGCAAGTAAAACAAACCTCAAGCACATCTCACACAAAAAATCATAGGACTTGTTTTTGTCAAATCTCATAATATAACGAAATCTTTTGAATGGTTTGAATATCTTTAACTGTCTTGTTGTTTAGGGCTTCTTTGCTGTTGTTTTTTTATTTGATTTGACTTATATTACACTCTTATTTTACAGTTTGTAAATATTCATGCAGATCAGGGTGCCAGACATGAGAAAGTGACTCCCACCATTTTCCTGTGTTTGCCTGGTATCCTGCTTGGCCACAGGGATTACAAAGGGGTCAAGGCCCTAGCTAGCCTGCCTCATCTCTTCCTCACTTGAAGCAGAAAGCAAACACAAACACCGTGAAACTTGAAGGAAAGTTGGCGAGAACTTCGGCTTTCACAACTCACTGAAAAATCCAGCATTCCTCATACCACTGAAACACTACCATCCCAGCTCAGCATCTGCCTGGCAGATACAACCTTCACCTCAGGTAAAGGGCAAGGAGAGAAGACAGTAAAGTGGTGCTTGGATCCACAGAGCTGCCTATTAGACATACCATCTCAAGATATTTTAATATTGAGGTAAGATGGGACCTTGTATAGGACAGAAGAACAATATGCAGAGATTTTGAAGAGTGGTGGTGTGTTTTGGGTGACTCAGGCCTTATGCTTTCAAAGTCCAAACACAGTCCACACTAGAGGACAGATACACTAATGTCAAATTCCTGCTGATTCAAAAATAGCATGTCTTCTACTGCCAGCTACATTCAAGGACCTTACAAATTCAGGGTGACCATTGTTTTAAGATCGTTTGGATGCATCTTCTCTTGTTTCTCACTGCCAATATTGTTCACAAGGAAATAGAGAGAATTTGGCCAGTGAGTAAAAGTTCTTGTGCAGAACAACAAGTCTGGATTTGTTGCACATGCCCTGGGGTACTTGGAGTCAGAGACTCAGAACGTGGCAAGCATCTCGTGAGGCAATGCTTTCCTGATAACTTGACCAACAGCAAGTGTACCCCAAAGCAGAAGAACCTCTGCTTCTGCTTCAGGTTTCCCACTGCAAATGGAAAAGTTCAGGTAGGACATTAAAACTGGAGAACCCCTTGATGCCATCATCAGTGACTGAAGTTCCTGATAACTGGTCATCCCTGCCTGCTCTGTCCTCACCTTGCTATGGAGAAGCCAACCCTGTGTGCAGACTCCAGACAAGAGCTTAGGTAGGATGTGGTGGAGAGAGCACAGGCACGTCTGAGCAGAGGGATCACATTACCATGGTGCTAAGCCCCTCACCTCAGCACTCTTGCCAGTGCCAGGATCCCGTCCCAGCAGTCTCCTGCTTTGAGAAAAATGTGAAAAGTGGTTTAATTGGCCTCAGGCCTGTTATCACTTATGACAGCAATGATCAGAAACAGAGGCCATTAACAGCCCTAGTATTTAACTCATACATCCACTTATAGAGAGGTCCCTGTCTGAATGATTAATGTCATCCCAACATATTCCATTAACAAAAATATGAAGCACTTTGATTTTTTTCCCCCATGTGACTGACAACATAAACACGTTGCCAAAAGCACTGAACAGATGGTAAGGCACTTAGGAAAGTTTGCTACCTTTAAAGAAGTCACTGGCCTTCAGCGAGTACTTAAAACCACCACGGGCAGTAATTTAAAGAAGGCTATTCTTCAACTCCAGAGTGAAATGGAGGGAAGCACAGTCACTCTGCACCCTTCATACAACAGTAACTCTGCATTCCCATGATGGTTTCTGATGGGAAGCCACTCTCTTATCTGGTGATCTATCAGTAGAGAATGGCACAAGGAGCACAGGATGGGCAGAGGGTGGGACAGCAGCAGGCAGGGAGTAGAGCTCCAGTACATACAGTGCCACAGCATCAGCATTCGCTCCTGGATCACTTGCAGCTGCCTTCTCCATCCTTCTTTGCTGGGAAGTATGCTCAATTTGCATTTTCTACACACTAAGCCTTACATCCTCACCTGACAGTATCCTTGGGTCTGGCTGTCTTGGCAATCAGACTACTCTTTCTCATAATTTCCTAGAAATCATTACCAGTTTCACCCTCCCCAGTGTCCTGTTTCACTTTTGGGTCTTTCAACAGCTTGAATAATGAGCATTGATCAACAACAACTTAACTTCCACAACATGAACTAATTATTTCTGCAGAGACCTCTTACCATGAAGACAAATATGGAGGGGACTTTGTCTTCCCTGCTGCTACCTGAGGGAGTTTCACATTTTGTTGTTCTCCTCATCTTCCTACGACATGGATTGTACAGCCTCTTGTTCTAGCAGCTGGTATAGCTTGCAACATACCCAGGGCAAAAAGCTGGTTTGCTGAAAACTGGAAGGGACTAAACTGTAATGAGAAACCTGAAACACCCCTTTTCCCACTTCTGTTTTTTGCTGTGTAAGCTATCTTCATTCCTCAGACTTTACAGTCACTTTATGAAGTTGTGCATTCAGAAGTGAGTTTGTTCAATTTCTTCTGAGTTATTTCCCACAAATATTCTTGTCATTTTCTCATTATACTACTACAAAGTTTTAAATATAAGGATTTTTTTAATTTTGAAAAACATTTGTGTCAGAGCTTTCTAGCCCTAATATATCACTATAATTTGTTTTACTATGCCTTTTTTAAGGTAGATCCTTCATCCCCAATGGAGATATTGTGACCTTTCATAAAGTAACTTGAATACTGTAGAATTTTTTATGTACAGGCACTGTCCTGATAGCTCTCTTCCTTGGATCCTGCTATCGATGAACTGTCTGAACCCGTTTCAGCCTTTCTTTTTTGCCATCAGATGGCTATTAACTCACTTAATAAATATTGATCAAGAAAGAGAGTAGCCTGATTAAAGAAATGTGGAAGATATATCATGAAAGTAAGCCTTGGACATACTTTGGACAACAGGTCTTGTCAAACAAATGTGATGCCATTCTGTAATGTAAGCTACTGTTCAAGTCTGACTCTAAGGCAAAAGGTAAATAAAGTTAGCAGAAAAAATATTAATATTCCCACCTAACTAACCTCTCTTTGCCATCCTATACCCTTTGTTAGAGCATGGGGGCAAAGATTTATGATTTGGTGTTTAGCACAACTAAGAGCCAGGCATGGCCATGGAGGCTGGGGTGTGTACCAAAAATATAGGTATTGATGCAACAGACTTCCCCATCCTGAGAAAGGAGCCATGTTTCCATTGAGAGTACAGAAATCCTTCAAAAATTTACCTAAACTTCTAAGTTAGTATGACTTCCAAAAACAACAATCAGTATCCAATTACTGCTTAGCAACTTTAATTAAACATAGCTCATTAGAGAGCTCATTAGAAATGTTGTATGTTTGGATTGCTGTCATTAGTTTCACTGAATTGCTAGGGCTCCATATCTTGATTTAAAGCAAATGAGTACGGAACGTTATATAAAGCAGGAATGAATTAAAAACTGACTGACAGATCTCACAATTTCAATCGGGGGAAAGCCTGAATGACTGTATTTTTAGTGCTGCTGTTCTAGGATGAGGCTCATTTTGGATCTGTGCTTTCCTCACTGATTTACTAATGGGTATAAAATCCCTGCTGATAAAAGTTACTCTGTGAAACAAGCATTGCTGGACCAATGATCTATAATCAAAGCATTCAACTGATGAATTCAAATGAAATATTTCGGTAAAATTTTCTGTCTAGGAGAAAGGCAGATCATCATACCTCCACAAAGACAGGTCCTCACCACAGTGTCTTAAGATAGTTTTTAGCAAAAAGACTGTTCATTCTGGTTATGAATATGTGCTAAACAGGGCTGAGGAATTCATAGGATATGTTGAAAGAGAAATAGTAACCTAACAGACGACATTATTACCTCTGCAGATGACATTTACTGATGCCAGGTGGTTGCATCCTGTTCTGAATCCACACCTAAAAAATGATGCAAACCCATCATATTTAGCATAACAAAACCACATGGTTGTTTTGGGCCTGTAGAAATCCCCTCACCAAGGGAGAGTTAAAGTCAATGTGTTTAACTAATCACAAAAGCAACTGGGGAGACAAGAGGTGACTTGATCACTCTATAATTGCCTTCCCAAGGAAAAAATAGCAGTTGCTAAAGAAGTCCTTAATTCAGCAGAAAAATGCAGAAAAAGAACCAGTAGCTTGGAGTTGACTTAAAACTTGGCACATTATTTAACTGGGAAGGGATAAGAATCAGCTAATTAGCGTAATCTGCTTATAGAAACAAAGAACATGCCTTGTTCTCTTGTTCTCATGTTCTCATGCCTTGTCTTCTCCAAATAAGACCTGAGCATCTCTCTAGAAAGCACAGTTTCACTGAGCATCATTAATGGCTTTTATTAGGTGGTGACCAGGAGAAAAACTGCACCAAGGATTCATGAACCAGTCAGATCAGATAACTCCAATGGTCTGACCTGGATTCAGATACTTTAGGACTAAGAACTGCCTGGTACTGACCAGGGCTATTTGAGATGTTTCATAGTAGTACAGTAACATTTCAAACAAATTGTATTTGTCTTGTATCTACTGCAGATAATCCTCTTGGGAAAAATGCTTTAAAAGGCGTTCGTGGAAAGTTTGGCTGCCACTATATTGATTGGATTACTGGTAGCAGGCTGAGACAAACCTTGCAAAGTCATCTAGTACAACTAACACTTATTTATATGTTCTTTTTACTTCTTTCTAGGTGAAAAGTCTGAAATGACACAAAATCAGCAGGTTCTCCTGTAACAGAATTCATGTGACACTGGCATACAGGACTGCAGTCATAAATCGAGCTAAACTGAACCTTTAATGACAGTAGTTTTTATCTGATGCTAGTAAGACCAATCTCTTATAGAAACTACCTTTTTTTTTTTCTGTTTTGACTTCTTTTGGGTTGAGGAAAACCCAATACCTAATAATCAGCAACTTCAGTGGAGTCTATCTAGGCCATATTCATTTGTCTGTCTTCTTTTTTTAGCTAAATTTTTGTATATATATCCTGACAGTAACCTCCTGCAATGGAGGAATATGACATCTTGGATTTATCTCACGTAGGAAAAGCCATAGAAAGTGGATGGCCTTCTTGATTCTCTTGCATTAAGATCACCATGCTTGCTTGGCCCATGTCCACAGACACCTCTCTTTTCCAATAAAGTAATATTTTTGGAAAAGTCACATTAGATGGAGTTATCTTTACCATTGAAAATTTTCTTTGTATTTTCTAGAGTTTCTTGAATTCTCATACCAAGATATGTGTGCACATCTCATCCGTAATATCCTCAAAGTGTTATTCATGACCTACTAATTTCCAAGGCATATGAGAGAAATAAAATGACTGATTTCACTGATGTTGTTCCTTCCTAATCCATTCAGAACATTTTGAATTTGAGAGAGGAGTTGTTTTCTTGAGCAATTTAGTTTTTTCTGGTTGTTTTCCAAAAACTAGGCAATGTTGGATAATCATTCATTTTCCAAGTACACCATGGTGCATGGTCAGACTGTGACCTGTCTGTCTGGAATAATTTGCAGGATCCATTTTGCTATTTTATCCTGAAGATGTGACACTAAGACATATCTTCCATTAGCACTTGTTTATGCACTGTGATACACCGATAAAACTAACCAGTCAAACCCCTTTGTTTCACTCATCCACAGCAGTCAGGTATGGACCGGTAGACTTCGGGATGTCTGGAGCTAAGAATACGCCTAATACACAAAAAATCCAGGTTGTGATTTCAGAAAGTCTCATAGTTTACGGCCAGTGAACATACTCCCAAATGCTGGAGTCTTTTCATGAATGTCTGAGCTTCTGGTTCGGAGATGGACAAGATCTGCCCACACAGATGAAGTCTGCTGATCTCTTCCTGTATGATATGCATCTTGCCAATGTCTAAGTCATTTGAAAATACCATATACTTTATACATACTGGAAGAATATTCAATTTATGCATCTTTTGCTGTTAACACTAGTATCTCCACCCAGCTGTTAAAATTACATTTTCTTTCAACCAAATTTGTTATATCTTGACATTCTCCTAAAAAGAACATATCCATTTTTTTGGCAAACTTCTTGCAATTATCATTGACTCTTTTGTTGTTGGTTTGGTACTTCAGATTGCTGGAGGAGAATGTTCCAAAGCAACGCAGTGAATTTTTTTTTGCTTTATTTCTCTGGAAAGGTCAACAAGCCAAGGTAAAATCCGTGCAGTTGTTTTGTGAAGAAAATAAGAGATTCTGGCCCTGGAAGACATTGAACAGGACTGAAAACACCACAGAAGTCTGTAGCCTCAGGTTTGAAAAATACGAGCAGTCAGTTGTGCTAGAAAATAATTCAGTGCCATGCTTTAAAAGGTAAAATCAAAGAATTCTGTGTGGCATATAAAGTTGAAAGGAAAGCAGAATCCAAAAGGGTTGGGTGACCAGTTTTGAAACACTGTTTGAATAAGATGGATGGATTGGAGCTTGCCGTACTTGGTTTGCAGCCAGGAATAATCTTTTCAAAGCTAGAAGTGCTTTTGATCTCTGCCTACTCCTCCTCATCACTGTGAATCTCCAGGGATACAACCCTACCATGCAATACAAGGGAAAGAAAATGTGCTTCAGAAGAGGGAGAGGAAAAAGGAGAAGGAAGCCAATGAAATAGTATCTGAGAACAACACCGCTGCCTGTAATGACACTGACCTGCTGGTGCCAGTGGAAGAGTTTTGTAATATTTTTCCAGGTCTGCTCTTGTTTTTGATACTAGCCTGCGGAGTTGGTTCTGTGACTCTGTACCACCCTCAACATACTTCCAGGGGTATTGGGAATGGTTCTTATGAACCTGTGACTTGGAAGTAGACCTGAAATGTTTGCAGGCCAGAAGTCAAAATTGAGCCAAATTGATCTGACATCAGTGGGAACAGATAAATTGAGGAGCAGGGGTCTCTGCATCACTATCTCTACCCCAGATAGGAGCTGGCTGTGTTGGAGGTCAAACGCGATGTTTGCAGCATGCTGCAAACCCAGGGAATAATTTGGGAAGAAATAAAGGGGGATAATCTATCGAATGAATACAGCAGAGGGCTCAAAGGGCACATGGTATTGTTTATAATGGAATGCACACAGCTCAGCTGGAATGACATCGCAGCTCTAGTTTGAAAAATTAAGCGTCTTGTCTTTCAAGGACCATCACATCTCTTAGTTACACAGTGTGTCCAAAAGCACCTTGGCATGAATTTTGGTTTAGACTGTGCTTGTCCAGAAGGATCTGTCCATGGAATTATTGAGGCTGCAGACCTCTCCCCAGAGGTCTCTTGTTGTATCCTGTAAACACTAGAAAACCAGAATGTCCTGCTCAGAACATAGCAATCCAGTCATTTCTGGATGCCTCTTCTTCTCTACAACTCAGATGCTGCTAAGACTGAAACAGAATCACCACCTCCTGTTGGGTGGCATATCTTATGATGCATGGGAGATTTTAATAAGTTTTTTCTGTGAGTAATATAATCTCCCGGGACTGTGGATACAGGCTTGAGCCATGGAATAAATGTGGCTTTTTGGGCTTGCACTCGTCCTGAGCAACATTCTCCACTCCAAACCTCACCCTGCGCTTGCTGGCGGGAGAGTATAAACAGTCAGTTGGAAACTTCCTCTGGTTTCTTCCCATTCAATTCAGAAATCCCTGCTATGGAGGTACCCAGTGGCACCTCCAGCAGTGACCACCACGCAGACCATTTCTGAAAGTCACCATAGCCATGGCTCCAGAGAATCCTGCAAACTGCTGGCTTCCCTGAAGCTGTGCCAGGGAGCCAGGCCCTCTGGGGCTGTGGGGCTGGGCAAACCCAGGAGGGACACAGACCATACATCATTTCAGCTGAGATGGATGTCTGCCTGATAGGTGGTTGAAGGGCTGCCCAGGCCCCACTCAGAGCCCACATTCTGAGCAGTTCCTTTACAAAGTTGTTCTCTTTTCTTCGCCACCCTGCCTCACATGCATACTTATTCATGTCGTTCTTGAAGTGCCCCAGACAAATGTGTATTGCTTGGTGTTTCCCTTGCTTGTCTCTGCATCACCCAGCCCCACAGTTCCTGTCAATCCCCCTTCACCAGCTGTTTGCCAGAACATTATTAATTTCCCTAGTGTTTGGCATCCTGCTGTGCACAGGGAAAAAAAAAAAAAAAAGTAATCTTTTCTGAAAAAAAAAAAAATAGAAAGAAAAATGGAAAAATGGTAAGAGGGGAACAAGGGAGAGAGTGAGAAGAAAAGATAAAAAAAACCTTGACTTTGCCCTCAAAGGCTTTTCTTTCAGAGGTTTTATGAGTTTGCTGACAATATTAATTTACTGGCATCTCCTTCAACACCCTACCTACTCCATTGAAACTTTACTCAGCTTTTAAAACCAAACTGAATTCTAGGGAAAACTCACAAGATGCACAGAGAAGTAAATTTCAGTTTGTCAAGCATTACACTGATTAGTGGTAGAGTAAAACAAAATCTCAAAGAACAACTTTCCCTCTCACTTCTTGTCAGAACCCACATCCTCCTGTTTTTCTCCCTCACCACCACCCTCACCTTAAAAATAAAAGCAATAAAAAGGAAAATAAAATAACCCCCTTTCTAACCACTTTGGAGAATGAAAGCTTTGAAAGCAAAACAATTCCATAAAATGATCCAACTGCAATTCAAAATAAACTGGTCTCACAAAATAAATTTGGTTATAATATTTGGAAAAACCGCTGCATACGTTCCTACCCGAGGTCTGGTAAAGGGCAGCCACAAATTGTCTGATCACAAAGAAGGAATTTCCCCCTCACTGGTTTGTGGCAAGTGTACATGAGGCTGAGAGTGATGTTCAAAGAAGACGAGCTGAGCACAGCTTCTGTGGAGTGACTGACCCCTTCTCAGTTTCCACATTAAGTAGCAGTAAAAATGAAGTAAGGAGAGAGGAGGAGACACAGCTCCATACGTCAGCTGTGGTGGGAGCCAGCATAGACACAAGATGCTTAAGATCAGCAGTAGGCAGGAGGGAATCCCTAAATTATGTTTTCAAGTATCTTGATTATGACTGATAGGAACAGAAAGCCCAGACACCAGCATGAAAAAATTTCTCACCCCCTGCATCTCTGAAGAACTGACTCAACAGAAGAATTCCTAATATGAGGCCCCTTTTGTCTGCTCTCAGGTAGAGAAGACACGGGATATCTTCAATCCCACTAGCAATTCACTGTGTCAAGGAGAGCTCAGTTGAAAATAAGAAACCTTCAGGTTATTGCTGAAATCATTGTTTCTGTCAGCATTCATTATCTTTCAGATTCATTCAGCACATGGAGAAAGTAAAAAAAAAAGGAATAAAAAAAATATAAAATAAGTTGGACACTACCCTGTCTAACAGACCTCTGTGCTACCCCAAAAGCCTTCTCCTACAGCTTGTACAGGATCAGCGGATAAAGCAGAAATGAAATCAAGAGAAACAAAAGCTGAGGAGAAGCATCATATGCGTCGCCTTTGGAATCCTTCACTGTTTTGACTGCTAAATGGGAGGTGCTGTGATTAATCTGTGATTATGTGACTCACCATAATTATGTCTTGTTGAAATTGAATTTATTGAAGCATGAATCATTCCACCCAAAGTAGAACCTAATTGCACGATTGCTGTGGCAGCCATTTAGGGTTTAGAGAAGAGGTTTCTATGTTGGGTGAAGACTTCCGCTCAATTCAAGCAATGAAAAATTCTGTCTTGTGACTTGCAAAAGGGTGAAACTCGTCTCTGAAATGAGAGAAGAACCTATCCCATGAAGTTCCATTTGAAATGCTGGGAAATGTTCAGCCAACCTGACAGTGGAAAGCTTTCTCAGGCTGAGAAGGTACATTAAAGGTCAGTTTGGGTCTGTGAGCCTGCTGTCAGTGTTTGAATGTCGTATCGCTCAAGCCAGAGACCTCCCACTACTTCACTTTCTGGGCACATGCTCACCAGGACTGGTATATATTCACAATAAATCTGTAATTTCATCAGTAAGACTAGACTAGAGGAAGATGAGCCTGGCACTCCTGCTTTGGATGACACATGCAGGAGGTTGAAGTATGTGGTGTGTCGGTGGGGTGTCTCCCAACCAGCAGCTCTGCATAACAGAGAGAAAACTAAGGTCAACTTGGATTTTTTCCCCCATTTTAAAGAAGAAATCCACATTTTCTATTCAGCTGTTTGGATTTTTGGATGGAAAAGACTTTTTTTTAAATGGGAATTTTTATGGGTAGACTTTTTGTTCCATTTTTTTACCAAAAAGCCACATTTAATGAAACAGTCTTTGTATTCAGTTTAGGAGGAAAAAAATTTACATTTTCTCCTCTGATGTAAAATGGACCCTTTTTCCTAACAGACTTTAGTATAATTATTGCTAGCATACATGAAGGAGTATAAACAATGACTCTCTGGGGTAAAGAGTTTTGTACAGTTGTTAAATTTCCTGCTCTATTTTTAAAATTCTTACTGCTGCTGCTGCTGTCTATAACACAGCAGTAGCAAAGGCCCACAACAGCAGTTAAGGTTGAAAGGGGGATGAAAATTGCAATTAAAAGCAAAACCAAAGTTAGGAAATATTTTGCAGTCCTTAATGCCCAACCAGGCAGAAGAATTAGACAGGAAAAAATGGGTGAAATTTACACTGTTATTTCCTAATTAATGCCCATTCAGAGATCTGTCACTAGGTCCTAGGATAAGGGAAACAATCCTGCCTCATATCACTCAACCTCAGTGCTCTGTGTATTGTTGTTTCCCCCAATTATATTTAGCCAATGGGAAAGGGATGCAGGAGTCCCATCTGGTACAACAGAAGATGCCTCTTTGTTGGGATCACATCTGTTTTATGTTCACACTGAATCTTGAAAAGGAGATGTGGAGCCAGGGTATTTGCTTGGATATTACAGATTTTTCACTTATTTCTAGCAATGCACCCTTGAAAGCAAATATTCAGTGCAAAATAGCTGGGCCTTATGGATGGGGAAAAGGAAATAAACATTACATTTTTTGAGATACTGTATGAGTGTGTTTTTTCATAGGTGTTGCATTAGTCATCAGGAAGCTCTCCCCTTCAAGAGGAGAGGCTGCATAAGGTGTCAGCTTTTCTTTCTATATCTGCATCTCCAGAGAAGGTTTTCTCTGACTCTGTCAAAAAACTTTCCAATTTTCAGTCTGCTACTAGATACATCAGTTCTTGCATAGGTCATACATGATCCCATTTTTTTTAAAAGCTTCACCTGTTCACCTCTGTGGCTGTCATTTTATTCTCAGGCTCCTGTAATCTGCTCCAGAAGAGATGTCCTATTCATCATGGTTTCTTCAGAGACTGCTTTTGTTTGCTCTTAGATTTTTTTGGAATGGAGAGATAGAGTCACTTCTTGTTGTTCATTGCCAAATATGGATTTTTCAAAATAAAAGTAAATTGCAGTAGTTGTTCTTTTTGCATGCAAAGGTGACAAGAGGAAGCCTTTTGCCTAGAACTGAAGTTGTATTCAAGCCTTACTCAATAACTCTATCCATTTTCTGAGGTCCATTCACTCATGGTGCAAAAAACTTTTGAAACTAATCTCATGCATGATGTTAGATCCGTCCTGTTGCACCTTCATGTGTCCATTTCTGGCTTGACATTGCTGAATGCTTAATGTTTAAAGGAAAGCATGCAAAAAACCTTGCTCCAGGATGCCCCACAACTCTCCTGGGGCTTGGAAATCAGTCCCTGCAATCCCCACACATGGAACGGCACACAGCCCCTGCGAAAAGGACAGATGAGAGGAGGCAACAGAAATAAGTCCCCAAGGTTGGGCAGAACACATGTTCTTTGCCTTGGAAGAGCCCTTGATTTTCTTTCTGGTTCTCTGCATCTGCCAAGTGGAGTTAGAGCTGCAGAGAGGGATGGCTGACCATGTGTATGGACACACAGCAGTACTGCAGGCCACTTAGTCAGAGAGACAAAGAGGGTGATAAAACAGAACTTGTAAAGTCATTCTGCTGCTTCATCCCCAAGCCGTTTTGTGGATGACTGCCCTTTCCAGAGTGAGAAAAATGGGAAAAACAGTGACATTTCAAGATCAAGGTAGATTCCATGACTTTGCCACAGAATTTAGTGATGGCACTGACACCTTAGCTAAGAGCAGTAGGGTAGGAGTCTTGTTTTTTTACCACTATTCTGCTCCTGTCCCACACCAGAAGGTCTGAACACCAGCAGTCAGTCATCTTCTCACAGGGCACGGGGCCAGTCTTGATTAGATGGACAAATGTCATCTGACCAAAAGCTGTCTGCTGTCTTCATCTCCACAGGAGACAAATCTGCTCAGCCAAGCAGGTTCCAGTTATTGGCATAATTCTCACCCTTTCTCTCTATGTTAAAATTATATCTCTCCTGTGTCCAGGAATAAACTCCTGGGTTTGTAGTTCTCAAGTTTCATGCTAGGTAAATGACACCATTGGTCCCACAGAACAGGTGTCTGTTTGCTGGAATCAAAGGCTTAGGTATTCCAATCTATCTATCAATCAATCTATCTATCTATCTATCTATCTATCTATCTATCTATCTATCTATCCATCTTTCTATCTGTATATATTTGCTGAGAAATGTATAACCAGATATTTTGATGAGTGTTTTGCTGATTTTATCTGTTTCCTTTTTTCTTTTCCAGTATAACATTTTTTTAAAAGCATTTTCTAAAGAAAGAAAAACTCCCTCCAGAAGATATTTACAGACAGAAAAAGAAACTCTCTTTTCTCTCCAAGCCCCTACTGTTATTCATCTGAAAGTTGCTACCTTCCTCCCCACCACCTCTGCAGATGTCTTCACCAAATCAAAACTTTTACTCTAGAGTGCTTTTCCTGGGAAACGGAGTTTAATGTGATCATGTTGTTTATGTGTCAGCCTGTATGACTTCCAGCTAACAGCTTTGTAACCTGACAGGCAGGAAAGAATGCCTAAAAATATTGTGACTATCATATTTCATCAAAATAAGCAAGTGGAGAAAGGAGAAAGACTTTCTTACTCAGGGATCACACCTTTTATTGAACACTAGAGAATCCGCGCAAGTGAGAGTCTTTGGAATGAGCTTTTGTTTCTTCCTCTACTTACGGAATCACTTTGTCTGTGAGTTGTCACTGCTCCCCCTAATTACAGCCCCCTCCCCTGGGCTGTATCACTTTTTCAGCAAGTGTGAAATATTGCCTTGGAACCTATCATCCCACAATTCACCTTGGGTCTGGCCTGGAGGATTGTGCAATTTCTGCGGTCTGCTCCAGCGCAAACAGGAAAGAGAACCCGAGCCCCAGTTTTTACAATGTGCAGCTTGCGTGCAGGAAACGGACCTGCTCGGCAGCATCTCTGGGATGTTTATAGCTCTGCACTCCCGCCAGCGAGGCTGGGGCCATTCTCTCTGCTGGCCGAGGGCTCGGAGCCGTCAGCGTTCATTGGGCCTCTGGTGGCCCATCATCCTGCTGGAGGTCAGCTGGAGCACTCCAGGACAGATTCTCAGGCACTGATTGAGGAACAGTGGGAAGGTTTCTTCTTTTTCCAGAGAGGTGATGAAAACAATGCTTCCAACCCCCTGCCCCAGCCCCAAAAAGAATGAGCTCCAAGTTACAAGCCAAATTCATTCACTTGTTTTCAACAGCAACCCTGTGTCAAGTGCTAAGGGCACAGTCATCTGCAGTACAGTTAAGACCATAGGTGAATCCATCTCTGCCCAAGAGATCCCCTTTCTTCACCCACCTGCTGCATTTTCTACCGAGCTCAATTGCTCTATGTTACTTTGGTTTTGTCACCTTCTGGGGATGAAGTTTCTCTCTCTGGAACGGAGATGGAGACTTGGGAAACTGGGTTGAATTATTCAGCCTTTCTGTTAATCCATCCCATTCATATCCACATGGGATGAAGCCCCATCCTTCATGCAGTGGTGTTTCTACAGTCATTAATACTGCACAAATCAATCCTACAGCTCACTAGTGAGTAGTTTATGCCAGCTAAAACAGACAAGCTCTAAAAAAGACTTTCTCCCACACTTTTCATGTTACCCAAATCCATCAAGGAATAATTTCTTTTTCTGAATTAATTTTTATATCCATTGACATGTTTCCTTCACAGTTAACTTTACTCAAAGGAGGAAATGGCCTAGTCCCCGTTTTTTACTGCAGACAAGGAATTTGCATTCTCTCCTCTAATCCTTCACACCATGAAAACAGATGTGTAGATGTGGCACAATATTTTGGGACTCCCTCTTCTGGCTTTCCAGACTCTGTGCCCTGTCACTAGTTTGCTGAACTGGGTCACTCCCTCTGATAAGTCACTTTCTCCCTCGAAAGACCTTGGTTTCTCTACCTTTTATAAACTGCATTTCTGTTCCTGGGTAAGAAGCCTCAGAAAACCCAATATTAATAGCAGCACAAAGGCTACTACAAGGTGTACACTAAAATTCAGGAGATTCTTAACCTCGCCTTGGTTAAGGTGACCTTTGTGGTTTCCACCTACATGTTCTTCTGACCCTTGAGCAGTGCTGGGGGATCCACGTGTGTTGGGGCAGAAAACTGCCTTCTGCATGCCTTGAGCATGTAATCCAGTCCTGGAGAGCAGAGGGAGCCAGCACACATATTTGTGGAAAGCGAGTGGCCCTATGTGCAGCTGCAGATGTGCTCCTGCCTAGGGGAAAGACCTGAAGTCCAGACATCACTGTCCCAGGGTTTCAGGCGACACAGCAAAACCGCATATCAGCCAGACATGACAGGCAAGGAGCCCTCAAGAGGGGTTAGGAAGTGAGGACATTTGAGACACACAGACCCTTTCTTCAATGGGCACTGGAGGAGCTACAGGAGAACATGCAATCTCTGATGTGTTGAGCTATGTCAATCCTGGGCACCCAGGACTATCGAGTTATTAGAGCAATTGCTAGAAAAGCAGCAACCTCTGCTGAAGGCCAATAGAGGGGCAAGGTTCAGTATGTGACTGCAAGCTGCTTCATGTCACTGTTTCATTTTTACTTAAATGACAGTGTTGACTCAAGGAATGAACTCAACAGATCTTCTTCACTTCCCTTCTCCTGCCCCCAGTTTATGCAGTGGATGACCAGAAGCAGCTGAACAGCAGCCCTGCTTTACTAGCACAAGGTATGACATGCTGCAGCAAAAGCTTATCTACACTGAGTAAGATGATTTTCCACTGGTAAACAGGAATATCAAAGCCTTCTGCAGCAAAATGTCATTTTAGAGGTAGGGGGAAAGTCTGGTTGGATTTCAGTTCCCTAAACTCCAGCCCAAATGTGTCTTTCCTTACGGGATCTCAAAGTGCTTTATTTCTAAATCTGTGTTGTGGTGCGTATCCTTATGGTACTCTGCAACAAACAGGTGCCCATTCTCCCTCTTAGGACTGCAGATTTCCTAGAAAACTACATATTCCCCAAGGCAAAAAAAAGCTTGAACTTTTTTTGACACTTGATGCCACTCCTATTTGGGTAGTTTAATGGGAGCTGTAGTCAATCGGATTGCTAGCTTATAGAAGACAACACAGGCTTGGACAACAATTCCCAGGAGGCAACATAATGATGAAGCTGAAACTAAGTGCTAAAATTACCTCAGAGGAAGGGATCCTCCGTTGGCTGTCTCAGGGATGAAGCGCTTCCATTATTTACATTTTAAATGTCAAAACAAGATGTTTTGACATTTACTACTAATAAAAAACACTTTTGACATTTTCTGCAGATTAGAAATTCTGGGATTTTTTTTCTTTTTTTTTCTTTAACCTCATGTTTGGAATCTAAAACAAATTTTAAAATGTCAGATTTTCCCTTGGGATGGAGATTCATAATTTTTTCTCAGCTCTAGTTGTGATGCTTGGAATTACCTCTGAGAGCCAAGGGACCTAAGTCCAAACAGTGAAACAGTCTGCAGGCTCAGGCAGAGGAGAATTTCCTCCCTTTGTTCTACATTTTGAAAAAGTACTCTTTCTTAATTCTATGCCTCCTTTATCTGATAAAATTTAGCAAAACAGAAAAATACATCTAATAACTTTCTTTACTTCCTTCTTTACTAATCCCCTTTTTATTTAACCCTGCCTAAATCATGTGTGTAAATTTCCTAAGGAAGAGAAAAGGACCTTAGTGCTGCAGTTGGGACCTGTGGATGATGTTTCTCTTACTACAGTTCAGGCTGAGGTTCTGTACACCCCGTGGCCATTCCCTGGACAGACAACAAAAGTCAAAATTCTGAAGACTGCCAACATCTTGTATGGATATCCCACATCCAACCCCAGTAAAAGACCAGGAGTTGACCTTTACTATCTGCCCTGTCAGCAGGAAGTGCATTACACCTGGGAAAAACTGAAAAGCAATGAAAATCTACTGACTATTGCACAGTAACCAAGACATGAGAAACACACATCTTTATCCAAAGATTCTGCTAATATAGTCAGGTGTCAAGTCCTTGTTAAACAAGGTTTGGATGTGATGCTGGAGGCCCAAAGGAGCTTTTATCTGACCAAACTCTGTGCTTTTAAATAAGAGGAGAGCAGATGAGGGGAGCAGAGCATGTTGCTGGGACAACACAAAAAAAAAGTCTGCGAATAAAAAGTGGGAAGTGTGTTCCCATGTGCTAGCAAACCAAGGCACTGAGTTGATTGCCTTTGCACTTGGCAGTGTAAGGAAGGCATGTCTGAGCCTGTGATCAGACCCATGAGGGACTGCTCAAGTTCCTTCATGTGCCTTTGCAAACAGGCTGTTCCTCCAAAATGTGCCACATAAAGGGTTAGTGCACATGATTATAGTGTTAGCAGTGAACATGAAATAAGACAGGCCACTCACCCACAACAAAAAGCTGTTGATACTGAGGACTGGTCTGTCTGATGATGCTAAGCAGTGGCAGCTGCTCTATGATAAGTACAAGAAACTCCATGACAAAAACCATAAGTGATGTGAAGACTTTTGATAGTTAGAATAGCTTATATCCTGCAGTTGTAGGATGTGTTTTATATTTGGTTTAGAATTAGCTGTTGCAGTCCCAGATGCTCTGGCTCTTACTGAACATGACAAATCTTTGATTTACTATATCAGTGAACTACAAAGAATCATGTCCTCCAGAATATATATCCTAAAGAGATACCCTAAATAAAGCTGGCAAGGCATATATATCCTAAAGAAAAAGTGAGTAAAGAAAAAGCAGGTCTGATGGCATGCCAACAACTGAGCAAAGAATCATCAGAAAGTATAAGTAAAGGGATAAGTGTTGTCACCATCTTCCCTTTAGAGAAGAACAGTGGCTTTGAAAAGAATCTGATGTGATCTCGATGACTACTTGAAAATTTACTAGTGTTGGCTCCAGAGCACATTCCTCACAGGGTGTTAGCAGCAAAGATGCTTTTGGACTTCAATGGACTGTCAGAAGCTCCTGTCACAGCTTTGCCTACACGGGGTGTGCAGCATTGTGTTCATCTCAATTAACTGGGGGCTGCATATAAAGCTGATGTTTAAACTAAACTGGACCGCTCATTAAAAATCTCATTTAGTCTTAATGTACCTTCACTCCGATTTACCTTAATTCAGTCTGGGAGCGAAGTTGATTACTTAAATCTTAGGAAAATAAGTGTATTTAAGATAGAATTTCAATGATCTTAGGGACAAATGAACTTGTCCAAGTTATTTTGAGTTAAATAATCTATTTGGAAATAAGCTAATTCAGATTCCTTTTTTTTTTTTTTAATGTTTCTTTGCAAATAAATCTGTGCAGATAATAGTTTTCTCATCCTGTGAAGCTCTCTGAGACTTCAGAATTTTTTCATGTCCCACCACATGATAAACCCAAACTCTTTTGTAGTGGTTTTGGTTCATTTAGTTGGGATTTTTGGGGCTTTTGCTCTCTCTTCCCTTCCTCTCCCTGAACAAACAAACAAAAACTATCTCTCTCTGGAAAAGAGTCAGCTGACTAAAATAGCAGAGAGATCAGCTGGGGAAGAAGATATTGCTCTCATGAAGTCAACACAAGCCTTAAGACAATCTTTCAACTTTTTATGCTTATGGATGAGACCCCAAAACATCATCCTCTCAGCTGAGACCAGGTCATATTTATTCCAAGACATATATCTCCTGTATTAGCACCTGTTCTGAGCTGAAACAACCTACATTTGATCAGAAATTTCATCATCAAGCTGGGAAACCCACCTTTATTGCATGTTTGGATTTAGTTTATTTTATAAGGATGCTTTCTTGTAAAAAAATGCGGTGAGAAGGTTGGAACAGAAACACTCTCTACTGAAAGCCCTTGCAGTCAACAGTCCTGTCTGCCAGCGAGATATTTTTCCCTGGCTTGTGACCTTTGTGTGCTGCTACTGTCTGTCTCAAGGGCTGTGCTTAAATGTTTGATTTTTATGTCCTCTCTTGTTGGACAGCCTAAACAATGCAACTCTCTGGGAGGTTTAGAAAGTACCATATCCACGGGGCTGTACTGTCACTCTTAACTGACCCAGACCTAAACAAAATACATAACAAAAGTCTGAGGAAACACAAGATAAGGAACTAAGTAATGATGAGTGAGTCTAGATAAAGGTCATCTAAATCCTTAGGCTTGTTTAAGACTGTTGGGCTTAAGACTTGAATCCCATTCCTAAATTGCCACTTATTTCTCCAGGACTGATGCACACAAAAGCATTTCGGGAATATATTCCTGATAGCAAAGTTCCTGTCAATGTCTATGTAGCTGAAAGAGTTAATGCCAAGGATTTAGCATGAGTTTTATGCCATGAATGAAAAGAAGTAATATGGAGTCTAGTAATCAAACTTATTTTGCTAACTATAGTAATGACGGAAAAGAACTTGAGAGCATTTTCATTCAAAAGTGGAATCTGCAAGTCACAGTAGCAAAAAGAGCATATCCAATATAATTCATGACAACTTATGACAAGTTGTTGATATAGCTTGGTGAATGAGGTTGTAGAAACTCCATTTCTCTCCTCAGTGTGTGTAAGGAAGCAAAGATGCAAGCATACATGTCTAAGTGGCTTCTTATTAAAGATGACCAAAGAGAGCAGCCTGCCAAAGCCACTTTGCTTGCCAAAGCCAATAGGCTGAAGTCAGATGAGAACAGACAGCAGGACAGCTCCTTGGGTTTTTGATTTTGGGTTGTTGGGATTTTTATCTAGAGGAATTAGTATTACTTCAGCTTCACTACTTTGAACTGGTGGATCTTTGTCAACAGGATTGAGTAATAACTAATCGTTGCTCTGAAACTGCTTTGGTGGCAGAGTTACAAAGGGTCCTGGTAAAGGAAATCAGTTGGAAATTTGATCATTTAATACTTCACTGGTTTTGAAGAAGACAGCAATGCCTTATATCCAGCAACATCTGAACAGCATTGCTCAGAGCTGTTACGCCACGTGATTAAGGCTGTTAAAGCCTGTATGTTGTATTTTGTCCCTTTTTTTGTTAAAAATAAAGTCCATACCCGGAGTATGGGGTCTACCAGTGCTGAAGCCCATGCATCCATGCTGGCAGTGTTTCCCACTTACAAAAAAGGAAAAAGGAAAAAAAATAGAAGGGAAGGTCTGGGCCAAGCATGGCTCTCTACGCCGTTCTTCACGGCTCAAAGGCTGCAGGCAGCTCTCCCTGCTGCCCCATCTGTCTCCCTGCTATACCTGCAGCAGCTGTTGAATCATGTCCAGGGTCACCAATTGCCGCAGTCTCAGAGACAGACAAGCGACAAGATGCACTGGGTTCATGCTCAACAAACAACTTTATTCAGTCCTGCTTTACTTATACACCACAATAAGGTTTAGGCTTAGGGTTAAGGTTAGGGTTTAGGATTAGGATTAGGTTAGGGGTTAGGGCTAGGGTTAGGTTTAGGGTTAGGGTTAAGTTTAGGTTTAGCATTACTTTTAGGGTTAGGGTCTTGGTCAGTGTAAGTTTTAAGTTTTGTCTTAGATTAATGGTTAGTGTTAGGATTTTGATAAGGGGCTGGTTTAGGTTTAGGGTTATGTTTGGGGCCTTATTGTTTCATTACCTTAGGTTTACATTTAGGGTTGGGTTAGTGTTAGGGTTGGTGTTAGGGCTGGGATTAGCAGTAGGATTGGGTTAGGTCTAGGGCTGGGGTTACAATTTGGGTTACGGTTGGGTTTAGGTTTTTGGTTAGCTCTGACTTTTTATGGAGAGAAGGCGCTTGTGGAAAAATGTCATTTTAAGAAGGCATCTTAATGCTGTAGTCCTGATCAGCTCCAGTTTTCTGATGGAATAATACCTGTGGGGTGCATCTTTACATACTATCCATTGGTAGTCCAGATTAAAGTCGCTTCTCTGTCCTAAACTTTTAGGGATATAAATATAAATATGGGTCAAAAACCCACCAAGACAGCTTTGCTAGGGTGACCTAAGCAAGAACACGGACATCCCTGGTGAGAGGTTCACTCAGCCAAGAACTTTTCAGGGATGCAAACATATTTACTTTATGTCACATTGCACCACGTCCTCATTAATTCATCCTCCAAATTAGCATGTGACTACACCCAGCTGTGTGTTTTTCTCTGATTTTTCACTGGAAGAGACTTTGGGTCATTGCAAACTGAACCAGAATAGAGCATGAGGGCACCTGTACTCAGGAGGCAAACCCAGAGACTCCCTACATGGGCTGAGAAAGGGGCAGCTTGTTTGGATAGCTGGGGCAGTTGCTTATTCAATATATTTCCCTCTGCCCATGGTCAGTTTGCAGTGTGCTATAAGACCCTTAGTAAACTTGATGAGGAAGCAGGAATAGAAACAAGACTGAAATTCCCAAGTAGGTCAGGGGGGGTAAAATTTCAATCTGCCTACTTTATCGGAGAACACATGAAGGGACAGGACAATATTCATGACACAGACTTGGCAAACTCAGAGCCAAGTTAACACTGACAACATAAAGTTTGGGGTTTTTTCTTTTTCTTTTTCCTTTTTTTATTTCATTGTCTTTTTTTTTTTTTTTTTAAGAACATTTGGAGCCAAATTTCTAGGAAGGACAGCAGTGAATTAGCATTGCAATTCCTGGTAATAGGAGTCTGGCGACCCTTCCACATATACTGGGGGTTATCTGAATGCTGCTAACAGCAAGGCAGCTATACATATGTCTTGCAGCAAGGACAGAAAGAAAAATAATGCAGGTTTTTCTTCTCCTTCCCATAAAACTTGAGGATTCATACTCAAAGTAACTGCAGACAGCCTTGGGACCTGTAGAAAAGACTAGCAACTGGCTGTAAGCACCATAACTTAGAGCACATTCCACACTAAAATGAGGAGAACTTAGGAATAACAGAAATCGAATAATAGAAAGTGCTTCATCAAGCAAATTCCCGGCACCCAGATCAGAGAAAGGTAAAGGACCAAGTGAGGGGATTGAGATTTCTGTGGCCAAATGAAGAGAAAACATAAGGGAGGAATAGGAGCGTATGGAAGCAGTTGATGCCTTCCAGTAAATCTTGCAATGTGAGGAGCAGTTCTGTTCTGCACTGCTGATGTCTGTAATCTTCCCCTTTCTCTTGATGCTTCCTGCTAGGGATGCTCACTGAATGGGGTCTTTTGTTTTGAATGGCTTATACTTACAGAGGAAAGCAAACATGTCTTCTTATATTCAGTTATTGTGGTGGGGAGAAAAAAAGAAAAGAGTATTTTGAGCTTTAAGGCAAAAGGAGCATATTCAGTATCCTACTCTGGAAGTGATCCAGATGAAAACCCTTGTGGGTGTAAAATATTTGCCCAGGTTTACCCACATCTCACCTCAGATGTTTGCCTGTCCTATATCCAGCTGGTCTGTGGTGTGCAATCATGAATCTTAACTCTCTGCAATTTCAGCTCAGGGAAATTGAAACCCATCGCCTGAAAATTTGATACTTTCAGATCAGCTGAAGCTTCTTGGAAGCCCATACAGGACACAGCTTTAGGGCATCACATCCAAACTTCTCTGAATTTCTAGAAGGAAGGTTTGGATTCAAGGCTCTGGAAGATTGACTGTACCTCATAAAGAGCATGTACTTAAAGATGTCAGAGGCAGCAGTGTCCCGTCGGTGAACATTCAATTTCCCCTATGCCACCAAGTTTGAAGAATAAAGATTATTCCCAGATTATGTGGAAATTCTGCCATGAATTCTGCTATCTTTGGGGAAAGATTCTCAGATCCTGCCTAATCACATAACAAATTTTCCAAAAATGTGATAGCAGTTTTTGTAACTGTTCACCAAAATCTGCTTCTCTCTTTGGTTTTTGCTCTCCTGTGAATGTGTATTAACCTGAAGAGCCTAAATGCAGTAACCCCTGCTAGGGGTTCCCTCTAATAATTACAGTCCTACAAAGGAGACTATCCGTTCCTGCTGAATGTGTTCCCAACATTGGTTTCCCAGCATTGTTTGTAGGTCATTTTCTTTACCAAGAAAATCCCTGCAGCTTGTTTAACAGGAGAAGGAATGAGAGCTCCTTCTTGAAATCCCTTATTTACAAAAGAGCCATTAAGGGTATGTCCATATAGCCTACTTCTGCCCTCTCCCTTCACACATAAAAATAATTTGTCATATTTCTATAGGAAAGTTGCAATAGAGACTTTTGAACCCTGCAGTCAGACAGCATGGAAACAAGTAAGAGTTCTCAGCTATCATCACCTCCAGCTAAAATTATAACAACTGAATTATTTCCAATTTACTCAAAGGCAATGTTAGTTGAAAAGATGAAAAGAGATTATTTTTGTGTTTTGCTTTTTTTATTTAAATTTTTTCAAAGAATAAATCTTCATTTGCGGGGGTGGAAATTCCTTCTAGCACTTGGTTTAGTAGAGACAAGGAAAAAAAGCACACTTTGCCTATTTTTATTTTTTAATAATTAATGTGGTTTGATTGGTCACTTCCCAGGAATGCTTCAGCCTGTTTGATGCTGATGAAATTGTGGTGAAGTTAAAGAAAAGAAGAGGTTCAGCACTTATACAAACTGTCCAGTTTCTAAGTCATCTGGTGTTGGTATGAAAATTAAATATGGCTATCACACATCACACATGATGGGACCCACTTTTACTGTTGTGAATCCAGAGGCTATAAATCAGACACATCCTGGAAGCTGATTATGCACCACTTGGTGAGCCTAAATCCAATGAAGAAAACCATGACAATGTCAGAGCAAGAGCCAGGCATGACTGCTATGGTCATTTTTCAGTTTCTTTGGAGAAAAGAATGATGTTGGGGGGTTCGTTGGGCAGAAAAAAGGACATGCCATTGTATAAACAAGTGAAAATGCATCTTTTTGTGTCATCTATAGCTTGAGAGTGAGTCAAGAAGTCATTGAAGAGTGAGGGAAAGCTTGGGAAAGGTGTATCTAGCAGCACCAGGCTGCAAGGTGGTGGGTCTGGCGGGCTGGTGTCCAGATGTGAGATGTGAGCCCTGTTCCCATGGGGGTGTGAGGCAGCTGTGCACCATTAGCCTTGCCTGGGAATGAGTGCCCAAAGCCAGGAACACTTATATTCCAGAAGCAAAGGCTGGTGGTTGAACACCTCCAGATGGATCATTTGAGTAAATTTCTTCCAGTTGAGACTTGACCTGGGCCAGCTTTTAAGCACATTCTTGCATAAGCATAGTTTGCAAGCACAAATGTGTGGGTTTGGGCACAGTGTGATTGCTCTGCACATGTGTCTTTCCAGGGCAAGACCTTTCAATTGCTGCATTTCCTTCTAGTGGGTCTGCTGCTTCCCAAGAAGCATTTGCATCTATGCTACAAACTCTCAGCTAGAGTCCTCTCCTGAAACACTGTGATTGCTGCAGGGCCAGAGTCTCCATCAGACAAGAAGCCAACAAGTTCTGAGTGGGTTTTAGACCATGCACCATTGTGTACCTATACTGGTTTTGCACGGCCTGGTTTTTGGTAGCAGGGGGCCACAGAGGGGGCTCCTGTGAGAAGCTCCTGGAAGCTTCCACCATGTCCAGCAGAGCCAACCTCTGACAGCTCTGAAAGATGGACACACTGCTGGCCAAAACTGGGCCAATTACAGAGGTTGGTAATGCCTCTGTGATAACATATTTAAGAAGAAAATCAAAACGATCTCACAAGGTTTTCGCTTCTAGTTAGAGAAGAGGAGGAGGTGAGAACATGTGAGGGAAACAACCTGGAGACACCAAGGTCCANGTGCCCTGGGAGGGGCTCACGCTGCAGCAGGGGCGGTGTGGCTGCTGCTGAGAGTGGGCCCACGCCGGGGAAGTTCAGGAGAACCGTCTCCTGTGGGAGGGACCCACAGCCCCAGAGGGGAAGGACTCCTCTCCCTGAGAAATGAAAGGAAATCTTGGTGATGAACTGACCAAACCCCCACACCCTGTGTCCCTGCGCTGTTGGTGGGAAGGAGGCAGGGGCTGGGGGGGAAGGTGTTCTAAGAGCTTATTTTACTTCTCATTATTCTCCTCTGATTCTGTTAGCAATAAATTCACTTTGTAACTTTAAGTTAAGTCTGTTTTGCCCTTGAAGTGTTTCTCCTGGTCCTTATCTCAACTAATGAAGCCTTTATTAATTTTTTTCACTCTCTCCTCTGCCCAGCTGTGGCAGGGGAGGGTGAGCAAGCAACTTTCATGGGTGCCTGGTGTCAGGCCAGCGTCAAACCACAGCAGTACCAAAAAGGTTACTGATGCCATCATGGTCCATCACTAATCACCATTAGGTGATTTAGTGAGCTGGAAAGCAGAAATAGGTACAATCTGCAGTGTGCCCATTAGGAAGCTATGTGGGTGAAAGGGATGACATTGCCCTGGTTTCTCTCCAGGCTCTGGTGTGAAAACAGTGCAGCTATAGCCAAAAGAGGATAGTGCACAAGCTGAAAGCTGTCCACCACCCAATGGGCAATGAAAAGCTATCTAAGAAACCAACATGAGTATCTGCAGCCCCAGCAGCACCAAGAGAAGCTGAACCAGACCTCAATCCATCATCTGACTATCTTAATGAAAGCCTGAGGGAATGAGCATTTAGCATGTCATTTCAGGCTGCTACTCATGACCTCAACATCTTTTTCTTTCATTCATCTTTTTCCTTAAAATATCATCTATAAGAACCTGGTAAGGGCAGTATCCTTTTGTTCAGTTAAGATAACTGGAAAGTCTTCTGCAGTTAAAGTAGGTAGTGAATTGCTGTGATATTCAAAGCTAATTTTTAATCAGTAATGTCTTTTTTCCTCATCCATATGTCTTATTTTTTCACCCAGTTGTAATCATATGAGACTCATTTATATTCTTCATTCTTGGGTAGATGTGGCACATTTACCGTGAAAAATTTCCTGATTTTCAGACAAGTCCAAGAGTGTCCATCAGACTTTACAAAGGTGCTTTTGAGTTGTCAGGTAAAATCTGTTCTTCCACAGCTTTCTAATTCCATAGGTTGCTTGTTTCAGTGCAGAAGGGAGAACAAAATAAAGAGCCAAGCCAACAAACGAAAATACATACACTCCCCAACAACCTTCCCAGTGATATTCCTGGAGACGAAGAACATCCAACCCCCTGGTGCTCTAGTGTCTGTCTAAAACATCCATAGGCTCAAACACAGTTGTCAGCTTTACTCTGCTGTGGTGACAGCTCAGGGACTTCATGTGGCATCGTATTTCTGGTAGCAGTTTCCTGGAGAGTAGATCTGAGCTCCTGGGAGAAGTGGTTGCGCTGTGTGCTTGCTGTGCTGCAGAGAGGGTGTCTGCTTGGGGGTGATCCAGGTGTCCATCTGCACTCAGACTCCCTACTCCACAGGCAGTTGTCTCTCTGGTTTCAGGAGTTGAAAGATCAATTTCTCCATGAAGAACACTCTGTATACCTACAAGCTAATCAACTTCTGCCTCATTTTACAGACAGGATTACTGACCCTTCCGCATGGCTCACACACACAGAGCTCCACTTGGCTCCCACTTCCCAGCCATCCAACATGAGCCGTTTGGGATGTCCAGCACTGGCTTCACCCACCCTGAGCCCAGCCAGCCACCTCTCATAATTCTCAAGGTGATGGACCCTTGACACAAAGGCGCTCAAAATATGACCTGTTGTGTGTTCGTCTTTCAAGGGACAGGAAGGCAAACAACCATGCTCATTTAGCTGGCAAGGAGCAGCTCTGTTACATGAACACAGCATGGTTTTGCAGAACAGGAGCTTCCACACATGGGAGCCTTTCAGGACCATGCTGGAGTTAGGCTGGTGTTATGTGTCTGCTATGAACGAAACTCATCCCTGTTCCAAAGCCAGCTTGCTTTTATGCTGCCATGGTAAAAAAGGATTGTTTTCTTCCTGCAGCCTGATTCAATTTTAAACCAAATTTTTATAGATCCTATCTGTATAGGCTTCCAGTAAGACTATTCTCATCTGAGCAAAAACTGTTTTGAGGAAGTTTTACCACAAACCCTTAAATACTTTGATAGTGTCCATCGCACTGACAAACTCAAGGTTAAAAATAGAGTTTATGGGCTTAAGTTTGGCATTCAAGCTGACTGCAGTATTGCAAAGCAATTTAAAATCAGCAAAATAATGTTTAACATGTCCCAGATCTCAGATCTCCTTGGAGGAGCAAGTTAAAAAAAAAAAATAAGTAAATAAGGAAAAAAAGCTAAACAACCACAACATCAGGTCAGATGGTAACGTACTGCTGCCAAGCCTCCTCCATACAAAGTCATTGCAGATGCTTCCTGGTCAGTGACAGTCTAAACAAGCAGTGAAACACTTACAGCTGTAAGCCTGCATGCCTGTCCAAAACAGCCTTCTTGGAAGGGAAGGTGCATGGTTTCAGAGAGAACTCTGATGAAGTTAGGATCCTGTGGCAGGAACAGGGCAAAACTGGAGTTAAGAGAAAGGGTTGGATGGAGAGATGCATGGGCCTTCCTGCAAGGGGTGGTGAGAGCAGTTTATTGACACATTGCTGATCCTATTTGCATTGCTGCTTACAGTTTGTAGGGGATTCACATCAGATAAACAGAGGGAAAAGCAGGACTTTATTTCCCTTGATCCATAGGCCCACTTCTGTCCGTTTTTACTCATTTTTCTCCCAGTGCTTTGCAGCTGAGTTGTAACTAGACACAGGGTGTGGGACAAGCATCCTGGTGGTGCCAGAAGCAGTGAGAATTTTCCCTGGAGCCCAGCAGGTATGAGGTATTCATGCCATCCAGATAAATCCCATTGCCAGATTTGGCTTTTTAAAAGATTTTTTTTTCCTGTTGCTCAGATCTGGCATGGATTATTTTAGAGAGATTTTGCTTTTCCCTATGAGGAAGGGATATAATCTGTTCTTCAGGACCCTCATCATAATATATTAACTTGTCCCTGAAAGGGAAGGTGCCAGGAGTGCACTGTATGCTCTCACCCTGAGTGCATGATGGTCCACACATTCTTTCATAATTTTACAGCAAGGTCTTAAACTTCAAAAGCACACATGTGGATTGTGCTGGGAGAAAAGCACCAATTGTGAAGATGCTTTTTGGCTACAAGTTTCTGCGTGGTGGCTTGAAACTATCAAGATGGGGAGTTTTTTTCCATCCAATCTGCTTTTTTTTCTGTCCAGAGTTTGTTGTAGGTCGTTGTAGAGGTTTCACACCATCTCTAAAAAGCCTCAGCAAAAATCAGGTTGATGATGTGCACAACTTTATTAGAGAATGACTTTGAAGCACTGACCACTTGCACAAGGCCTCTATTACAACACATGCTGTTTTCAGTTGTTTATGACTTTGCCAAAGCTGAATGTTTGGGTTCAGGTTTTCCATGCTGGATGTATCCCTTCAAGCTGAATTGCTTTTTGTTGTTCCTCTTCCACCCTCCAAACACTTTTCTCATCTAAGTTGACCTGACAAACATCTAAAAGAAGAAAAGCCACACAGTCCCCGTTTTTCAGGCCTGGGTCTGAGCAATACTGAAGAGATTGTGTCAATAAGCATTGCTACACAGAAGGAATTAAAACACTTGGAAAACATCAGGAAGGAAATTCATGGAGAAGCCAAAAACCACAATCAGGTTTCCCTAGCCTACAAACTGTGTCCTAAACCTCAAGCTTTTTGTTCTTCTTGTCCCCTGCCGTAGGACTTGTGATTTAAAGGTTAGGATGACATGGGTATCAGAGGAGTCAGAAACTCTGGGTCAGTTGGATTAGGGGATCTTTGTTCTACAAAGAGTTTCCCTTGCAGGACTTGTGTTGGAGGTGTCTTGTAATGTGGGATTTCTGTACAATAACCCTGTTACATGTGCTGCCCCACAGTCATCTGTGGCATCCACTCTCCCTGCTGAATTTCTTAGAGATAAGCCCAGAACCCAACCAAACAAAACAAACAAACAAACAAAAAAACCTTTCACAGGAAAGGATGCTTTGTCAGCAGGTAGGGGACAAGGACAGAAAAAGGAGGGTGATGTGAGGATAACAGAGCACAGCCCAACACAGCACCTGACCTCTCCATGCAGAGCTCCAAGGTGTCCATTAGTACTGCCCCAAGGTGTTTGACATGTCTCAGGAAAATTGATAAAGTAGGCTCCTTGGTTGTCCTGCTTTTCTTCTGTGCTCTGGGGATGGCCAGCTTGGACCTGGCCTTGTGGCTCTTACTGTGACTTCCTGGGAATGGGGCAGAGAAAACACAGACAGAGCCCTGGTGGAAGGTCTTAGGGAACTTTGTGGGGCCTGCAGAAACCCTCTTGTGGCAAAACTTAGGCCTCAGCCACCTGCACATCTAGATGGAGGGTTTTGAGGATGGCTAACCAACTGCTGGAATGAGGTCTCAAAATTTTGAGTGTTTCAGAAGAGATGTCTCCAACATGTGAGGAAAATGTTGCCAATTGAAACTATTTTGGATGGGAAAGTTGTATAAAGCTGTCTGCTTTCTTTTCCAAATATATAAGACGTGATTTGGTTTAGTTTAGAAACCTGTAATGACCCACCATCCTTTGAAACCGAAGCAGAATTTTCTTTAGAGGTTGATTCAGAGCAGGAGCCTGATTTCTTGTGCTCTATGTCACCAATCTCCCCCCTGCATCTGACAGACAAAGGCAACTGGATGTCTGTACATGTCTAGCTGGATGCTGGGACCTGAATGCTCAGTATAGATTAAGTAGGTCCTGTTTTAACACACTTCCCATCAAACTATACTCTTCTTGAGGCTGTAGTGCCTTTCTTCTTCCTGCCCTCAACAGTGATTGTAATTTACACATAGATCAAGGGTAGGGGCAGGAAGCCAGCTCAGTTATTTCAGTGACATTAAATCAACCCTTTTCCTTGGGTCGTGTCTTTATTATTATGGTCAGGAAGCCTTGAGGACTCAAAGTCCATCCACAAGGATACCTGAATCTGTACATCACTGCACAAAGTGAGGAGGCTTCGGAGGGAAGAGGGATTGCCCCTAAGAAACCAGTGCAGGTGATGGTCTTAGATGAATTGCAGTCTCCAGGTTGTTCCTTCTGCCTGGTGCACCAGGTCAGAGGGGGTGTTGGATACATCTTCCTGTGATCTAGTGCTGATGTGGCATCAGCAGCCATAGGGAGAGATTCAGCCTGGCTCCTAGTCAGAATCACCCAGCACAAACTGAAGGAGAAAGACCTGCTCCAGCCATATGATATTTAAGACTGGAAAGCTCATCCAACTGAAACTGAACTGCTTTTATACTTCCATTAGTTTTCTACCAGATCAGTTCCCTGACCACATTCATCATGAGAGCACAGGGATGCCTCTGCTGCTATAAAAGCAGAGAAGGGAATGGGAGAAATGTGGGGTAGGTGGATTTACCCCTGAAGATTTATGCTGGCTTTGCTTGCCCTGACTCAGGGTCGTAGTCAGAGACAGACACAACTCTGTGACATGCTCTAGCTCCCGAACAACACAGTTCTGTGAAATTTCTTTAAAATATTCTTTAAAGTATTTCCTTACTTTGAAAATACATCAATGAACTCTTGGTTCAAATTTAAAATTATACATAAATCACAGAATTTTTTGGCTTAAAATACAATGCCTTACGAAAAAAAAAAGTATGGCCACTAATCCAGCCAAGAACTGTAATAAACTGTCAACATCAGTCTTGTTCACTTCTTTTTGGGGTCTTGCTAGTCCTTACAGAAAGGTTCTTCAGCTATGATATCCAGGCTGGTGGTCCGTGGAGATTTTTCTGTTCCTGTGGTTCTGTTTTTTCTATCTGAATCTGATAAACCTCATTAAAAGGAGTCAGAACCCTATGGGATGAAATGTCAGGCCTGTCTTCAAGAAATATTGTGGTCTGAATTGACCCAACACAAGTCAGCTCCATGTGGGATCTAATGCAGTCATTTTAGTGCATTGCTGAGCCCAGCTAATAAGAGTTTTTGAGAAGCAGATTATATTAGTTGCCACTCAGCACCTTGTGATTGCATTTCCATAGCTTTTGGACCAGTTTGGAGTGTGGGTAAAACATGCCCTGCCTGCCTGCTTGCAAAAGACTGTGCGGATCCGTGTGCATGAATATCTAATCACATAAATGAATTCTCTAGGTGACATGAAAATCCTTGCCCATAGTACAGGAAGGATGTAAGAAGCTGCATAGTCTTTGCCTTCCTGAAGTGCTGGGGCCACTTTGAATATAAATCTGAACATGAGAAAATTTCCTGAGGGAAGGCAGCGCCAAGTCGGGGTATTTCAGAGCTACACAAGTAATAAAAAACTGCAAGAAAGCCATAAAGATTTATGGACAGGGTGTCCTCTGTTCCCAGGTAAAGGAAAACAAGTACTTCCATGAGAAAAGGAGGAGGGAGGGGAAAAGCATAATTCTTGCTGTAAATTTCACTTAAATTAGGGTTGTGATACAGAGGGAGCACGTGTGGCAGCTCAGCTTGGTTTTCACAGTCCCATACCTTGTTTGTTTGATTTTGGTGGGGTTTTTTCCTAAGATTCTGTTCTCTCCTGAGCCACCCATGCCCTAATCATCCCTGTGACATAATGCTTCTGTGTTAATCCGTAGTTGCCATCCCACATATTTGTGCCTGCTTCCTGCACCCTGCGCCAAACCTACCTTGGTTTTGCTGCTACGCGGTTTCAGCCTTCACTCAGCTACACCAGTTCTTGCCAGTACAACTTGTCATCAGCTCTAAGGTCAGTTCCTCACTGACATCCCATTCACACGTCATCGGGCAGCCATGGGCTCTGAGCTAAATCCAACCCTAAAAAAGAAAGGAGTTAGCAGTGCTATAAAAAATAAACAATTGCCTTTGTTTGTCTTCATCACCTCCCAGGTGACGCTCTATTGAGAGCAGCAGTTCCTAGTACCAGCCTTGTGCCCATCAGGAGCACTACATGGCAGGCAGATCTGGCCCAGGAGGCAATCAGCATGGAGTAAAAAGCCCACACTGGCAGCTGCTATTGCAAAAGACATCATTTTTTTCAGGTTTTTCTTACAGCAGGCTGTGCCCATCCAGTGATATTTTATTTACCACTTCTTGATCGTCTTAGGAATGTTTCAGACAGGTGGAGTTGGTTGTCAAAGAAGGCACCAAAGTCATTCCTCCTTGCCAAGGTTTGAGTCCATCCCAGCAGACTCAACTGTTCCTCAAAGTGAGCGGCACGTTTTGATTGCATTCTCACTAACAAGAGGCTTTGGCCGCCTCAAGTTAATCTCTGACTTGCAGGAGCAGGGTAGGGTGCACAAAGAGGAGGCAGTGACAGTGAAAAGATAAAAGTATGAGGTTTTTGTCACACCCATCAGACCCTCCAGGATAGAGTTTACAGGTTGAGGGATTCTACAGGGATGTTTTCTTCTTTTTTGGTCCTCCTGGAGTCAGGAGACATTCAAATGTCAGAACAGACATTCAAGTGACCACAGAGCACACAAGTGTTACGAGTGCTTTGAGACAGCAAATGGATTTTATGTCCAGAACACTCCTCCTCACAGGGTGGAGGGAGACATTCAATTCACCAAACAGAAGAGAAACTAAGGATTCACTAGTTGAGAATTTGGATACAGATTATGAGATAAAGATCTTTCAAAGTGCTTCCATCACCCCAGGACCCACTATTCACATCTCCCTCCCCTGGTCAGCAGGAGTCCAGCCTTGGATACTATATGCATGATTCTGGTGGGGTGCAAATCCCTAATCCTATCACCTCACAGGTCTGCCTGAAACAACCACTCCAGTGGGAGTGATGGAGCAGCTGCTCCTTTCTCTTCTTCCTTGAGCCCCAGGCAACAGAGCTCATGGCAGGGTCCCTGAGCTCCTGCCATGAAGAATCTATTTTGCTGCTTGTGGATGGTTCCCTCTGGCATGGAGAAGTGACTTTTACTCTGTACAGCTTAATCAAACCTCAGATGTGGCATCAGTCCTGAGGAGGAGGCATTTCTTCTCAGGGCTATAGACTAGAGACTTTAGCTGCCTCCCAATGTGGAGGCAGTCCCTGCAGGTGACCTCCTGCCATGCACCAGCTGGTGTAAGCTCACCAACCTCTGCACTCAGGTGCTGCACATGGTTTTGTCACACAGACCTGTGTGTGCCTGCCCTGTGCAGCCCCTTCTGGGTGGAGAAGCAGGTCTGAACTTTTGAGTGACCCAATGGTCACATTAGGAGGTGCAGTGTGCTTTTGCTCATGTACCATTGACCAAGTCACTCCAACATCTCACAGAGGAGGGAGAACAAACAGCCTTGTAGTTTCCAGGTTTGCTTGGGAGTGATACATACCTGGAAAACTGACTTGACAGCTACAGCAATCTGAACAAAATACAAGGCCCCAGAACCCGAAGTAGATGGAACCTGCTGAATCAGACTCCTTAGTCCTCCACAGCAGGGGATGGCCTCTTATTGCTGGTGACAAGCACCGTTCTCCACCACACAAGGGTCTGTTGCCTCTGTGTGTAGTTGCCTGTCACTGCTGAGCTCACTGGGGAAGTGTGGCTGTAAACGTGCTGAAAAGCCAGCTTGTACTCAGGAAGCACAGGAATGCCTGCAGAATAAATAACAATGTAAATTAGACAGGAGTGGAGCTCACCAGCCCCAGCAGGAGTTATCCCCTTGTCCAAACATTGAGCCAGCAGCTGATGAGCTTCCTTGTGTGCTCAGCAGGGCTCCTGCCAAACTGAAAAGATTAAGAAGGAAAACTTGCCCCAGCTGAACAAATAGCCTGAAGGTCTGCCTGAGGCTCAGTAGATGATTGGGGTGGCATGGTTAGGCATTAGTTTCTGTAGCCTGAGAGACAGATGCAAGGAGCACCCCATCCAGCAGCAGCTGCCATACTAGCCTGCAGGACCTGCAACAAGCCTGAAAGTCTGCCCTCTGGAAAAGATCTTCACTCAACAGGTGAGAGCAAGGTTCAATTCCAATCATACAAATTCAAATACCATCCACTCTTAGTCATGCTCTTCTCTTAACCACAAGAAAAAATACCTGGGAAATCAAATGCCTCCTACTTTCTTTGTCCCAGCCCTAGCACAGGAAAACAACTAGTCTGTAAAAGAGACATCATGTCTTCCAGAAATGTTGACAATCCTCCTTGTTTCACCACTGCTTCTGAGCCCAAGAGTAAAGTTCCTCTTGGCTTATCTCCCCTAAGATGGTTGATGGCTCTGCAGGGACTGCAAATCTATGTCTTAAGCTAGTGAAGCACGGCTCAAAAACATCTTCTAATTTACAGCCAAGCATTTATGCAAACATAAATCCAGTGTTGATCCATAGGGACCAGTGTAATCATACATTAGGAAAAACAGAACATTTGGAAACTCTAGTGGCAGGTTCAACCCCACCTTCTTTAAATCACCTTCAATGATGTTGGCCTCATCTTAGTTCCCAACTGAAATTAAACCTGCTGTCACACTACTTTTCCTGAGTTTCTGCTGCATCTGAACCCATCACCAGAGACTGACAGCAGGGAGGAGAGGGGGCTGGAGAACCCAGTGAATATTATCACCAGGGGGGGAGATTTTAGTATGTTTTCCATCATAGCCATAAACTGAATGATCCGAGACTTTTATGATGCTATCTGTATGGCATCCCAAAGGATGGAAAATAAAACATATTTTTATTAAGCCTCTTGAAAGATATAACCATTCATTTTTATCTGTTGGAACCCTACAGACAGGAGACTTGACAACTACTTTGCTTTCTGAATGCAAGACAGTTTGTGGGGTGGTCAAACTGAATGTTACTCTAACAGCTTAACACCAGGACACCCCAAAACAATGTAGACAGGGTTTGGCATCTCTAGACACTCAAAGGTCAGTTTTGGCATATCCTGGAGTTAAGCTGTGACTTTAAGAAAAATTTGAGTGGTGATTCTCATTTTCTCTGGGAAAGGAACAAAAAATGTGAAGGTTCTGCTTGTTGACATTTGTTATTAGCAGATGTGACTTTGCTCTGCTTTCCTCTGCAACTCTTCTTTCACCAGAAATCGCTCACCAGTCTGTGCTGCTTGTGTTGGTTGCTCTCGGCCTGCCTCATTCATTATAGACTAAAATTAGACCTAGCAATAATTCTTCTGAAATCACAGACTCTGGAGGGACAGGTAGGTTTTCCACCGAACACGTAGAAACCACAGAGTTTTGTTCATGGGAATGTATGGGACAGGAACCCAGGGGAAAATACTGTTGGGTCTCTGGGAGGTCTTTTTGCACTGTCCTCAAAGGAGCCAGAGAAATACAAACCCTAAAGGGAAGGATCTTCACAAGAGAGAAAGTACTGACACAGCTGATCTTCCCAAGTGATGTTATGGGAACAAGAAACAAACAGAAGTTGAACTTCCATATAGCATTTCATGAACCTGGATTCAGCATGTCATCTCTGAGATGCTTCAAAACAGAGGTAGCCATGTCACGAATGTTACCCAGTGGGGATCCCTACCTGGACTGTGGAGTGATAGTAACATTTAAAATTTGGTCTTAGATCTGTCTTCCTTAGGAAGCACTCCTCTTTTTCTCTTAAATATATGCACAGAATGTCTACTGTGATTCTGATCCTGATATAAGCACCCAGAGTTAGAGAAGGACACTTAGGTTTGTTTTCACTCTCCCAGTCCTGAGGAGTTTCCATCAGAGCATCTACTACCCATATTAGCAGTATCGTTTATAACATTGTCCTTGTGTAAGAAACAGTAAAAAAAATGATCCATGGACACCAAGAGATTTACAGATGCAGAATGCAGAAAGCAGAACAGTGGTTGTGGAGCTGAATACATAGCACCCAAGGACAGGAGGTGATTTAAAGGGACCTATAAATATTCAGGCTCTTTTCACTGGGGATAGTTTGGTATATCACCTCTGAAGCCTTCAACAAATCACATAAATAAAGAAGTCCCACAAAGAAAGGTAAATCAAAAAGTGTTTTATTAATCAGATACTCTGAAAAGGCCTCTGACGTGGCAGAAAGTTGATTACAAAGTTTAAAAATGTTAACCTGGCAAAAAGAAAAAAAAAATTTACTTTTCTCCCATTGTGCAGTTCTTTTTCTTTGTCCTGACATCAGAGCAAAAGCTGCATAAATCTTCGGAGGCATTTCACAGTACTTGCATGGGTTCTGGACTAGAAATGGTGTAAGTGCATCTCAGACAACAGAAGTGCCCATTGCTCCACTACAAAAGGTACTTTAGAGAAGTGTCCACTACAAGGGAGGCATTTGGGAAGGAAGGTCACTGTGAGCAGCTCCCCATGTGAATGCTGTTGAAGTGCTCATGCCTTGCCTGTATCTGTGTTCAGCCTGTATCACTGTTCACTGATAGATGTCTAATTTGTCATTTTAAGCCTTCAGCTGTGGAGATGCCCCAAATTACCAGGCAGGCAATTCAGGGCTTCACTCCCCTTGATATTTTCCCAGTGTAAAACTGGCATTTCCCATGAGTCTTCAAGCCTGCAGTCTCTCTTCTTGTGCACCACAGAACCCAACAGCTCTTCAGCATCTTCCTCTATATCCATTCCTCTTTAAAACATGAAGGTAGAGACCATGTTGGACACTAAAGTTTTCAGTCTTTCCTTTAGAGTTTTCTAGATACTCAGTCAGCCTCTTATTTTCCCTCTGGATCTCATCAGTTGCTTTGCCCTTTTATGAAGTGTGAGGGCCCTGTACTTCTGCTAAGGCTTCGCTGATGCTGAATTGGACATTGCTGGTTTGGACACTTAGTAAGGCAATGTCCTCCTTTAGACAGTCATTTTTCAGTGCAGCCTGAAACCCTGTCTCCCATTTTGTCTGGTCCATTTTCCACCCCCTCAAACTCATATTAGACAATGCAGAACTGCTGCTTTGCCATTTATTCCCCCATCTTGAGTACTACCCATTTGATCCATTGAATATCCCTTCATAAGCAGAAAATTTTATGCCCGCCTTTGTGGAAGGAAATCAAATTTATTGCAGTCTGCTCCTGCAACTGGGAAAGACCTCTGCAAATTGCCAGGTCTTCATCTCATCATAGACAGTTGAGACAGAGTTTTAAAATCTTCAAGGTTCAAGCTAAACTCACTTTTAACCTTTTGACCGTTGTAAAAGATGCTTGAATGTCATGCTCTGTTCTCCAGCTGTCTTCCCATAGACTTAAAAAAATGTGGCACATTCCCATAACTCAGTATGTCCTTGACTTCCATGGGCTGCAAATCAGTTCCTTCTCTTTAAGAAAACAGTAATTTAAAGGATTCTCTATTTCTGTTAGTGAACCACACTGGACAACTTCTCTTCTGAATAGTACATGAATATATAAGAAGTGTCCCACTACTTCCAGTATCTTATGTGCAGTCATTATGGTCTATAGATCAAACCTTATGATTCCTGATAAATGTCTCAAGTTCCCCTGGTTGCTTACATAGCCGTAATAAAATCACCAGGCAAAGGTATCTGGCAAGAATTGCCTCAGTTCCTGACCTCATTCCTCATGAATCTGCATACAGCTGCCTCTTACCCCCATCAAATCCAAACCCTAGAGGCCTGAGAGATTATTGTACACAATGGAACATGCCAAATTCCCAGTAGATTAACCCCCCCCCTCCACGCACCACATCAGAATGCTTTACCCTTGCTTTGAAGAAATCACTTCCTTAAAATGCCTCTGGTTTAAAGCAACAGATGAGTTCACCCCTGTGGCCCAGTCTTGGCCCTCGTTCTCTGCTGAGGCTGACATTTTATACACAAGCTGATGTCTTCTAAAAGCTTTCAGGGTTGCAAGAGTTTCTCCATTCATCCTTCATTATATACCCACTCTTCACGTGGACTGTTACCCCATCAATGGATATGTGTGGTCACTTGCCCATGGATCCAGGTTCTGTTGGACTCCTTCAGGTTACTTCAAGACCAAAAAATTTGTGGCTCACTAACCTCCTGAGCCAAAATGTTATAATTTTTTTGTCAAACCCTTTAGTGTATTTTACTCTAGTGAATTTGTCTAAATATATTTGAACCCAAATAAAATTTCCCCAACCACAGAAAACTGCAGCATGAAGTTCCACACCTGAATTGCAAAATGTGTGAAAAGCCATCCTCTCTTCCTTTCTTTGTCCTGCCACTCGGCTTCTTTTGATACACCCCAGTTCTTGAATGGGAAGAGACAGTGGAAAATCATTCCCTATTCATCCTTTCAAAGATATTAATACAGGTTTCTACCACACTTTCCCCTGATTGTCTTTTTTTTTTTTTCCTGGGCATCTCACTAACTTCATACAGACAGACAGATTGTTCCTTTTCACTTTTTCAAAGATCTGCTTTTCACATGAACCATTTCTATGATGGACACATATTCTTCAGAAAAGGGCTGAGAATCATCAGGCTTATTGCATATCATCAAACGGCCGTTTCAGTCACTACTGAGTGTGCTGCATTTGGACTCCCTCCCTAGACCAGTAAGTGGTTAACCACCTGTAGAAGAATGTGGCAGAGCTGCTAAGTACCAGTTGTTTTCCATTCCTATCAGTGTGAAAATGCCTGAACTTCTCAAGTGGCCAGAGTTGTGAGTTACCATGCCTCTCCTCAGCTGGGGCACCTCCCTACATCTCTTCTCTTTGCCTATGGCAAACACACAGTGATTCATTTCAGCTTAGTCTGAAGTGTTAAATTACATTATTCTTCATTTGCCCAGGGATAAATTGACTCAGCATTTAGGCTAAGCATTTACTATAAGGTTTGCATCCAGACAATTACCTCATCTTAGCTGATGCTTGGTAACTTGTTAAGCCACAGTATCTTAATTACAAGACCTAAGGCTCTCATAAAACAGATTGGGATTTTGAGATAACTTCTGCTTCTATTTTGGAAAGTTGGAATAAATTCCAGGGCAAAACTATTCTAAAACAAAACTCTACATTACAATCTCCCATCATGTAGTCAGAATAGTTTTGTATATAAAACAGGAGTTGCAGCCATTTCTTTTCTTATCCAAACTGTCCACCAAATACAGAAATAAGATGAAAAACTACCCTTGGCATAGCTAATTGCAATTAGAGACTTTTGAAAATTCAAGCTCTCATTCCCCACTTCAAACACAATTCAGCAAAGTGTTTAAGCTCTGACTTGAATGGATGACTTAAGTGATTAGAATTAACCACGTGCTGAAACATTTTGCGGAACCAGGAGCCTAAGGAGAAGAATAATGCCTTAAAACTATGACCATTCTTCAGCTGAAAGAAGACACTTATTCTGGGTACCAAAATTATATTTCTTACACTTTTTTTTTTTTGGTCTAAAATAAAAAGACTCTTTTAACATGGCTTGTCCTGCAGCCTTTAGATAAGGATCAGTCTGGTCTTTTGCAAGCTGCAAAATAACTTCTCGAGGAAAATGTCTTCCCTTAGCAGTGAAGAGAGTGCATGAGTCTGCAACACGGACAGCAACCCTTTAGCCCAGATATTTTCCAGTTTGGTTTAACATGTGTTCAAAGGTATGTGCCCAGAAAGGAATGCTTATTTTTGTACTTCGCTTATTAGGATCAATTTTGACAGCAGCATAATCTGAGTAACTTCATCACTTGCTCAAGACCAACACAGTATAATTTAGAGTAGATTTTGGCACAGTATAGCTCTTAATATATGCTCTGTACCAAGATGCATTCCCATATGTTGCCACTGAATTTGTTAATATTCTGTACTTAATGTACAGATATGTTGAATAGACCTTTAATTAGTTTGAATCAGTCCTTGAAACTGGGACGTGATGTTTTGGTGGGGTAACATCAGAGAATGTGCTTGCTCCTCCCCAACCATTCACCATGCATAACATGTACATCCATGATTTTTATGACCTTACAAATTCTTCTCTCACTCATTTGCCATGGTAAATGCCAGTCATTTGCCATGGTAAATGTGACTGCAAATACCAAGGAAAGAAATTGTGATGGCTGCAGTACAAATTCAGTTCTTGTAAATATTCCAGGCATTCATGTTAGGCATCAGCTGTGGTTGAAATACAGGGATTTGGGGTTTTTTTTGTTTTGCTAGATGATTGCTTTGTTTGGGATGATCACTGAAGCATGGTCTTGAAAGAAATTACTTTACTCTGGTTCTGAGAGAACAATTTTGCCAGTTAAGGTCCACAAGTTTAAGGGTGACATGTATAGTCCTGCTTTCGAGAGAGGAAATGGTAACAGGAGCATCTTCTTCTCAGCCCACTTCCCTGTGTTTTGTGTGCTCTGCAGTAGAGGTAAATTGGCCTCCACAGTCCATCTATTCTAGTATCTCACTGCTACAATCTCTTTTTGGTCTCATTATCAGCAATTAATTAATTCAGGCCAATAATCCACTCAAAAATCAAAAATAAATTCCAACAGCATATTAGAGGAGCAGACCTCATGTATCCTGTGTCAAGCTCATACCTGTGTTGAGTGCCACATAATTATCAGCATGTTATCCTGATTTTTGCATCAGGCTACTGAGGACCAAGGCCATTCCTAGGTAAACTGTTCTGTTCTTAAAAAAATGTGCAATCTCTACTTTTCTTCAATTTGTTGGTCATTTTACAGTGGATTATGTAAGGTCTTCATTCATTAGGTCAAAGTCCTGTATCACTAAAGCACTTTAGGCTAATAGAGCTGGAAGGAACTCCTAGCCCATCCCCCTAAGCTAAAGTAAGATCCACTCTGCCTGTGCCCTTCCTAAGACCTCCTGCAGTCTCCCGAGGCCTTGCAAGCTGGAAATCTCATTATCCTTCTGGGAGTTTTACCTATTTCAACTACTTTGATGGTGCAGTGACTCTTCCTGGAAGAAGCCCTACCTCAGTACAGTTGGGCTTCTCTCTTGGGTGTCTAAAGATTGCTGCTTGTCAGTCTGGGGCTTGCTTGTCTACCCTCTCACAGAGACACATCCTCCAGAGCCATTCTCCTAAATGGCACTGACAGACACCTATGTACAAAATGCTCAAAAACCTTCAACTCATAACCCCATCTGAGAGCAGGTGGGCTCCTGGTTCCTGTGGGGAGTCCAGCAGTTTTGCCTTGAATGTTGCACTCCTTACCCAAACTCCTTCGTTTCTAGAGGAGCTAAAAATGCCTGGCTCATGCAGCCTTTGCACACGATGCCTGGCAAATGCTGCAGATGAGGTTTCTCAGTCTAAGGAAAATGCTGCAATTAACACTACATTAATTAACAGAAGAAAAAGCAAGCTATTTTTGGAAGAAGGGCCTGCCCACTCAAAAGCATTCAGAAGACCCATTGTACCCTTCTGCTAACAAAGCCTCATTAGCCCCCCAGAACAACCAGTCCAGAGATGGGGGAAGATGATTTAAACTAGGGCTACACACTGTGCAGATCCAGATTTTGAGAATCCATTTTCTGGCCTATGTCCCAAAATTCTGCTGGATTGGAAAAGGAAACCCTGGGATGCCAGTAGGAGCAGAAGCTAAAAAGTAGCAGGGACTGCCCTGCTTTTTATAATTCTGCTGTCATGGGATAGGAGAACCAGAGCTCCAGTATGTGCTTGGCTGAGATATCTGTTTTTGGAAATCCATATTCGGCTCTTTTTGGACAGATAGTGTCTCTTTGAAGCATTAAAAAAAAAATAGCTTACAGAACCTGGCTTGTCCAATTTACCAGTGTAAGAAGAGGGAGGGCTCTGCCTGATGTCATTTTTCACATCCAGATAAGAAGACCATACCAGGGCAGCTTTTTAGCTGTCTGTGGTCAGTGGCATGGTGGCCTCATAAGGAAGCCTCCTTGGGAAAGGAGATAAATAAAGACAAACCACAGGAAAATCAATAAACAGAGGGAGAACGAAACTATATGCAAAAACACATCCCCAGAAATCCTAGCTCCTTCAGTTTGGTCAGACCTGCTTATGAAGCTGATTTGGGTGGTTTTTGAATGATTTGAAGACCTCGGCACAGGTTCACCAGAGGTGCAAATCCACAGTGGTACACTCATGTACCAGTAAAGCAGAGCCAGAGTGCTGCCATGCACCAGTCCCAGTGTGCCTGCCGTCTTCCCAGCCACAGTCTGGGTACTGCTGACTCCGGGAGCAGCTCTGGGGACTTGGAGAAGGAATAAATTAGTGCTCATCATTGAGAACTGGGGAGGAATTTTCCGATGGAAGTGTTTGTTGTCGGAAAATGTGGGTTCATTGACAGCTGCACACGTGGCAAGGGTGGACTGACTTCAGTGACACTTTTTTTTTTTTTTTAGGACAAGAACAGTTTTCATGTCCAAGCATGGAATTTTTATTCAAAAACAGAGCCGAAAACAGCACTTCCAGAGTGCCCATTTATCTGGTGATTGCCATGTAAATTCGGAGATGGAAAGCGTGGGTTTAGGTCCCTGTTGCATAGGATTTGATTTTCGTGTCCTTGTATTTCTAGCAGGTCCCGTCACTCTGGAGGTAGTTATCTGGGGAGAAGAACATGATCCCTCTTGCTGGGGAGGGCTGTTTCTGTCTTTGTTTTGCTTTGTTTGTTTGTTAAGAATACAGCATTATTTCATGCAGTAAGAGAAAAAGAAAAACAAAGTTCTTGAAATCTCAAGTGATGCCAGAACATATTTTCTACCCAGCTACTTGCCATAAATAAAACTGACATTTTATATCTTGGCCATTACAGCTAAATGACTGCCATGATTATTTTTTTTCTTCTTAATAAAATAGAAGTCATGTTAACACACACTCGCTACCAGAAAATTTGGTCTCATTTCAGTTGGTGCAAAGTGCAAATAGCAAAAATATCAGTTTAGAAAGACGCATGAGAGGCACTTTTTTCCCTCCCAAGCTTAATTTTCATTTGGGTGATTCGTCTGCAATCCAGATGGTATCTGTGAGGGGGGAATGAAGACAGGCACCATTACTTTTTCTCTTTTTCTTCCAAGAACCACATTGCAAATAAATTTGGAAAGGGGACCACTTAGAGAAGACCTGTTCCAGGAGATCCCAATTTTAATGCTGACAAGGTGATTAGCACAGTTCTATTTCCATACAGTTCTTTAAATTTTTCTAAGTCCTCAACTGGACATTAAGTGACTCATCAGCTCATAGAAGTTTTTTTTCAGCTGAAACATTTCACTGTGCCCTTTGGCAATGGATTTTTATGCTGCAATTTTATTAAAAAGTTTGCATGAGGACCTTCAAGATTAAGAAAAAAAAGGTTAAAAAGTTTATGTGTCCATCTATAACTGTGTAGTTCTGCACATCTGGAGAGTACCTGGGGATGGGATCTTTTCCTTTCCTGGCACAGATCTGAGTTTGATCCAAAGCTTCCATTGCATTACACATTTTAATGCATTTCTCTGCATTCTCAGACAGTGATTTTTATGAGTAAATAACATTAACAATGAATAGCTCTGAATGTTAAGCTCTTGAACTCAGAATTGGGTTGCACAGTGAAGAGTGGAGCTCACTGTCTCAGGATGAAAATAACAGGCTTGTATCTGACAGAACCAAGTTAAATTCCTGCCATGGACTTTTTCAGTCTTTGTGATGGCTCTGGAGCTAAGACTGGGCTTTGCACATATATACAAACACACTCAATGGTATGCTGCTTTTAGTAAGACCCTTTTATTTCCTCTGAGTCCTGGACTCTGTTCATGCAATGACTCATGAGCAAACAGCTTTGCAGAACTTATCCTTTGATTTGTAATGCTCCCTGCTGTGCCTCTGCAAAATCTTTTATTTCTTTGCAAAGTTTGCACAGAGCACTTTCATAACTATAATCTCCCAAAAGCTGAAATCAATGAGGACTGCATCCAAATGCAAAACCAAATGCCTTGAGATGGTGACACTTGCACTTAAGGTGGGACCCCAAGTCCCATCCAGCTTTACCATCTCAGAAATTCATTTACCTGAAAATTCTGAATTCAGCTGAGAAGCCAGACCTGGTTTGGCTTTTTAGCTCATGCTTCTCACCAGCAAGGGAGGCAGACAAGACCCATTTTGGCCCTTGCAGACACAGGGAGAGTGAAGGGATATGTCTTAGGTAAGAGCACTAGAAGAAGCTGCCCAGAGATGTTGAGGAGTGTCCTCTGGAAATACTCAAAACCCACCTGGACACGATCCTATGCAACCCACAGTAGGTGAACCTGCTTTAGCAAGGGGGTTGGAGAAGATGATCTCCAGAGGTCCCTTCCAACCCCACATCTCCTGTGGTTCTGCTTGATTATGTGAAGAGGTAGACTTAGGTGCATAATGTTCACCCATCTCTCCCCAGCTCTCATTTCAGTGGCATTTTCCTAACTCCCCCAGTTGCCCTAGACAAACCTGGTAACTCCAAACAGCACTGGCAGCAAAATATTTTCTCCTATCCTCCCCAACGACATCTGAACAGTTCACAAATGCTGAGAGATTCAGGCTTTGCCAAACCTCTGTGGAGAGCAGGCTTGTGCTACCTGTTTTTATTGACAGATGGAGAGATGAATGACGTGACTGTTTTGCAGAGGTTGTCACAAAAATTTCCAGCTAAGTGACGATGAACATAAATTGTTTTATATTTCCTTGGAAGCCTCCTTCTCCTTCTTGCCTCAGAGTTGAAGGACTACTAAAATATTAACTGGACAGTGAGAGCTAGATGGGAAATTTTGTCCCATTCATCTTTCATTCTCTCTAATGGGACACTTTATCGTGTTGGGGACTTCAAAGGACTGCATCAGATAAGCAGAGGAGAAACACAGATTAGCTGAGACATCAACAAGCATTGGATGAGGTCAATTAAAAGCCAAATTAAACAAATGGAGCTTTCAAATGTAATCCAGACAGGAAGAAGCAGTCGAGTTGCAAGGGTTGGAGATGAAAAGAATTCCAAAGGGCTGATGCAGAACAGAAGCATGGGGGTGGGAAGTGTAGAAGTAGCCAGGGGCAACATGGTAGTGTGGGGCAGAAGTACCTTCCATCTATTGTCTTCAGGCAGGACCAAACCCCAAACTTATCTGGATCAATGAAACTTGGAGGACCTGAAAGGGAAAAGCTCTGGCCAAGTTAAGAACTGTCTGGTGGCTATGGAAAGGAAGATGAAGCAGAGTCCCAGAGTAAGGGTCGGGGTGAGCGAGGGCGAGGACAAGCTGTGCTGCAGCAGGCAGAGCAGTGGACCAGCAGTGAGAAGAGGCAGATTTTGTGCCAAGTGGATTCTGGGTCACGTAACTGGAGCCAAGCTGCTGAGTCACTCTGCAGAGCCTTCCAAAAGTCACTTTGCCCACCTCCTGCTGCCTCAGTCAAACCCGTCTGAAAACAGGGGTCAGGACAGTCAGGAACTGTGCTGTGAAAACAAGATGCTGGCTGAATATGCCAGAGGTGACCATGAAAAGGTCCAACACCACAGCAAGACCCTCTGAGACCACAGCAGAGGACCCCTGAAATGCTGGGATAAAAAGACTGGCTTTGTCTCATAAAGCAGTTTTTTCAGTTATTTGCATTATTCTTTGCCCATCCAATCCACTAACTTGGAATACTTTCTGTTCCTCAAGGCTCTTTCTGAAGTCTGGACAACTAAAGCAAAAGCCGTACTTAGGGCAGTGGTAGATTAGAGTTTAAGCAGTTCATGCCCTTCCCCTAGGCTGCCTCAATGATACTTTTTTCCTAACATCTCCTGGGTTTGCTCCCCTGACCATTAAAAAAAATGGTACCTTTATTCAAATAACTGTTCCAAACCACTTTCCAGAGCCATTGTTTTCCCTGTTTTAGTCTTCCATCTCCCAAGATTGCCTAATACTTGTATCTTTGCTTTCTAAAAGGAAGTCATCCCAATGATCTCAAAATTACTGTCTTTTGGCTTATGCTTCCATGCGGGTCATCTGATTCCATCAAGAATCTTCAACCAGTGCAGTATAATCTCAAAGACATTATGTTCCCCAATTAACAATGGCAGATTATAGAAGCTAGAGGCCAACGAATGCTCTCTTGACAAGGAAAAGCTACAGTGTGATCCCAGCAATCATCTACTGTGCTTGGCCAGAAGGTCCTGAGTTTGAGAAGAGATATGTGATCACTTAATAAGATCTAGCAAGAAGAGAGGAGTTGATGAAGGGGCTACAGGACAAACAAGCATGGCAAGCAGTGATACAGCAGAGACAGGGTTGTTGTTTGGTAAGGAATTACAAGGGAAATACTCGGCACAAGTCCACAGGGAAACAGTTTTCATGACTTCTTGTGTCCAGAGACATTACCCTGGCCTGGATCAGAACATGGTTTACAAGAAAAACCTTTTCCTTGCAAAGCAATCTAGTTCCAGTAAGACACACAGCATTCCCTTTTCTCTCAATTTACTGGCATTGCAAAGACAAGATCTTGGAGGCCCCTCCAACAATTTCCCTTCAGTATCTCAGTTTATCTTCCTTTTCTTTGCAAGAATCCCAGGACAAGCCTGATGTCAAACTCTTCCCTTGAGGCAGATTTCCATCAGTCCCAGAGTTATGTTCAAACACACATATAGCCTGGTAATTAATACAAACTATCATGAGCTGACATGTACCTCTGTCTGTGTATCAGTATCCTCCATGCCTCCAGAAGATGGATGGATTTAAATAGCATCTTTGAAGACAGCTGAAGCAAGTTAACTAGGGATTGACTAACACAGTAAAGCTATTTTTAGCAGTCAATTTATATCTAGTTACCTTGTTACGGGAAGCTTATGCAATGCTAATAAATTCTTAACTAAGGAGATAGATTGGACACCAAAATTATTTCACTCTGAGAATGCCTATAGGACTTCAAAAAGAAATACATTTGACAGAAAGAGATTTACTTGCTTTCTGGTGTTGCAAGGAGTTTAGTTTTTCCTTCAAGGTTTCCTCTGAAGCTATGTGGGCTACCAATAAAAAAATGGAAATTCATGATGAAATACCTGCCACCTGGAGCAACTTATTGAAATAAACTTTCAAATCTCACCATCTTCACCAGTATTTCATATGACCAAGTAGCACCAGCATTTTGGGGCATGCATTTTTAAAAGACTGGTGTTTTAGCATACACTTGCAAAATAAACTTTTCTGGGCAGCCAGGAAGCATCAGCACGGCCACAATGATCTGACCAGCCCTGGGCTGACCGTCCCAGAAAGTGAGTAGCTTTGCACAGATGGAAAACACCGGGCAAAGCAAGCTGCCATTAATCTTCTGCCTCTCCTCCCTGGAGAAGGAGGACGGAAGAGGAGGCACAATTCTAATTTTGTTTTTACCTTTGCAACTCCACTAAGATCGTCCCTGGATCCAAGTAAGGGCAGAGTTTGGCCCGTTGACTACTGAGCAGGAGTAGAGGCTGATGCAACTGGACCCATGTGCAGAGGCAGCTGGCCAGTAACACAAACTGTCTTGGGAGCCAGGGCACGATGCTGTGAAATGCTTGATCCAGCACAGCAAGATGTTTTCCTTATTTGCAAGGCCTAATTTGAGAAAAAGGCACACCAAGTATATATAGCTCTGGGCTTCTGGATGGAGAGCTTCTGTGTCCTCAAAATAATTATAAATAAATAATTTGCTGGACAAAGGGGGACAGCACTGCCCAGCTTGGAAGGAATCGCTTTTTTTGGAAGGATCAAGGGAGGGCAAATGGCACCAAGCCGCTTCTAAAAATTGATTAGGAGGGCAAAGCATGTGCAGGTTTCCAAGCAATGAGTAAGCACCATGACATCAAGGAAAGGTTTTGTCAGTGGGATGAAGAATTCCCACCAGTGATGTGTCCTGGGGATGCAGAGCCGGACAAATGGAAGCTCCCTGGGGAGAGAGTATTGAAACATATCACATACCCTAGAAGATGCAGTTCAGACTTCTCTATAGAGGTAGGGCAAATTATTTCACAGGATCACAACTAATGGCAGAAGTAAGGTCTATCTATTGCCATGTCCTGGTTCAAACAGTCAGCAGCACCAGGAGAGCACCAGAAAGGAGTAAAATGCTAGAATTTACCCTCATGGGATGAAAAAACCCCAGATTCTAAGTTAGGTCTTTGCCTGTTCTCTAATAATCAATATTGGCCTGCACTGGGCATCAATGAGCTTAAAGCATCCCTTTCAAAATCATGATAATTCATTCCAGTTACTGTGAAAAAACTTGTATTCAACAGAAAATTCAGAGACTTTCTGTTTTCCCTTTAACCTGGCTAAATGGTCTTGTAGCTACATCCCATGGCAAAGTTCTTGAGTTTGCCTATATGCTGTGTTAAATACACACACACACGTATTTACTCTGTCCCAGGTCTGAGTTCATGCTGCTACTTAATGTCACTGAAAGGAGTCTGTTCCCAGACTCTTGTGCCCTTTGATCTGTGCAGGCGTGGAGGCAAGATCAGCCCCATACCCTTCCATGGCAGCAGCTTCCCTGCTGGAATAGACTCACCTCCCAGTTTCTGGCCTCCAGCTGCAGGGATCAGTTCTGTTTTCCAAGGAAAGCAGCCCTGCCTGCAGCACCTCGCTAATTGTGCTCCCGTGTGGGCGTGCGGACGTAACTTGACTCAGGCTGCCAGTCAACGCCACCAGGCAGGAGGCACAGGGCTCTGGTAGCGATTATCTTATCTGCTGGAGCTGGTGGGTGCTGTTCCTACAAGTGAAGTACCTAATCCTCTTTTCTGTATCCTAAGCACTGGGCCTCCAGGTAGCCTCAGGCAAGCCCAATCCCTCTGTTAATTACTGGTTGCATTTTCTTAAAGCCGCTCTTCTTTTCTTTTCTTTTTTTTTTTTTTTTTTACAGATTCAGTCACTCCTAAGCGAAATTCCATCCGTCACCCTTCCCTCATAACGGGTTCACATCTGTTTCTGTAGTCTTTCAGTATCACAACAAGCTCTGATTTTGCAACAGTAGGCAGATTTGGGGGTCTGAGGGCATTTTTGGGAGGGGGGGTTTGGCGGATTAAGCTGAACAAACTGAATATACCTTCATGATGACATCAAGCTAAAAGTCAAATTCACAGGGAGCAGAGCTCAGCTCCTCACCTCCAATCTTGCTTCTCACCTGCATTTATAAGTGCATGCTGGAGCTTTAAGTAGCCAAATGAACAAGAAAGAAATATGAGGTGTGCATCTGGCCCAGAAAACACCTCCCCAATTCCCCTTTTCTGTCCTACTCCCAGCAGCTGCAAAAACGAGAGATGGTAAGTGCTGGGTGAAGGTTTACAAGCCTGTTAAAGGAGTTCCATACTGCTTTCCATGGTAGCACAGCACAGGTGTGAGTGAGAAAGCCACAGGCACGTGCATTCCTTATTTTCCAAATGTAAGTCAGATCTTTGCAATAACCCCAAGCCCAAACCTATAGCAGCTCCACCAAATGAATGTCTTTTGCTGTGCTTGCCTCCCTGCCTGCACCATCAGCATACAGGAATCCTCAGCTTTACACCTTCTTCTGTGTGCTTTTTATCGCTTTCCAGCCTACCTCAGAGAGGACACATCACTGTGCTCACTATGGTAGGGACATTTGTTCCACATTTGGAATGGATTTTTGCCCAGTTTTCCCTCACACGCAGATCAGGCAACCAGGGCCACCTTGGCTGTTGCCAGCTAGAAGTGGATTTCCAAGGGTAACCTTCACCTGAAGACTTTGATCAAATCACCTTCTTTCCTCTGCTTCCAAGGTGAAGAAGTTGGAAACCTCTAAGGCTCTTGAAAATGCCTTCAGTGCGGAGAGGCAACCCCACCTCTTCTCATCCACTTTGTGCCCAGCATCGACCAGAGCAGAGTTACTCCTGCAGAGCAGGGGCAGGCCTTATTCCCTCCTATCATTTACTCCTGAAAGAAAGACTTCACTGAATCTGTACTGCCTGTTGCTTCTACTGTTGAAACAGCCTCAACTTTATCACCCTCCGCCGGCTACTCTCACACTGAGCCGTGGGTCTGCACATCCTGGCCCCTCACACATCTGCAGGGAGGCAAAGGTTAAATATGACAAGAATCTGTCTATCCTCCATCTCCAGACAACTCCTTCATGCTATAATGGAGAGGGACAAGGAGTGGAAATGTCCAAATGTTTACAGCTTTTTACAGCACAACACCCAGAATATGTTCATAGTCATCCCCCAAGACAGGCTGTTAGGGAGCACAGCCATGACTGATGTCAGAAAATCTACTTGAGACAGGACTTCAAAAAAGTCCCAAACACAGACAAGAGCAACACAGGTGTGCACTTCCTTAAAACAGAACTCAAGTAATCTCCCTTACCAGAGCTTCATGTCCTTGAGTTTGACAATTCCATGGCTCAAAACCTGTTCTGTTCTAGTTTATGCTTCTCTGTTCCACTAGGATTGTGCTGGTTCTTGAGATGTCAGACCTCAGAATGAGCCCATGTCTGCATGTGCTTCAGGTTTTAGAGAGCAGTGCTGACACATGTTCTCAGAATATCCTGGCATTGTGCTGAAGCAACGCTAAAGAAAAAAAATCATCCTCCTCCTCATTTTTGCAGCAGAGATGTTGGGTCCCATGCTGTCTATTCTTAATCTGTAGCACCATCTTTTGAGGGCATGCTGTACTCCCAAGCAAATACACCGAGCTCTCCCCAGAGGATCCCCATGGGCCCTTGCTGGCCGCAGTCAAAGCTGGCTGAAAAAAAAATGTGACAGAAGCTGTTTTCCATTGGAAAGGGACGTTCCAAGGCAAAATGTTTCTTGGGTACATGTGACGCTGAGTAAATTTGTGACTGAAAAATGTCAGGCTGCTACAGCAGCAAGGAAAACTTACTTTGTTCCAAGTTTTTAAATTTGTTCACTCCCAGCTTGTTTTTGTCCAGCTTACATTTTTATTTGGGCAGAGGGTACCATGTGTATTGATATTTTCTATTCCATATTTACATTGTTACATTTAACATTTTAGAATAATGTTTTGGCATTGATAAAATGTGTCATTTTTGGTGTTTTCAAATGGAACTTTTAACTGGAGGGGAATAGAGAAATGTTGTCCTTCCTTATCCATTCCCTCTCTCTGCTGTTAATAGCAGCATCATCCATACAAAAGCAGCTTCACTGTCCTGGACCTGTTACAGTTAACAGCAAAGAATTGCTTTCAGTCACCCTTAAGCTCTGAAGGACTCTGCAAGGAAGGGAGTGAATATCTGTGTGCAGTGTGTGTTTCCCTTCACTTCACCCTGGATTTCAATGAAGGCTGAGGGAAGACACAGCAGTGTGTGCAGTGATGTGTTAGTAACCTGGGGTGATGACAGGGCTGTGCACTTAGTGACTCTTCTATCCATGCAGTGCTCTGGGGTGAAATACTCACACCCAACACACAATGGGGAAACCGAAGCACAGGGAGGGGGACGTGATCCTTCCATAGCTACTCTTCAGTATCTTCACTTCTTCCTTTCAGAACTTTATGAAAGGCCATGGAACAAAAGAGGTCTGTTTCAGGTGAGTAATTTCTCACTCCCATTTAGGTAGGCTCTGGGTATTGGCTCAGCAATGCTGCTCTGAGCCACCTGCAAATTGCTACTCAGGCATGTGGAAGGGGTGGTCACCTGCTGAGCTGCAGGAGGTGGGCAAGGCCACTGAAGCCAGAGCCTGGCATGGTGAAAGCTCATGGATGCCATGGTGCAGATAGTAATGGCAGCATCTTCCAAAGGCTAGCCATGTCTAGGGAGAAATACAAGCAAGGAAAAAAAGTTTCCACTTTCTCTTTATTTTTATTTCAACCCCTTTTATCTGTCTTGTTTTATAGCTTTACATTGGAAGACAGCCCATTTCCTGGTACGTACAGCAGCTTGACTGAGCATAGCTTGGCAACAGTGCCTGTTGCTTTAGGGAAGAACAGAGCATATTCTCATTGTGCATGTTTTCCCTTGGAAACATTTCATCCTGTCTGTATAATTCTATATATGGCTTCCAGCCATGCCACTACAAGCTGCAAAAACACCAGCTCTTATACACTAACAATGTCAGGCCTATTTAATGGCTGGATCCAGGGCCATCAAGAAATTACCTGATATTCTACAGATTGTCTTCCTTGGGCAGATTTGGGAGGTTTTTGACCAACACAGAGAAGAGAGCTATTTTGCCTTTTTGGAGGAAATCCTCAAAATTCTCATTTCTCCCGTGCTCATTGCATGCCTTCTTTGCTGCTTTTCACAATGGTAAGAAAATTAATTTTGGTGTCTCAACTAAATTTCAGTCATCAGTAGTTTTTGTGGTTCCCCCTGCTCTATAGAGTTTCTTTCATCCGTCTCAAACAGATTATGTGGAATGGCTGAGTCCCACTCCCGCAATGGAAGCTACCTACTTCTCAGGTTGAACAGGGTATGCCTGCACTGAAGGACTCCATTCAGTCCCATTCTTCTGCTAACAAGCTAAATAGAAGTGAAAGGGAAGGAATATCCCTCAGGAAGAGTGATGAGATTCTTGGGAGTCCTATCTCAGTAAAATGAAGAAAAAAAATGTTACATGTTCAGTTCAGGCCTTGTTTCATGTCTGCCCTAAATCTGTGTCTGTTTTGCTGTTAATAACCATGTCAATGTCAAAACAGGAAATAGAAAGTTTGCAAACTTTCTTAGTGTTGAAGTCATAGCAGCTCTCTCATCCATGTAAGCATTGTTCAGAACACCTGCACTATTCTAAGAAGTGCTATTTCTCTGAATACTTTTTGGCACACCCCATCTGAAGTCACTTACAGAGCTGAGACCTTTTATTTTTGTTCTTTACTGCATCACACTGAGTGCCTTCAGCTCCCAACATTAGCAATGGGAACTCCACACTGCTCCAGAGGTGATCTCTGTAGGAGCAATGTTCCCTATATTGGCATAGAGAACAATGACTGTGAGTGTTAGGGCAGGTTCAGCTCCACATCTGCCCTTCACATTGCAACCCTTGCTTGACTTATGCCATCCTCAGGCATACCCTCAAGTGTCTGAGACCTCCTGCCTCTGGCCTCTTCTCTGCTGAGTGGAAGAGTGCTTCAGTTCTGAGATTACTCTAATTTTTGGATTTTTCAGTTCCTTGACTGATCTGTCTCCTCAAACAGCTTGTGCAGCAAAAGCAAGAGGAAGGGAGCCCTCAAATATTTCCTTGATGTGCTCACTGCTGTCTCTCTGGCAGCTCTGTGGATGCCATGCTGTCCTTTAGGATGTGTTGTTTGGCTGGAGAACACCCTGGCAAGAAGTGACAATGACAAATAGCAATAGTGGCAATGGTAGCAGTAGATGGGGCTGGCAACCCTTCTCTGGGTGAGTATGAGATCTGCTGCTCTTCTCTGCTGTTCGGGTGGTCACTGCTCAGTTACGGATCCGGTGATGTTTGCACTGTGTTCTGGCCCAACATCGTACGTGCCAGATTCCTCTGATTCTCCTCATGGTTTTGCTTTGGAGTGACAGCAATGAGCTCAAATGCTCACCAGAGGTTCTGCCGACTCTGAGTTGGAGCAGCCAAAAAATGTAAGGTCCTAAATTTTTAACCTTGTTCATTTCATGGAGCTGTATGCAGCTACACTGGATGATTTCTTGTCATTCATCTTTAGCTCCTGCTGTCTGCAGCCACTAGGAGTCTCTGCTTGAAATCCTGTTTACTCCTGGGCATCACTGGTTGTTATCTCAGGGGTGACTCATTTTCTGCCTGGATTGGTTACCAGAGGGTGTGAAATCTTTCTGTAGTGGAGTCATGGACTACAAAGCCAAGGAGGACCATTTTGGTGCACCTCAAATAACCTCTGAGCTGTTCATGTATTGAGCTGCAAGTGTTGGCTGGTGACTGCAGGGTTTTGCATACAGAAATGGGTACTTGCATTTTCAGTGCAAGTTTGCACTTGTCCGCCTTCCCTCACTAACACTTTCCATGTTTTCATAATAAGATGGATTCTAACCATCCTTCTGTGGCACAACGATTATGGCACGGAAATCCTTTTCCCAAATGGCCCTCAAAGACAGTGGACAATAAAAATTAAAAGTGTCATGTACTTTGAATGGCTCTGATTCTCAAGAGGGACAAGTTAAGCTGATGTCTGCATGGTACAAACAAGTGGAGGACAGGGGTACTTTTCTCAGGACCCCAGACATGACATCCACATGCTATCAGGCACTACAGGAAAGTTGCCTTTTCATAAACTGCCTTGCTAGCACAAAGTCAATTCCAAATTATAAGTCCAGATTTCCAGTAAAGAAAACACATCTGAATTCATCCAGGGACATCTGAGACAGGAAATCATGTTGCCACTCTTGCAGTCCTTAGTGTGAGTCCAGCCTCAAGGGCCAGGTGTCCTCTGTCCAGGATGAGCTACTTGAACACCTGAGGTCACCACATCAAGCCAGCTTCCCTGAATAGCAGAGTATCTCCATGGCTTGCTGCTCCCTGTCAAACCCAGCCCTTTCAGAGAATAAATGCCTGTTAGAAGACTGACTGTGCCCTGAACTAAAAGTGTACTCAATTTCCACACATCTGGATGCCATACTGCATGGCTGAAAATGTTTCTTTTGACCATGATTCATCCCTCTTCATTTTTTCTCTCTGTAAGCTTCTGTGAGTGACTCAAATCTGACACCCATGAAAAGCCTTTATTTCTTTATAATTCTGGTCAGACCACTAATTAATTGCTGTGTTTGTTCTTTAATATCTGACCAATTAGCATAAGTAAATAACATGGGTAGAACAAGATGGCATGCAGGGCTAATTAAACTGCTGCAGTGGTTTTGACTGCCAACTTAAAACCCTGTGAAGTCTTTAGTGCAGAAGGAGAAGGAAATAGGCTGAGTGGCTAAATGATAAACTTCCTCCATAGGCTACACTTCCAACTTGTGGACTATGTGTAAAAGGTCTACAAATAATAAATATTTTTTAAAAAGCTAAAATATTTTCAGCCAACATGAAATCAGGAGGGCTGATGAGTCAACAAAAGTTGAAGACCAGCCTCTAAGCAAGACCTATAGCTGGGTCCGGATCCTCAGTACTGGGATCAATGTACTTCCAGGCAGATTCCTGTGTCTGCTGTTCATTTATTTTACTGGCTCACTATATAAAATTACAGGGTGGAAAGAGCAGGAATGTCTAGGGAAACCTTAGATGTCACTGTAACAGCCCTGCTACGTTTCTAAAGCTGTGTATATGCATTAACACAGTATTGCTTTCAAACTAAACCATATCCTGCCTCCCAGCTTGGCTTCTTACCCCAAACTCTGGTTTAGCAAGGCAGGTACATGGTTTCTGAAATAGAATCACATATGCCCAGGGAGTAAGGGCTGTTCAAAGGTCTCTGCGTCCTCAGTGACGGGAAAAGGTAGTAAAAGCCCAGAAGCTACCTGGAGACATTAGAAAAGAGGGTGGGGATTTTGATGTGTTTCCTGAGAGATGGGAAAATGGAGGGGTACAGGTTTGGTTAAACAAAAGCCTGGCCAAACATGAGGATGATGTTTCTCACAGCAAGAGCTAGGAAGCCACATAGCTCTCTTGAGGAAGCACCATCACTGACTCATTTCAAACTAGTCCGAACAAATTAAGAGAGGAAAGAGAAGCAGGCAAGCCTGGCAACAAGATTTGAACTACAACATTGCTTGATCCAAAAAACTGTTGGCCTTTCTCATCATGAGCTTTCTTTAATTCTGCAGAAGCTTTTAATAATTTTATGGATTTTTGCATAAAACAGCTACAGTGTCACATAAGGTCTCTATTAGCAGCTCCCCCTCTGAAGACGTGTCAGCAGTTCTGGTAGAGCTGCACTCAAAAGGGTTGGGGCTGCAGGCATTGCACACACCATGGATATCCTCCATCACCACTCTCTGTGGAAGATGGGATGTGGGTTTGCTCTTCTTTTAATGCTAGTTGCCTTTCTCTATGTAAAACAGGCATAGGTGTTATGAACTGATTCTTCCATAGTTCTCTTCAACTCTGGCTTTGCAGCTGCTACAATGCCCAGTTTAGCTGCTGAGATACAGTTCTCTTGGCCACAATTTTAAAGGTCTCAAAAGTCTCAAAGCCTTAAATGGCTGTGCAGCTTCCTCTGTGAGCTAAACTCTCCACTCAGCATGGAAATTCCCAGGTGTGAATCTGTGGTACTTTCCCTAAGCTGGGGATTTCTGGAATTTGCAGGATGCCTGGGGGATGGTCTTGTGCTCTTCCCTCGGCGTGTTCTAGTTAGTTAGTTACCTGCCTGCGTGGGTACTTGCCCGAATATGCATGGAGACCTGGCAGCTACAGGAGCTGGCTACCAAAGCAATGCACACCAGGCTTTAGAGGTTTGCAGGGAGCATCTCACAGGCACGCGGTCTCCACGCTTGTGTGTATAGATCTCATGTGAAAGTTTAACACCAGGTTTGACCCCACAGCTAAAGCACACAAGAAAGGCTGCTGGAAGCAGCGGGGCAGTTACAAGGAACATTTGGTATGAATTTTCCCTTGTTTTGCAGTTAATGAATCATTCCTGAGACTGCCCTTCCACTATTCTCATTATTTCAGTTTAGACTGTTGGGGAAAAAAGCTCTTTAGGAGACAGAGCAGTCTGTTTTTATGTATTTAATTTGGATGGACAGAAGGAAGATTCACTGTGTATTACCTGACTACGTTCTTATCCAGTACAAGTTTAAGCTTGCTCTCTAGGCAGTCCACAGTTTATCTCTAAATTCATAGGCTACTGTGAAGCTGTAATGTTGCAAGGGTCACAGAAGGTTTTTTTTCCTTTGCAGTGACTCAAGCATGCCACCTTTGATTGCATCCTGCAAGGGGTTGCCAGTATGGCTCTTCCAACAAGGTGCAGTGCACAAGGGCCTTCTGTTTACCCTTTCCTGGAAATTGTTTTCTTCAGCTCTGGCCCTCAAGTGCAATGAACCTGATTCAAATAAACCCTCATGGTAAAATTTCTATCTTCTTACTGTCAGTTAAAAAAAAATTTAAAAAAAAAAAAAAAACAAACAAAACACCAAAAACATACACACACAAAAACAACCCTAACACAAATCCCACCAAAATTACAAGCTAAGGCATCTGAAAAATAAATTAGGCACTTTGGTAGTGGGGTAAGGTACCTGGGTTTTTCCCAGATCTCTGTTGCTGTCTTCCTCTTGGGTTGTTGTGGTGGGATCCAGATAAGGAAAAGAGCTCTGTGATCATTCCAGTAACTTTTGTGTTCAGTAGGGTTAAGTCCTCTTGACTTGAAACATCCCGGGTACAGAACATCAATAGGACAGGTAAAAGTGCCTTTCTGTTAATTGCATTTCTTTTTCTAAAGGAAAAATAGATTCACTGTTTTTTTGTCCAAAAAATCAGCAGAACTTAGCTGATGTATATAACTGTGTTCGAGAGCCAATTGAGGGCACAATCCCACAGACCAGGAATGGGTTAACTTTAGAGGACTATTGAGCTAGGCATGACCATTTCTGCTGGCCTTCTTCTAGGAAATTCCCTGCAAGAGAAAATTAGAGGCAGAGGACAGCGTGTAGCCATAATCAAAACTTATTTAGTTTGGCACCTTCTCTATCTATCCCATCTCTACCAATCTGACTTGCTCTGCTGTTTTCCTTGGCTGGACCACTATAGTAGTTATTCCTTAGATATATGTAATATTTCAACATATACAGCTAGTGCATTTGCTGCTTTGTCCATTCTTTGTGTATCAAACTTCATTTTGATAAAACTTGATTTTGAATGTGATGAATTTCCAGGTTTGGCTGGAATTCTGCTCCAGGGCTGGGTGGATACCCAGAGAAGTGATTCTTCTAGATTTGGCACGAGAGAGGAGGGCAAAGCCTTTTCCTTCATGTCTTAGGCATTATCAATGCACACATCATCATCCCAGTAAGACTGAATTGTACCCACCTGAGGTAGCAAAGAACCAATTTAATGTGTGAAAAAATGACCCCTAGGCAGAAATCTCACCAAACCAGCTGAGAATTGAATCCAAGGCATGACGGTGTTTTTCTCCCATTAATGAACAAACTTTATATTTTAATATCTTTATTTTTTTTTTCCAGAAGTGATTGCCAAACCCCATAAATAAACAGCATTCTGCACACTAAGGAACTGGATTGACGTTCAGTGATATTTCATACCATGTACACTTTAATTAAGACATGATGACCTGGATTCAGTGGGTTGACACAAGGGAGAATTAACTCTCCATTCTAACAGTTCTGCTGCCAAGGACAAATTCTCTGTTACATCGGTGTGACTCAGTTCAAACAACAAACAGTCTTGCAATTTAAAATCCCTGCAGGCCCTGGTCAAGTTTCCCCAGTTCTTGGATAACTTCCTTTTTTCTCCTTGATGTTTTTCCTTAAAGTGAGATATTCTGTTGCTTTGTCCTGATTTTCCAAGTAACGGGTGGGTCCTTATACTCCTGACAATAAAGTTGTCTTCCAAATATTTATCACATCAAATAATGTACTTGTACGTGTTATTAATCCTGGAGAATCTCCATCTTTCCATTTGGTGAATTATGTTGTCTAATATGGACAGACATTTTAAGATTTAATGTCAGATTTAATCTCAGACTTCTGAGATTTCACTTTTGTAATATGTATTGAAAAGTGTATAAGGAAAAGAAATAGGATCAAATTCTGCTTTGTTCACTTTTTGTTGTTAACATTCATGTGGTTCTGCTCAAGTTAGTAGGTGTAACTCAGAGCAGAACTGGACACACTTGTATGAAATGGAATGGTTTAAACTGGAGGTGGATGAACCTCCACAGAAGCCAAGTCTCCCCAGTGACAGAAATGAAGTTCTTCTGGATTCTGTCTTGGTCAATGGACTGTCCATTGAGCTCCATCATACAGACTCACTTAGGTTCATATTGTCACTGTGCTTCAGATATCTTCAGCACACTATGGAATTTATTGAGTTAAACTAAAAATAAACTTACTCAGAGCTGGTCAATTTTCTTTGCTGTAACTCCAAGCTACAGAGGCCTGAGTTTGCCTCCACAAATCTCCCAGTTTATCCTGAAATTTGCTCTTGCCTTCCTCTGAGGAGACCAGTAAAGGACTCTGCAGTCCTCTACTGAAAACAACAGGAATTAGGGTGAAGTTCAGTGACAGACTTTGAAAGCATTGATGGACTTTTGCAGTTGTCCCAGGTCCTGATGCTGCAATAATCCAGGAAACCAGAATCTTTTCCCCAGATCTTCAGGCTTTATCATATAAGCCTTTCTTTGGTTTAAAAATCATAAACTCATGAAGAGAATATGAAAACTGAATCAGAAGCACAACAGAGTCCTTTCAATGTGTCCTGTTCCCAGCATTGGGCAGAAGATCCCAAGGAAACGTGAGCCATTTGGTGACTTGGCTTGCAACACATCTGCCTACTTTGTTGAAAGCAAACATTACATGAGCTGGTTTGCTGCAAAAGTTACTGGGGACAATCTGCTGCCTATAATGGGAGCCTGGCTTCACTGACTGAGAGAGTTTAAAGGTATTAATGCTCTTCTGGAAGGCTTTGAATTCACCACTAATAGTATAAGGATGGCATCCACACTTTGCAGCTGGCTCTGTATTTCCCAAGCACTGTTAGTCGATGGGATAATTCTTTGTGCAAAGGACTTTAAAACCAGGCCTGTTCATAACCTCTGGAGTGGGCTAAGAGGTGGGGCTGCCCTTGCTGCTGGAATGTGTAAAGGAAAACTCCTCCACAGCATTACAACAGGTGAATTCCTTGCTCCCAGCTTCTCCTCATCTGCACAGATCAGAAGCTTTGAAGATACTTTTATTTTGTTCTTATGTTTTAAAGATGTAAACTTTGCAGGACCCTTTTTTTTCTTGGCACGTTCCTTAAAAAAGGCATGTTCCTGAAGCTCCTGTAACCCTTACCTTATCTCTCCAGGCACAGACAGCTCATGTACACATGCAGCTCCACCTTTGCCAGAGATTTTTTTCCTATGGTTCTGAATACAACAGGAACTGGCTGCTTCCAAAGGCAAAGGCTGGCTTGAAGTCCTTCCCAAAGGATAAAGCCTGTGCACAACATGATGGCTCCTGCAAGGAGCACCAGTAGCCCTGCACAGCCAGTCATCTGTTATCCTGCTTCACCCAGGTCCGAGGGGGTCATGACAGCTGATACCATGGAGTCTGCAGAGCTTCGGAAGATGTGGAGGGGGTAAATTCTGTGGAATGCACTTGTCTCCCTTCTCCATCGATAGCTGCAGACCACACACGGGTCTTCCATGCAGGACAGCTGTAAACACTGCCTATGAGAGAGCTCTGGCAAAGGCCAGTTGTCCTCCAGTGAATCCAGATGGGTCTCGGAGGAGAACAGCTGTGTGTGAACAGGAAGGGAGAGCTTCCTCCTGCCTCTTCCAAAACCTACCACTCAACCGCTAAATAAATCAACATCAGCACTGACTCTTCACAAGGCAGAGTGAGCCAAGCCCGGGCTGGGAGTTTACCTCAGTGCATAGCAAAGGGAGGGGACTTGTCTGCAGCAAACCAAGGCTTCCCCCATGCAAATCTTTGGGCATCACCAACCCATTTCTGCTGTGTTTTCATAAAGCTTCTTTCCTAATGCTGTTTGTTCTGCCTGAAGTTACAGCAAAGATGTGGTGCCTATCACCATATGGAGACAAGGCACTCAGAGTGTAGAACAGGTGAAACAAAAATTACTTTCAGCTCTACAACAGTAAAAATATCAAGAAGAGGCCTGGAAAATTTTGGTTTGGGTAACGGAGGAAGTCTGACCTCTCCTGTCACTGTCAAGTGCAGTGGAAGCAAAATCTCTCCTGCCTTTGCACAGAACATGAGGCATGTGTATATGTTGCTAACAGGATTTTTTGCAGGCTTTTTTTGAGGGACATGTTCTTAAAAACAAAATAAAACAAAACCAAACAAAACCCAAAAAAAAAAAAAAAAAAAAACAACAACAAGCAAGAAGATATACTGTTTGGATCTACTATTCCACAAACAGAAATGTACAGTTTGTCATTAGACAACATCTGAAGTGACAAAAAAACTTGGTTTCTCTGGTATCTTCATAGAGCACTGTCCTGATCTTTCATCATTTTAAAACAGAACTTGAGGTTCTTGTAACATGAGCATCTTGTAGTCAGGCCCTCAAGCCTCATATCTGACAATCTCAACTTCCTTTTTCGGGTGTATAATTACAGGTGCTTAGTTCTCATCATCATCATGATGAATATAGTTAAATTACATTAGGTTAGAGGGAATTTGATAGGTTTACTTTGTGTTGTGTATGGCATGACATGGTTAGAGTGGCAGAGTCATTTGGACTGGAAAGGACCTGACACAGTTTCTTGTCCAGCTCCTATAGCTTGGGGCACTCACACAATGAACCAAGGCAGAATTGTGCAGCACACAGAGCAAGGACTAAACTAAACCACAGAATAAATCATATTCACTAAGCTGCCCGGAGGCATCCATAGGAAAGGCTGGATGAGACAGCCTAGTCTTCCTAACACTGTAGGAAATGGTCACTCTTGTTTGTCTGAAAAAGAGATCAGAACACATTTTTTCCAATAAGATATTTTCCTGCTGAAAAGCTTCATTTAAAAGAAATGCATTTTCCTAGAAATATGTTGGTTTGGACAGATGCTTGTTTAGAAAGAAAAGCGTGAAACGTAAAACTTTAAAGCCAAGTATTCTCAAAATAAGTCATTTCAGTGTATTTGGGTTGGGGGGGGCATTACATCTTGAAACGACATTTTACCCCTCTCTGTCTAGGCTGATTAATAGACATGACCAAGAGCTGGAAATAAAACAAACAAAAGCAACCCAAAGAAATTTTTTTACTTCCTGAAAGGGAGCTAGTTTGCTTTGTCCAGAAGAAAGAATTTGTGTTGAAGCTTTCAAATGTGTTGTTGTTTGTCCCCCACTCAGAATGCATCTTGGTGTGGATTCACAAGGTTTCATCCTTGAAACTTGAGATGCAGGAGCTCAAGAACCAAGCTTCTCTAGCCTGTGTACCTCTCAGTCTTCATTCAAGTAATGAGATTGCAATTTCTAGACTGGAGAGGGATTATGATGAGGCTTTTTAATCCTGCCTAAATTCTATCGTGAGCCAAGGTGGCCCACAGGAAAATGCTCCAGCTGGTATCACACCTGGTTTTGTTTTTCCAGTCAGAAAGTCAGGTTGTCTCTCATAGCTGGGTGAACATGGACAAGATCAAAGTAAGGCTGGAGCACAGGCCTCTGGCTTCTACGGAGTACAAGTCATACAGCTCTCTGGTGCCCTTTGTCTAGCAGCTGGATTTCTGCAGAACACAGTCAAGATTTCAGCAACCTACAAACTTAAAAGATTTCCAGGATGTTTTTGATTTTGAAACTTCACCAAACCTCACCATCTCAGTTTCCCTGTAGGACAAGTCAGCAAAGAAAATTTTAGCCTTTTCTCATTTGTTTAGAGAAAGGAGAAAGAAATAGGGAAGAACTTTTTGAACTTTTTTTGGTTACAGGAAAGCATATTTTTCCAGTCAGTCTGAAGCTGTTCTTCCTCATGCATGCAAATAAAATTCACATTCAGGCATAGGTTATGTTTGGAAAACTTCAACCAACTATGTAAAAGCTCTGAAACAGAATTAAAAAAAAAAAAAAAACCTATGAGAATTAATAAAAGAGAGGTTTAAAGTGAAAAATCCTCTGCAGCCTTCATTATAAAGCACTGCCAGATGCCTCCTCTAAAAGAATTCATACAAGGTATTGCTCATTGGCCCCTTTGAGTCTATGAACATAAATTAGGGTTACTCACATGAGTAAAGGATTGTAGGACCAGACTCTGGTTTTGCCCAAGTGTGAGCATCTGTAAAAAAAACTTTTGGGATAAAAGACACAGAAGAACTATAAGACCCTTATGGTTGTCAAACACAATTTCCTTTACTTGCATTTTTCTCTTACATTTGGGCTCTGACCTCCATCTGTTTATGGAAATATTTAGATCCCTCTGGTGTATTTTTAGCAGATCATTTTGCTGTTGCTGCTGCAATATCATTGCATCATCATTCTTGGGTTGCTCAGCTCTAATTCCTTTGCATTTTTTTCTCTTTTTTTTTTAATCTTAAGCTTCAATCATTCCAGCAGACACATGCACACAAAGTAAATGCTATGCTGTGTTTACACTCACACAAATACGCTGGCAAGTTGCACACAGAGACACACACAGACAGCATGGCTTGCTGTGAGTGTTAGTGCTGGGGCTTTTTCAATTCTATTTCCATTTGTGAATCATCCTAATAGAGACATCACAGAATGGTTGCCCTGGGAGCTGAGAGCTCAGGCCCTTCGACATACCTCCCATAAACAGCTGAAGTCTGAAGGTACACGAGACTGTCACTGTCCTGTGAAATTTTTGCTGTCACATTGTTCAGTCAGCCCTAAATAGATATGGTCCTGACACATTCCCTTTATCAGTGTTCAGCCCTGCATGCACATGTGGATAGGAATCATCTTCTCCCAACTGAATGCTCTCCTTCAGGTGGATACGGACCTTCCTTGGTCCAGGAGTTCACACTGCTCCTTCCCCATCATCCCTGTTATTCTGCCTGCAAACCTCACAGCGTCAAGTCCTTCCAAACTCAGGGGTCATTTGGGCCTGGTTGCATAAAGAGTCAGGAGAGCACCAGCCTGATGGCAGACATTAAGGAGAACACCTGCAGTCTGGAAACTCACCCGAGACCCAACAACTCATTAAATAATCCTCTTTGTCCCTCTCCATCAGATAACACTCACTGGGTTTTACAACATCATTACCTCCAGTCTGAGATGGCCAGGCACAACCCAAACCCTGGAAGAAGTGTTTAGGTAGACCCTGATGAAAGTCTAGGTGAGACCCATAGGGATACAATTAGAGCTGATTTCCACATGGATGTTTGAGAGACACCAAGAATTACGTTTTCTGGGTGAAAAGCTACCATTTTTTGTGATAACCTTAGGGAAGTAAAATATATGACTTGTCCCTTGGATTCAATTTTATAACCGTGTTTTAGGTAACAAGGTGGTAAATAGAATATTACATCATTGGGAGGCTATGTCATTCTTTGGCCTAGTTGTGTTAGTTTTAGGAGAGACCGTGATTTGTGACTCACACATAAATAGACCTGCACTCAGGAGAGGCCAGGCTCCTTTTGCACACCTGAAGAGCCTCTGACTAGGCACTAATGAGCAAACCCTTGAAAAGTCAAGCCATGTTCAGCATCTGCTCTTCCTAAATGCCTCAAAATTTTGTTGCCATTTGCAAAATTACAAACCACAGCAGTCTATTTATCCTTCTTAGCCTGGACAGAGTGTGTGATGCTTGCTCTGGACAAATCAAACAGTTGTGCCTCTCCAAATGCTTTCATCATCATCATTATTTATTATTATTTATCATCCCTGCCATGTGCTGTGTTTTTTCCATGCACAAAGAACAGGCAGATGTTTTCCATCTGCATGATTCCTTAATTTTAGATCTCAGAAAAAATAAAGAGAAAGAAAAAATAAATAAAGAAAAAAGAAACCATCAAGAATGAAGAAATGCAGAGTGTGTCTGGGAGTGGCGTTGACCCTCATGCAGAAGTATGTGTGTGCATGAGATCTCTGCAATCAGAGCCAATGGATTTGCCTTTCCTCGGGCTCTTGGCTGACTTGAAGGAAAGGCTCCTGGGTGTCTTCACCGGAGCACAGGTCCTAGGGCAAGCTTTACATCATGGGAACAAAAGACCTGTTTAGGAGGTTACTCTGATCCAAAATGTTGGGCTGAACTTGCGCAGACCCAGAGCAGGTTCAGATCTGCCTCCCTCCACGTAAACCTTTTTTCACCCCTTTGGCCTCTTGCCTCCCTTCAATTTCTCCTCTGCCCATAAGCTCTTCAGTCTCCAATTGCTTCTCAGCTTCTTTCCCTACCAAATTTCTGCTCTTTCTTATTGCCTGATGGCTCAGATGAGCAAAGCTTTTGACCTTCTTCTCTCCACCAAGCGAGATCCTTCTGTCAAGCCCAGTGGCCCAGGGAAACTCCAAGGCAGGAGGAGGTGGAGCTGCCCAGCAGTCTCACTCAGCTTTGGCACAGCTGTAGCCAACACTGGCTTTGCTGGGAAACTGAATATTTGAAGCTTTGATTAAATGTACATTTTCTTCAAAAGGGTCTTATTTCCACAGGAATTTTGACTTTTTGATGAAGACAAAGAAAGTTTTGGCCTAAATATTTAAGGGCTTTGAGTCTTTTTTTTGGACTGTATGGAAGACAAGACATTTAAAATTTGCCACAACCAGAGTCCAGAGGGAATGGGTTTATTCTGGTTTGCTTCACAGTTTTGACAGAATCTCTCTCTTCCCAGAATCTTTCTTCTTCAGAAACTTCAGTGTTGATGTGAACACATAGCTGTGCCATACCACCTACCAGCAAGGGAGCAGGCAGGATAACAAACTGGGCTGATAGAAAGGTGGAAGGATTTGTACAATACTTCAGTTTCCAGAGCAATCTAGTTGCCCTAGAATGAAATCATGCAAAAATAATAAAACAATGATGGGAACGGGAGCTATATTAATAATTATGCTTCATAAATACACATGGCCTTTTACAACCATATTACTAACAGACCATATCAAAGACCTTGCAAGAACAGCTCAGTGCCTCTAGGGGATTCGGAACACAGACCAAGATTTTGCCAATAGAAACTGATGTGATTCGTGAGGTGACACTTTAAATTCAGACATCTGGTGGGTTGTGGGGAACGGGGTACTGTGACTCTGGTATTAATAGCATGTTCCCTCCATTTACTAGTTCAAACAAGTTGCTGTGTTGTTGTTAACTTCAGAAAGCAACCAGGCTTGTGAAAAATTGAGCTGTTTTCTTTCTGCTTGACATATTGTCGAAGAACTGAACAGACGCAGTAACAAGTTCAGGCAGTCTGAAGTGTTTTGGTTAGTGATTACTGCTATAAAGTCCCTTTTTCTTCACCCCCACCACCCTTCTTGCCAAAATGAGAATTTGATGACAAGGTAACTTGACTCTGCCTCACCCTTAGAAAGATAGAAAGATTCAAAAATAGCTGTAGGCTTCAGGCTACACAGAAAGCTTGCAAAGAAAATTTACTTGAATGAGTAAAATGAAAATTTGTTGCATGGAGGTTCTCAAATACTTGGTTGACCTGAAAATCATGAGAAAAATTTGTCTGGGGGGTAGGTACAGTGGGGTGTCAGAGACACTTGGATGCTTCCTGCTCTTGGTGTCTTTTTGGGGGGAATTAGAACTCTACCACACTGAATCTCTTTATAATTTTTCTCTACAGTAAGAATTTAATAAGTATATTTCCAGCCTCAAGAAGTGAGGAGAAAAAGAAAAGCAGATGAAACAATTTTATAAAAGTGTAGAAACAAAGGGGTAGGGACACCATCTCAGTCAAGGTGCAAGTGACAGCAGGAAAAGCCAAAAAAAGGTGAGGGGGGGAAAAAAGCAAAATCTTCTTTCAAGAACAATTTCTTTAATGGGAATAGAAATAGGTCATCAACTCTTCCGTTGATTTACAGACCTTTGGATTAATTTTCTCCCAAGAAAATTCTGGAGGGAAAGACTGCTCTCAGGTGCTAAGAAGCCAAGAAGAGATTTCCCTGACTTTGGATCTATTTTGCCAGGTTTCTGGGAAAGATGAGCCCTCACTTCTAGCCAGAGCCTGCTGGTACTATGGTTCCATGCCCACTGCACCAGGGATAGCACCAGACACTCTGGTAATGTTGCCTCCACACAGAGCCCACATGAAACTGAATCACTGCATCCCATCCCTAGCACCTTTTTGCTGAACTGAGTTTGGTCTCAACTCTGTTTTCTCTCTGTCTCACCTTCTCCAAACAGTAGCAACACATCTGCCAGGTTGATCTGATGGAGAAAACCTCTTTGTCACCTCTTTGTTGCAACAGCTAAAAGAGCCTCTGATGGACACCCTGAAGACCTTGATCTCTGCGTGTTTCCATTCTGTTGTCCAGGTGCTTGAAGGTAAGGGTGTAAAAAAAATAAATGGAGAAGGGTTTGTACACTGAACTTGATTGGATACTTGAGCTTGACTTCTTTGCTTTGAGATGCACCAAGACCATCATTTTACAAGAGAAGACAATGAAAATAAAAACAGAATTTGGAAATAAATACGCAAATTCCCAGTGTCTACCCCTCTGGTCATCTGTGAGAAACAGCCTCCCCACTCATCCATTTCATTATCCTCCCATGCAGTTTGCTTTTAGATTCCTCCTTCACAGCAGCAAGCTGGACTTCCTTGGCAAGATGAGGCAGCTGATGAGCTGTGACCTTTGCAGATCCAGCAGGTCTGAAACCTTTCAAAACCAAATTCATCTGCCCTGCCATGCTGCAAACCTTCAAGCCTGCCCTGACAGATGCCTCAGCCCAAGAGCCAGAGCTTTCTAAAGATTCCAGGTGAGGTTAGGAATGGGTCAGGGGGAGGCCATTGGCAGAGGAAGAGAGCAAAACTCTGGTCATGAGTTGAGCATGTTGAAGGCCAGATCTCCATCTTGTAGCATTGGCCTTGGCAGATGCATGGGGTCAATTGGCACAGCAATTCTGGGATAAGCTGATCCTGGAAAGTGGAAAGTTTATATCAACAGGTCAGAGATCTTATGCCACTAAGAAAGAAATTCTTTGCATTCATTATCTGTGAAGCTGTGTTCAGAAGAGGATGACAAATATAATCTGTCTGCACTCATTTCTCTGATTATCTCAACCAGCTTAGAGAACGTTCCTTCTCTTTCCCCCCATCCTTTGTACAACCCTGTCTCTTTCTTGATTTTTACTTCTTTTGGGGCTGCTGCTTCTCATTCCTTGTGAATGGGCTGTGTGGAGAGGGTCAAGGAACTTCTTCACAGCCACAGAAGAGGAAAAGAACCACCTTATTTGATATTTTTCTTCTCTCTCTTCAGACTGGGAGTATCAGTCCCCACTCCCAGCCTTTAAACGTGATGGCTTAACAGGGTCCATGAGGGAGAAATTTATCAGCCTTGTGGAATTTCCCACTTCAGTTTACCTTAGAAAATGTGGGAGGCTAAGAAGGTACAATTCCATCTATTAAGTCTTTCCAAGTGGTGCCATGATGCTGTTCAACCTTTCCCCATAAATGTATAATGCCAGAGCTGTCAATCCAGATATAACAAGTCTCTGCATGTACTTAATGTATAGACAGAGACCAGATCTTACAAGAAAATGTCTGCATAAGCAGGTTTGCATTCAGTTACTGGTGGTTAATTTAATTCTTTCCCTCCTGAGATACGTTTTCTTCTCTTCCTACAGCAGTGTATATGCATTTGTGTGTGCCTGTTGATATATATATATATCTCTCTAACATTTTACAATATATATAAATATCACATATATATATATTTATATATAACATTATACATTGCACTGGTTGAGTCACCTAAGGATAACAAGTGTTGCAGATCATTTCTTAGTTCCAGTGATGGAGCCCAGGCTTTGATGTTAAAGGTCACAGGTTCATCCCTTTTGATAAAATGATGATAATATGGAGTGGCATGTGAAAAAAATGCCATCTCCTAATGCAGCAAGTACAATGACGTTATAGAGCTTAAATTACTTTTCAAGTTTGTTATGCTGTTGGGAGGGGGGTTTTGTGCTTTGTTGTTTTGGTTTGGTTTTTAAATTGAAAAAAGTCTCATTTTTGTAGCATAGTTTTATCGACCATTTTTAAAATTTTGATAAATATAACTCACATGAACATGATTGATTTGGAGGAGAGTAGTGAGCTGGATTTGTCCTCCCCCGTGTTCCCTGACAACAAATCAAAATATCCCTTAATGGCACAGTTCTGGGTTGAGTTTCAGATGGACTGAAATCCGATCCTGATCTTGCTACTATTTCTGGTGTGAACATGGGTATGCCCCTTCATTTCTCTGTGCGTCTTCTTTTCCTGCTGACCTCTGTCTCATCTAGTCCTAGCTGGTCTCCTGTTTTCACAGCAGCTATCAAGAGCAGAGTCCTAATATCACCACTCAGCAGATAAAGATATAGAGGTTCCCAACATGTACTGGAGTCTCAGCTGGGATGAATGACACTGGGGGCTCTTTGAGGAAGTCTGTTTGCTTCGCTCAAACCATTTTTGCCTTTAAGGGAAAATTCAAGGTGCATAAAAACTCTAAATATGGATATGCTCTGATAGATATCCAAGGCAACTAGCTGTTCTTGAGTCATTATCTGGTCATAAATCTGTGTTAGGCCAGCAGTTTACTTGGGAATAAGCTAAACAAATCAGAACTACAAAGGACAGGAACTCCATTCCCATGGAAATCTCAGAATCTCTTTTACTTTACAAAAATAAAATAATTTTTTTTATATTTTTGATGACGTAAATGTGGATTCCTAAAGGCATTCTGTTTAGAAACATAGCAATAGATTTTGTATTGAAAACAAAATATTTCACATGGAAGGTTTCCCAAATAAATTAATTTAAACAGAGTATAAAAGAATGGTGCTTGGTGCTAATGAAACACCATGTAAACTAAGAGCATCTGCCTGAATAATTGTTTTATTATTATAAACTGCTACATAATTAAAGAAGATAAGCCCTTTTTTCTGGGATATTATCTTCCTTCCTATTCAGTGCAGAGATAGTGTTGAGCCCCAATTCAGGTTCACCAAAGGAGGTGGGTACATAGGAGATAGGGGTGGCAAAGCAGAAGGAAAAAAAGAATCTTTTAGAGGAAACACCAAAGAAAAATCATGTTTCCTGGACCACAGGCAGGGTATGCATTATTTTCCATATCTCAAACAGGGACGGTTGGAGTTTTTTGGTTTGTTTGGGTTTTTTTACCAAAAGCAAGAAATAGAATAAGACTGGAAGCAAAACTAGGATTTTTCAGAAAGGGTTAAAAGATGGAAGTTCTTGACACAAAAAGAAGTTAGTTGGGCAGACTGACATACCTGAAGAGAGGCAGCCTAGGCCAAAGAATGAGAACGAGAGAAAGAAGTAAAGCCATGCAAAAGCCAGCACATCATCAGAACGCAGCCAGGGATTATGTCCCAGTGATGTGACACATGTCCTCCCTCTGATGATCAGCTCTGGGTGATGTCATCTCTTTTACCATCACACAATCTAACAAACAACATGGTGCGAAGGGAGATTGTCCCCTTTTTCTTCCTATCATCATCATTATTATTATTATTTTAATTTCAAATTTAATTTTGTAATAACAGCAATTAGGCTCTCCTGCCAGCCTGCCCCTGGGGGGTGATTCTAGTTCTAGTGCAGCAAAAATTTGCTCCTAAAGAACATCATAGCAGGCATGCAATAATCACCCAAAAATGCACAGCCTGTCGTGTCTTATTGCTTAATTATCCATCTTACCTTCTTTCAACCCTCTTCTTATTGTACCTCGTGTGATGCCTGTTTGTTTTACATAACTTTCCCCAACTGCCTTTCCTCCCTGCTTTAAGACTGTGAGACTTGAAAACATTTTTCCTTTTCATTCTGCTGTCCTGCGGTTTCTCTTGCTTGGTCATTGCTGATCATTTCTATGAGGGATTACAAGCTCAACAAGCTCCAAGTGGTTTTCCCCACTTTTAAGTTCTTGGGGACCAGTTCTACCAGCTAGAACATCATGACCTTGGTGTTTCACCAAATGTGAGTGTGGCCTTTGGGTTTTAGGTCGGTTGACTGTCACCTGGTTCCTAAGAGCCTCTCCTGAAAGAAAGGGAGAAGAATCCAAAGAAACTTACATGCAGCAGCCAAAAGTACTGTACAAAAGTGTGGCTAGGACTTCCTCACTTGAATGTTCTGGGGTTGGCTTGATAGGTCATGTGCAAAACTGTACAAAAAAAACTGCACAAAAAAACTGCTTAACGTGTATTTTGGTGTGCCTCAAGATCCCTTGAATTAAAAGCTGCTCTGGTTTAAGATAGTTGCTAAGTTTTTCCAGATCTTAAAATCACAGCCAAGCATCTGAGTGGTGCAGAGTGGGGCAGCTCCTGTCCCTTCTGTCCAACCACGCTGAAACAAAAAAAAAATCTATTCTGTTTGCATTGTTTTCCTCTCCCAGTTGAACATCCCAAGGAAACAGGAATTAGTCTATGAAGTTTCTGGAGTAAAACAATCAAAACTGATCCATTTTTTGTCCATGTTCCAAAGTGCCTTTGGTTCCTTGACTCTCTCATTTCTTGTACTTTGCCTTCAGAACCAAACTAGGATCAGGAATGGCTGGGTGCAGCTCCTGAGCAGTTCAGTTGGGACACCCATGCCCAAGAGACAGGAAGGGACTGGTCCAAGGCTGGAAGAGAAAAGATGCCAAAGGGAGCTGGGGAAAGGCACATTGCTCAAAGATTCCAGTGGAAGCCTCCCAGACAGGCTTCACCACAGGTGAGGAGATTTAGATTGTATTTGACTTTTCCCTTTCTGCTTTCTTGGCTTTTATTCTTTTAGATTGATAAAACAAAGCAAATGAAGTGAGGGGGGAGATATTTTCTTTTCAACTTAAATGAATTTTTAAGAAGATTTTTAGAAAATGAGAGTGAAAACAAATAGGCATTTTTACATCAACATTTTAAATTCAGCATTAGCCATCTTTAAACACATGTAAAAATACAGAAAGGTAAATTAACTAATTTATTTTTAAATTAAGACCTATTTCCAAGGCAAATAATGGAAAACATTTATTTTCCAACCTAATGGAATGAAATGATTGGACGGGAAGGGGCTTTGGTATTATTATTGGGTGCTTTTTCCCTGTCTAAATGAACTGCTCAGGGGAAAAGGCATGAATTCATAAAACATTTTGGTTCCACTAAATCAGGCGGGGATTATTTTTTTTTTCCCCCTCCTGGTATAAAAAGGCTTAGATGAAAAATATCACCTAGCTCAGTTTTGGCACTGTGGCTGTCTAGCATTTGCTGGGGTTTGTGCCTCAGTCATTACCCTCCATGTTTGCCCACACCAAGAGCTGGGAGGGGAAGCCCATAACTCTCCTTAGCAAGTCCCTGACGGCCCCACTGAGGAGCAGGTTTGCTGTCACCAGAGCAGAACCCCAGGGCTGCAGAGACGGCCACCCGCACACAGCCTCTCGCAGCAGAGCCAGTGCGTGGCCATGGCAGCTGGGTGGCCAGCCCTGGGTGGGACAGGGAGCCCCTGGTGCCCACGTCTGCTCCCAAGGCAGTGCTTTATGAACAGTGCAGACACAAGCCCAGCCAAGGAACATCACCGGTAATTCCTCCCTCCAACCTACCAACTTCATTTTTTTCCCCCAAGATATGCAAGATACGTCAAGGCACAGCTTAGGAAGGGCTTTTAAGAGATCTTTACTCTTCAAGGCAGGCTGTGGTTTCATTATTTTTATTATTTTGGTAGAATGAGTAACAGGAATAATAGTAGCTGAGGGTTGTTTCTCTTCATTGACTCTGTGTTAGGCTTGGAAGACATTCGACCAGGACAGTCAAAACACAGACAGGAAATAATCTATGATAATGTCCAACTGGGGTATCAATTACGGTTTTGGAGTTTCATGTTAAAGGGATATTGTCAGATCAAATTTAAACCAAAAGTTGTGGGTTGCGTTTTTCAAATACATAGATATACATATAGATATGTATACATATGAGAGGGAGAAATGGAGACTGTTGGAAACATTTCCAATTCTCTTTTCTTTTAAAGTAAAAAAAAAAAAAAATTAAATTTCTAAAGCAAACAGTCTCCTCCCTGCCACGTGTGAGCCTTGACTGCTGTCTTCAGCCGAGCCTGGCCTTATGAGCTTGCTGGGGTTTTTTAACATCCTCTCCTAAAAGGCTCTGGTAGGTGAAAAGAATCACTCCCCAGAGACTAGAGAGAACACTGGGCTAATCCACCATGGTGGCCCCATGGCAATCTCTGGAGCAGGAGCAGGCAAATGCCTGCACAGAAGTTTGGCAAATGCATCCCTGACCAAGGTATGGTGCATCCAAGCACAGACATCAATGGAGCCTTTCCCCAGTTCACAAGGGCTGAAAGAGAGGTTCCACAATGGAAACCGTGGCAGGGTTTTCAGCCTGGGCATTTCAGCCCCACCTTGCTCAGCATGGTCAGCCTTTCTTTTGGCCAGGGTGTAAGAAATAGATGGCACTGATGCTGTTCAAAAAGAGCTTCTTTCTGGACATCTGCTGTTAAGTCTCAAAATATGAGATGGTAACTGCTGGCTGGTGTTACAAAAAGAATCTGGGTGGTCCCCAGAAAACCATGAAAGATTCCTCCATGTTAGGACCACATAGTTAAAAGAAACATCATACGTTATCATTTTCCTTCTCCCTCTTCCTTTTGTCATCAAGAACTGGCAGAAATAAACAGAAGGAGATGTATTCACAAATGAGTTTGTGAAACCAAACTCTGGCAAACATGTGAGAATAAAATCCTATGTCCAGTCCTGGAGCTGGCACTTTAAAAAGAAAACTTGGAGGAAGCTCAAAGAGCTGCCAGAAAGATTTATAGCCTGGCAAACTGTGCTTACCAGTGAGAGAGGAAAGGAGAGCGATCTGTGAGATGGCATAAGGACTAACAGGTTAATAAGTGATCAAGGGACTCATGGACTGAAAAAATCTGATATAAAATGAACCTTTGATGTAGCAGCCAGAGGCATGAGAGAATCCACAAGCTGCAACTTGGAAATCAGAAAAACCCACAGAGGAAATATGCCGTGCGTTTTTGTGCAGAGGAGTAATGCAGTGCAGGGAGAGCTGCATCCCAAGGGACAGGGTGGATTTGCCGTCATTTGGAGCCGTGGGATGACATCCCTGGTCCCAGCCCAAGGGAACATAAAATATTACATCCCATGTTAAGTACAGGGCCAGATAAACTGGTGAGAGAGATGTCTTCCAGATCATCAGCCTGAAAAGTCTTCTGGGAAGTAACCACCTTTGCCCTGGTGTCCTGGCTATGTGACCTTTCCAGTGCTGGAGCAAAGTTGTTTCCTGCACGTATGGAAGGAAAGGCATTTTCACATATGTGAACATGAGGGAAGGGACTGAGTCCCCAGGTGACGCCTCCATCCGTGACAGGTCACAGCTGGATCTCGCCCGCAGGCCTGAAGAATCTTCACAAGCATTTGTCAGGCACAGAGGCCAAATGGGAAGCTCTGAGGAGAAAAACCACATGTAAATCCTTCCTGGTAGCTTCTAAATATGGCTAGCACAAGCTACTTGGCTCATAGAGAAGGGACCTGAGGCATTGTTCAAGTGAGGTCCTGTGCTGGCATGGTGGAAGTCTTTGGCTGCACACAGTGACTTGCATGGATTTGGGACCCTGCTGAAGGAAATGAGAATCATTTTTCAGCTCCAGGGCACTGATGTACAGAAAGTGGTTAGCAGGCTCAAGGTGAAGGCTAGAACAAAGGAGGTTTTAAGCATACAATCACACGTATAAGACAGCGATTTCAAGTAGGAAAAAGCATCAAAATAAGCTTTTTCTGCTCTTCAGTTCTCTGAGAGACTTTTCACTAATATTTTAATTAGATCTCATTCTTTATAAGGATCGTGCTACAGAAGACCAGTAGCTACCACAGACTTACCTCTCTCTCACACATGTCCATCAAGTTTTGTATAGGGCCTTCCACTCTTAGGAAGCCCTTAATTTCAGCATGGTTGCAAAACTTGCTCAACCCTTAAGAAGAATGTGTGAAATTCCAAGGGCATTCCAGAAAAGCTGACTCATGTGGAGCAAGGTTTTGACCCCAAGGATTTGACTATGCCTGAGGATAAGGGAAGGAATTCTTTATATTGGGAAAATACAAAGGAAAGGAAATTTCCAGATTCCTAGAAAGTCTGGAGTTTATTCTGAAACCTATGAGTTCTTCCCCATTCCCTTCTCACAGGTACTGTTAAAATCTGTGTTACATCTGCAGGGAAGTCACCCAGCAGTGGCAAACTGGGAGGTTTTATGGAGGTGATGACTGAAACCCAGAACTGTGTTCCAGGATCTCAAGGTGGGTAACTGGACCAAGACATGGAGACTGGACCCAGCTGGAATATAAGGGCAGATTGTCATTCATCCTGTATTCTCCTCAGCCTTAAGAGCACAACTTCCCAAAGCCACTCACTGCAGCATTCAAATCCCTGGCCTCAAGGCAAGAGTCCTGTTCCACTGCCTGGCTCTGGAGCTTTCCTGTCCCCAGTGAGGAAGCTTTTGTCCAAGCTCCCCTCCTTTCTCTCATGCTCCCTCTCTCCTCCAGCTCTCTTAGGCAGTTCATGTTCCATGTGACTAGAAACTGGAATGATTAAAAAGGGAGCCTCTGATTATAATAAAACAAAAAAGGCAGAGTTTGTTTTGTTTTCCCTGAAAGAAGATCCGGTGGTTGGCTATTCTTTGGAGAGCTGCAATTTGGACAATTTGTCAGTGTGTTCAGGGCAGAGGAAAGCATGTGACAATGGATTCAGGAACCATGACCATAGCTTGGGACAGTGAGGGGACACACAGTTGACTGATCCCAACAGCCTATTCTACTTTTCTCCAGAGCCAATAAACAACCCCCAGTGATAATTAAGCAAGTATTAAAGACACATTTTAAAGTATTTTACCAATTATTTTTCTTTATTCTTGATCCAGGTAAAGCTTTATGTCAGAGTCCTATGCAGAGGTGCTCATGGTGTTTCACACAGCCTTAAGGACCATCCCCAAAAAACACCTGCTGAACTGGGACATCCCAGATTGACCAACAGAAGGTCATGTTTTAACCCTTCCCCCAGAGGCAGACTGCCTCTGGGATAGGTTTCATGTCCTTCAGTTTAACACATAAAAATCAGGCTTCTAGCCTAGGCTGAGCACCTCTGGAAGCAATTTATCCTACCTGGAGATATCTACAGAAAACTAAACTGTTTTCCACTGACTTGCTAAAAAAAAAGGTGGCGTCTGATTTTAGCTGGCTAAGGTGTAAGTAATCCCACATTATTCGGATGTATGCAAATACATACACAGATGTGTGCATTATTTGAAGAATACATCTACTCTAAGTATCAGGAGAGATGAGCTAAAGTCTGAAATATAAGTTTGATGATAAATATAATTACAGTACATTTAGGAGATTTTCGGGAGAGTAGAGTTGCGGCCTAAATTTCCAAAAGAAGATACCTAACCTGGGGCTTTTATTTCTATGTCTAGACATCAGTTTCAAAATGCTGAGAACACCTAGATCTCAGCAATCACAAAAAAAGAAAGTGAATAGTGTTGCCTATCACAAAGAAGAGGTGAATTAAAGTAATACTTTTTAAACTTGGGGACAAATGTGAGACAATGTGTCTCCTTTTCTTATGATAAGGGAAGGCTCAGACAGAAGAACAGAAGACTGACAAACTCCATTTTAATGAAAAGAATGTTTTGTTTTCATGGCACAGCAGGACTCATTGCCACAGGAAGACTGGAATACCAAGAACTGAATATTTAAGCCATTGCCTAGTTGGTAATTTGTCAAATAGAGAGGGAGGAAAGGGCTGAACAAAGCGTCGAACAACTCTCTGTTTGGGACCGCATGACCTCCCTTCTTCTGCCAATCATGACTGAGACAATCTCATGTTCAAATGAATCAAGAGTACTGTGTCACACTGATTTCTGCAGGACGTACAAATGACCTGGCAGACAGACACAGGGAGAAAAGCTCTGGAAGAAGCTCTCAGATTGTCCTGCTTTAACCACCCTGTGCTCACCAGTTTTTTATCGTCACCAGACCCTAAAGCTGAGATCCTGTTCCCAGAGTACAAAGGCAAGTAAAAAATGGCAGTATCTCCTAGAGGAAAGCATAGGGGTGGGACACAAACCTGGCATCAATAGAAAACTTGGCATGGATTTTCAAGGAGCTCCAGAAATGGCAGACATGCTGTAATTGAAAGTAAGAAGAGGAGGGCAGAACAAAAATATATAGGTTTTATGGGGGATTTGGAAGATTAGAAGAACAAATAAGTAACACAATGGCTGGATATTGACTCAGAGAATACTTGAACTAGATTTGACTGGCAAACAGTCCCAGTCTCTATTTGCCAACTGCTTGGAATTGTTTGAGCAATGACCTTGAAAAACATACAGCAGATTCAGACTGGGAAGCCAGAAGGCCGCACCGCACTGGTCTGATCCAATCGTCTGCACAACAGAGTCCCTCCAATGTCACCAAGCCTCAACTCTGATAACTTTTTAAGCCAGCAAAAGTGGCTCAGCCACTTTAAGATATTAAACTGGTATAAAGAATTAAGTCCTTCTAAATCTTAAAAGCAGTTTAGCAGATCAGGCTGCTTTTAAGACCCTAAATTCTTAAACCACCTTAACTCTGATGGAGGACCTGAGAGCTTAGTACAACAGAGCCATGCCAACTTAAGAGTTTAAACTCTTAAGACACTTTTCACATTATAAGCCAAATTCAGGATCAAGCATAGTGCCCACATTCTTGGTTGATGTCAGTTCAGATGTTCAGTATCCAATAGCTTCATCCTACACCAGGTTGAGAGACTTGGGGCTGAGTGTTTTAACTCATCTCCTGCTTTGCCAAAATGACTTGACTTATCTTCCAAGAGCTTTTGTTCATATCAGTCAGTCTTAATCTATAAAGTTTATCTTCCTCTGCAGAGAGATTTTTTGCAGTACAAGAGTACGTTGGGTAAGGTTTTTTAAGTTCAACTTATGTTGAAACTTTGTGATGATAAATACTAATATAAGATCATATCCAGAGCAGCTGAAAAATCATAGAAAAGGAGCCTTACCCCAATGCATTTTAAGAAAAGATTTCTGGTGGGCCTTTGTGACTGGGGTAGCACAGATACAGTTAGGTTTAAAGAATGGGGTAGTTCAGAAATTTTGATTCCTCAAACAAACACCAGTCCATTAAATCCACCTTTCATCAGAAATCTTTATGACTGGTCACAAACTACCTTCTCCCTGGATGTACCAAGCCTCAAAGGTGATCTTTCTTGGGCAAGTGTGGAGACATGCAAAAGAACACATAATCCAATTTTCCCCATAGAATTAGGCTCACCTGGGATAAGAGAAAACTCCTGGGGTTTAGTGGAACAGGAAAGCTCCTAAAACAGTAGCTAACTGTGGTAAAGAAAAAACCTGCAATTTACCAAACAGTTGATACATCATGCACAAAATCTCTTGTGTTGCATTTTGGAGGTCTGTGTTGTCTAGAGTGAATGGTTTAAAGAATAGGGAGAGGGACTGTCTGAAAGGGTGGTTCAGAACAGAAGTGTACTCAGAGTGTATTAAATTGGAGCATGAAAAATCATGCCCAGACAAATCTGGACTGTGTGGTTTGGAGAGAGATTTGTGTGAGCATCAGTTCTCACTGCAAGTCCAGTGCCACCATTTCCACAGGAAGGAAACCAGACCCATGGGCCAGGAGGGAGCAACAGTGTTCTCAGTTTGGACAATCAAGGAACAAGGACCCCTGTGTGTACTCCTCACACAGAGTGCCCAGGGTATCTCACACACACACACTGGGACTGACATTAAGAGCACCCTCTGGAAATGCTACGCTGTTAAAGGGTCTTTTGGCTGAAGATCAAATGGAGGCTGATTTTCTACAGGCTGGTGCTGAGTCCCTCAGCAGACACATGTTGTGATCATGTACAGAGAGGCTCAGCCCAGGACCATATTTTCGGCTTGTTCCTGCTGCACTGGGGTCAGTGGAGTAGAGCTGTCCATCCATTTCTTTGACTCACATATTTTGCTGAGTTGTTTAAGAAGAAAGTTAGGGCAAGCCACATTTAAAAGCAGCTTTGTTTTCTTGAGGTAACAGGTTTGCTCTGTACAAACACTATCTCTTATCTAATAGCCCTAGAAAGGCATGTAGCGTCAAGCTGATACTGTCTTCATGCTTGGCTTACTTTTGCATTTCAGCCCTGAGATATGCAGGCAACCTGCCATCAGCTGTAAAACCACAAACCCCGATCTGTGATGGGGACTGATAAGAGAAAATATATGAAAACAGACTCCTTAGAGCTTGACTCCTTTCCAGCAGGCTCTGGACTGAGATCTGGCATTTGAAAGTGATTGTTCATGCATAAGAAGCAGCTTTTTTTTTTTTAATGTTTCCTTTTTAAGGCTGCAGAAATGCTAGAAGAAAAGAAAAGAAAAGTGAGTCGGGGGAAAATCAACATAATGTTGTTAAGCTCCCATCAAGATATTAGCAAGTGCAACATCCAGTAGAACAATGGCTTTGACCTTCGAAGCCCCTGTGATCCCAGGAGCCTTTCTCCCCACTTCAAAACGAGAGGAAACATCATGTCAGCGGGTTGACGTGATTCGCAGGGACAGAAAACAGAACACAAAACTGTCAGCTTCCACTCTAATGGACTGTTTATCAGTCCATCTTTCCCTTGCTTGCTCAGTCTAAGCAGGCACTTGCTGACCCTAAACTTTGGAGTCTACAAGTTTTCTCAGACCTCCTGCTTTTAAATAATACTTTGCTTGTTGATTATAGGAATCAGGTAGCATCCCTAGGTGAAATTGCTTGAGATGCTGTTTGTGTTCTAACATTTCAAGACCAAGAGAAAACACCTGGAGTACCTGTAGGACCTCTGGTGGACATGTGTGATGGTGTGCATGCTCCCAGGCCCAGGGCACAACTGTACCTGCCAGCGTCCTTTGTATTGTTTGTCAAACTCTGCTCTTTCTCACAGGGTTTCTGACAGAACCGAGGTAATGGAGAAGTAACTCCTCTGAGTCTGTCTGAGTCTGAAAGCAGAAACAGCAGGTACTGCTGCCACTGATGTGTGAAATCTGCTGCCCAGAAGGAAGTCTTTGTAGCTGTTATTTAGCTTGCCTCCATCTCAAAACACCAGATCCCTCTGCAACTTGAGCTAAGAGGGTATTTCAACCACCTGTTTGCAGAACAGACCTGAGAAACTCTCCCAAACTGTTGTACTGCTGCCTCCAAGCAAAACCACCCCCATACTCCCTAATAAACATTTAAAGTCCTTGCATTTCTTTCTGAGACCAAGGCCCAGCTATGGGTGGGGAGTAGATCTTCCACCTCGTTGAACTTGTGGCATTGACCTATCCCCATACTTTGCTTGCCCAAAGTTCTTGGGAGAAGCACCCAGCTGCAAAGCAATTTAAATGGATAAGGAGCCAACAAGTACACTAAATGGCTTATCTGGTTCTCTGGGGTGCCCATCTGGAGACAAGAGCCTTTCCCCATCTGCATAACAATAATTACACCACCTTCTCACCCTCATCCTCCATAAACTCTCCTAATCCTCCATCTTACCATCCAGACAAGGGCAGTGATTTTTCTCTGGAGCAAAACAAGCTTGCCAAAGAAGAGTTTTACCTTACCAGGAGCACACCAGCCCCCATGTTTGGTTACAGAACCACGGCCTAAACAAAACCTCCAAGCAGAGCCCTTGCTCCCTCTCAGCAGGTAAAGGAATAAATGAGATTTGCTCTGGATGCAGAAATAGTATTCTGAAGATTTTGAAAATCCTGTGACAGCTGCAACTACCTGGCACCATTCTAGAACATCTTTTCTGCACACCCTGAAATCTTGAATCCTTCAGTGCATTTGTTGGTACCAGAGCAGAGGACTGACACCTATTTCTTATCACGTATTTCTTATAGGTGTTAAGGATGTGTTCTTGACCTCCACTGCACTGAGGAGAAGCAGTTATTGGCATCCTGGCCCATGTGGCTCTGTTTGGTGGGTTCTTTGTTGAATGTCTCCACTTGCAACAACTCTGAAGAAAGTAAAATGTAAGCAAGAGGAGTCAGAGTTGAGGTTAGGAAACCAGAGTTGAGAATAGCACCAATATAGAGAGCCTAAGAGGGCTTTTTTGTGAGAATGGCAGAAGCTCTCCAGTGCCAGCTATGGACTACTCTCCAACAGGCCATGGGCAATGTAGAAACCCAAGGAAGAGTCACAAGAAGAGAGCAAACATGTACAGACACCTTCCTAGAACACTACCTCAGGACCCTGATATTTCAGGATTGTGGACTCCCTGAGCCACCTTTTGTGTCTTCCTACTAAACAGCTCTTGATGGATTCAAAGACCAGTTGAGGAAATTACTGAAGAAAAATCTTTAGCCACATGGGTTTATACTTTTCTTTAGATTTATATGATGACCCAAATTTTTCTACCTTTGGACCAACTCCTCTTCTTATTTGTGGTCCTTCACCCAAATAAGTTGCAGAAGCTCTTTTTAATTCATTTATATAGAAGGATAATTTTTATTTGAATGTGGAAGTTGCAAATAAAAACAAGATCTGGACTGATTTCCTCCTGAAAAGCCCATGGTTGTTCAAACATACCTAATCACTTACCTTCATCTAGCCCATATTTTTCTTATTATAATGATCTTCTGTCTTTGACTGTAAAAGACTTTATTTTGGTATCCTGGGGTAGCTAAATGAACTTGAAATGAATATGGATTTCCTGCTGATCTCATTTAGTTTTGGTCTTCACCCTGGAATTGAAAACATCAATGCCAGGGTGTGTTAGAGGTACACTTCTGGAAAGGCAATTATCCTATAAATGCTCAGCTGTAACTTATATAATAATTATTTCTTCAACTGAAGTGCCTTTTGAAGTACTTTCCAAAAACTTACAATAGCCCTAACCCATAAGCATTTTGATGAGGTAGGGAGACCAAATTCTGCACTCAATCTAAAACCATTCTGCAAAAACCATGTCTGAAATGAGCTGGCATTGGGTATAGCTGGGTCTCTCACATTAGGTGTTTGGAAATCTGTCCTCAAAGACATATGCCCTGCAATGTTTACTTTTGGAGTATTACTTGGAAATGATATGATGGATGACTGATACTTTTTTTCATCCCCTCTTGGCTGAGGGTTTCCCTGGAACTTGAGACATGTCTCTGTTGAAAAAATCACTCAACGTTTATGAAGAACAAAAGAAAGCAGAAGGTTATTCAGTGTGTCATGTAGTTTCACCTGAACCCTAGTGGTTTCAGGGTATACGAGACATACCAAGCACCTTGTTCAAGTTAAAAGCAGACTGCTTGTAAAACTTACACTAATTATTGTGATGCCAGTCATCTGCATGAACAGGTTGAATAACTTCTCTCTAATACAGTTGTTAACTGAGGGGAGAAAGGTATGGGCTAAAAATCAGCAGACGGGGAGAAGAGCAATATTTGGTTATTCAAGTAATCTTGGGAGCCTCCCTTCATATTCCTGGACCCCTTCCTCTCTTTCCTTGTCTGAAGCTTCTTTAAGTCAGGGAATTGTTGTGCCTTGTTCTTACAAAGCACATGGCATGGGGAGCCCTCAGCCATCACTGGGACCCTTTGTAGTCACTGACTTAATTTACAAATGGTGTTAGGCTGCAGCATTTGGGTGAGTGACTTGGGTGAAAAACAGCCTTTGGGAGAGGCTGGGCTGCAGCATGAAGCTGAACAGCTGGAGCGAAGTAGAGTCTGGTGTTTTGGGAAAAGGCCTTTTAAAAGCCAGCATGTGCTTAGGATTCAGAAAACAGTCACTGAGGGGCAAATTCACCCTTGGCAAAACCCCAGCCTGGGGTCACACTGGAGGTAAGCGTGCTTCCCTACTATCAGAGGGATTTGCAAGCAGAAAGAATTTTAACAAGGTCTTCAGACGTGACTAAAGACCCTGTTTGTTTTAGATCAAGCTCACTCCTCCACCCCAGAGCCCCAAGAATCTCTCTTGTTCATAAAATATCACAAGCTCAGATTTGTGTTTGTCTTCAGGGGAGACTCCTCCCCCATGCTCAGCCTGGTTCACCTGTTTAAAGCTCACGAGAAATGGTATCCACAGCATTCCCGTCCCTGTAACACTGGTGTGTGGTGAAAGCCAGCAAGCTGGTTCTCCTCAGAGGGTGTGAATATGCTGTCTTTCAATCCTCCCTTCTTCTGAAGCGCAATGACTCTGTTCCAGGGCCAGAACTCATGTGTCTTAAAACACAAAAATAACTGCTTTCAGAGGGTCTTTAAGACACAAAGTAATAACAACAATTACAACGATCATAATCATGATCATGATGATGACGGTGATGGTAATATAATAATAATAAGATCCTTTTGAGTCTGTTGCTGTACTCCCTGCAGCTCCTTCTGTTAGAGGGAATCTTATTTCATGGGCTCAAATGAGGAGTCACAACCAATTCAATTACTCGAGAGTAATATCCTTCGTAAAGAAGAGCCCCTGCCGCTATTCCTTTGGAGGGTTCCCCTTTCCTGCTCTAAGCAGCTGTGTTGGTATTTAGACATAGGATACCAGCTCAGACTCTACTTCCAGCACAACCTCTGCTTATATCCTGCAGGCTTTATAAGTCCCCAGATGGTCCATAATGCTTGTGTAGCAGTTAGCCAGCCAAACAGTGCTTGCTGCTTATCTGGTGTATAACTCTCTGGAATGCGTGAGTGGGGAGAATGAGAAAAAATGCCAGATCATCTTCCCACAGAACATTTCCTTTCTTGTCCTCAGCCTCCCCTCTCTAAGCCCAGACAGAAACAAAACACCAGCTAGGGAATCAGCCACATTTGCGTTGCAATGGACTTGATCCTCACGTCTTTTCAGAAGCAGCCTGGCCCTTTGTGGCTGTGAACCTTTGATGCCAGGGCATTTATGCTGATCTCTGAGCGTGTGACAACCTGTTTAGCTCTAGCTTAAATGACAGCACCAGATGGAAGTCAATAACAAAGCATGTCCAAAGCTAGCAATTTTCAAAATAATGGAAATTCAGAGGATTCCTGAGGGCAACAAAAGGAGGACAAGAGAGAAAAACTTATGGGGAAGAGTCAACCGCACTGTTAACTTTCAGAAACTTTTGTGAGGGTCTTTTGCTAGATTACCCTTCAGTGTCAGTTCTAGTTTGGCTCTTCCTTCTCCATAGGAGAGCCACACTGGTAGCCCCGATCATCCCTGGTTCAGTTCTTGACTTTGGCCAGCAGACAGATCTCAGTGAAGGAAATGTTTTGGGTAATTAATAAACCAGGGATACCTTCAGTGAGTGTGAACATTTCTGAAAGTGTCTCCAGGGCCAGTTTACTCTGCTTTCCCAGCAGAGACCCGGTTTTGCCTGTTTGTTTTTTCTATTCTTGATTTAACACCAGCATTGGCACAATTTGGATGATCCCAATTCTAACACTGTGGGCAAATGAGGCACTAATTTCTCTTGCCAGTGTTGATCTGTTCTGATATTCAGCTACCCTGGAGCAGAGTAGAGAGGCCAGGGGAACACACGGAGACACAGATGGAGGTTTTCATTTCAGATTCACAGCTTCAGAGATTCCACACTTTAATGCAGAAAGGGAAACTTCTGTTTAGTGTGAAAAACAAATTAGTAAATGTTGCTGTTGTTGCTCAGTTTTTTGTTTTCATGAATAACTGCTGAATTCAGAAAATGTTGTTGAATGTCACTTGTGGCTGGGCAAGTGCAGTGAACAGATCTCACTGATGGCAGACACCTCAGGAGAGAGAGGAGGAGGTTGCCATAGACCCCAAATTCTTTATGTTTTGTTATACGAAAAAAAAAAAAAAAAAAGAAAAAAAAAAAAAAAAAGCCAGGATCAACACCTTTGTTCTGGGTTCCAGAAACACTGTGACATTCCTAAGTAGGAGCTCTGGGCTCTAAAGAGTATGACAGCAATTAATAAAAAAAATTCTAATCTATTAAATCGAGAACAACAGTGACAAAAGAGCAGTTTCATATTCTCTTGGTGTGATGGTGACAATATCTGCTGTGACACTCTAGTAGGTATCCATACCCCAGTCTCATTACCAGGTATTGGATAAATAAATGGAAATATATTCAGCCATGTATTTCTAAATGGGAGTTCCTAAGTTTCTTTCTGACTTTATCTTCTGTGATTAAGACCTTACACAAAAGGACTGCAAATAAGGGCAAGGCAGAACAGAAGATGAGTGACAGAAAGTTCATGGAAAAATTTTGGTTCCTTTTTCCTACTACTTTTAAAGGACTTTAGGACAATATTGAGCTGATATAGAATGTGTATACACCCAGTTGGAGGTCAGCAAAGATACTTAGTCATCTAATTCCCATTTCATTGAGTGCCTGAGTGTCTCTGGGGTTTGCTACCCAGAGCCCAAATGATGGTGTGTTGGCCACCAAACTCCCTCTGATGTTAGTTGTTCCCTGAACTGGAATGGGCTGAATGAGCATATTGAAAGAGTTAATTCAAAATATATACCATTGTCTTCCCACCGATAGTCCCACTGATGGTGTCTCCATCTTTTATTGTAACTTTTTCTTAGTGCCTGCTGAGTGTCTGTGTATGGTCCCTTCTCTTCCACACTGGGTGACCCATAACTGGTGTCAGACAACTGGACTGGCCAATGGGTGTTGTCTCCCAGCAACACAACACTCACCTGACAATACAAGGCTTGCACCACCACAAGGAGTCCTCTTGCCATGTTCTGCTGATGTGCTTTGGGGGTGGCATATTACTTCTCCCTTTCTCCATAAATTACTGCACAAGCTCTAAGCCTCTACCAGGAAAACAGAAGGGGCTGGGAGGCAAAAATAACGTGACATTAAAATTCAGATGCCAAGTTCAGTAGCATGAATAAAAATTATCTTAACCTCTGAGGTCAGGAGGTCACCAGCTGGAAGCAGAAAATCGCCACCACTAAATTGCTGTGGGTTGGAGTGATGAATGCTAGTTAGTACCAGTGAATTTCAGAAGAATCTCAGCTGTAGGGATACAGGGCATCTTGGCACAAGGCTGAACAATTCCTGACTGTGTTTTCTTTCTTCTGTAGTCTGTCTTGTGCTCCTTCAGCTTCCACAGATTTCTCAGTTGAGGCAGCAAAAGATTAAACCCTTGTGGGAAAGCCTTGTGGCACATAATAGGGGTGAAAGCAGTGAGATTCCGTAGGGATTGAGTGGTGTTTAAGAAAATTGCTTTCAGATCCTATGGATGTCGAGAGGGGGAAAGTGCTTCAGTACATGTGATTTGCAAAGCTGTCTGGAGCACATAGGTGCATTCATTGCCCTAGCAGGCTAAAATCACTGCCACTTACATCCAACTACAGCCCAGTCCAGCAGCAGGCACTCTGTTCCACGTACATTCTGCTTGCCAGAGCCCAAGTTAGGAAGGAGCTGAGTCCATCCTTCTCTTGCAGGGTAAACATGGGCACATTTTGTCTCGGTTCCCCATCATCTTACCATCATTCATCCTTCCATTGCTCTGAATGTCAGCTTAGAGTCTGGTGGGGTGTAGTCGCTGCTTAGCCACTCTCTAGAATAATGGGTTCTTGCTCTGTTCATAAGACATAAAACAGTGAAGTAAAACAAACTAATAAATATCTATAGGACTGAATAGATGTGCCCAATTCACTCTGGCTAGTCCAAAATTCTAGGGTGGGGAAGATTTCAGGTTAAAGAGATTGGACCACACCACAAAATGCTCCAGTAATGATACAATTCTCTGCAACACTTTATGGGACACTTGAATATAAGCCCCTACTATTAAATTTGGTTTGAGGTTTCCATAAGGGAAAGAGGCCAGTTTGCATTTCAGATGTCATTTCTGTAGGGGAAGCTGGACAAAAAGCAGAAAGTTGGCAGCAGAAAGTACCAGGCTTCTTTCTCCTTCCATCCAACCCTCTCCAACGTCTTTGGCTAATCCCCAAACCATGGCAGGAGCTGAACACTGCGTTTCATTGAGTGACATACCTGGCTCTAGAAGAACACGCCCTTGTGGAATTGGCACGCGGGCAACATTTCCATTCCCTCTGCACAACACTTTTCTTTAATGCCTTCCAAACTAAAACAAAACCAGGAGGATTTGCTACCATGTTCTGCTCATTATATTGGTTTTATGAGGGCGTGGAGTTTTCTTGCACCATGGCAGGATGGATTTGTCCTTGAAACCTAAAATCCAGCAAGAAAGTATAATAGATGGGGAGCTTTTTCCTTTTTCTTCTTCAGGCTTTTTATGGTTTTGGTTTGTTTCTTGAATATTTACCATTTCACCCCAAATCAATCCACAATCATTTCATGTGCTTTTTCAGGAACGTGTTCAGCGTTTAGAGCTAGAAAAGCATTGGGAAAATCAGACATCCTGGACTCACTATGTGGAAAATACAAAGGATCATAGCAAACAAGGCTGCCAAAGACCTCCAAAAGTCACTGGAAAAAGTCATTCCAGTGTTAAGATGGTTATACCTGTGCCATTCCAGATTTTGTGGCCTGTGATTGCAGCAGTACTGATGGACACATCTTCCCATGTGATGGACACATCACCTCAAGTCGCTACAGCTGTTTGCTTCAGTTTTAACCTATTGCCTCTCACCCTGTCTGCACTGATAGGCAAAACAGGTTGTTCCTTTTGTTTCTTTTTTTTTTTNNNTTTTTTTTTTTTTTTGCAGCTTTTTGTGTGCACAAAGACATCTATCATAGATCCCTTCAGTTTCTCTTCTCTAGACTAAACAACCCTACTTCTTTCAATCTGTCTTTCTAAGCCTGATCTTCAGTCATTCCTGTTACTTTCCAGCTGGTTTACATCTTTCCTGAAAAGCAGTAACCAAAACTGCACACAGTATTGAGTCCCTACTAATGGCAGTAAGAGTGGAAGAATTACTTCAAACTTACAGGCAGTTGGCCCACTTATCCATCATGATATGTGCTTGTCTCTATCCCAACACCATGATTATGTTGGATTATGCCCAATATCCAACCTGCTCTCAGCAATACTCCTTCATCGTCTGGCAACTCAGATGATCACTCTGCCTTAGGGCAACGTCCTGCATGTTTCTTTATTGAAATGTGTCTTGTTTTCCCTCTACAACCAGACCTTACTCAATCCCCTCTGAAGCCAACAGAGAGAATACATTCTGTCCTTACACTGCAGTGGGTAATGAGGATGTGATCCATCTGCTCTGTGAGAGTTCTCCGTAAAAAATTAATTTTACATTCCATACTCACATTGCTGCATTTGCTAACTGGACATTAGAGAAGCACTTGGAAATGTAGGCAAGAAAGCCATGTTCTTGAGCAGGATACACCACTCTGCTGTGGCACGGTACTTCATTTTGTTATATTTTCAAAAACTTCTGAAGCCTGATTCAATCACGGGGAGTTTAAGACTTCATAGGGACATAAAGAAATTTCTTTCAGGTCTAATGGATGACAAGAGGGACTGAAATAGTTCCATGAGTTATTAGAGGGAATCTCTCTAGTAAACCCATAAAATATGCATCCCCAAGGACATCTACTGAGACATTGAATTTTGAAATTAAACTCACAGTTCCACATAGGGATTCTGTTGACTTTGCCACTTCCCATGCTGTGCAAAGGGCTTTGAGATCTCTGGGTAGGAAGTCGATGTGGGAAACCAAGTTCTCATTCCTTCAGCTGGCTGAAGGCCTGGACTTCAGCTTAAAGGTTTCTATGGTACATATGTTTTTAAGGGTTGGGGAAGGTTATTCCAAGCTCCCACATGAGTAGAAGACAGGAGTAAAAGCAAATTGAAGCAGATGGTTTGTTTCCCTAAGCTGGCATTCCTAACAAACAGCTGTGTTTGCACAAAGCTTCCACAGATGCATGGATGGGGAACAATATAGCTGGAAAAATGTCATATCAGTACTGCCACCTTCCAGCTCCTCCATGGGTTAAAGAGTCCAGTACACCCCATTGCTCCTCCTCCTTCCCTCTCTTCCTAAAGGTCTTGTAATGTGTTTCACAGAAAGTACCTTTTCTCTTCCTTTTAGTGTAATATTAATCTTGGGGGGAAGGGAGGAGGAATTGGGGGAAGGGACATAGTGTTTTGAGGTTCATATTCCCCTTGCAGTTAATCTCTTTAACAAACCCCTTTAACAAATGAAAGGTCTGACAGGAGGCAGAGTCATTAAAATGAATTAAAATGCATCCAGGAGAGATTAGTAATGAAGCCACTCACCAGACAATGCCCCTTTTCTTCTCCATGTGGACTGCTCGGAAATATCCCAGATTACGGAACAAAAGGTTTTACAGCTGAAAATGCTGATCCTTGAAAGATGCACCATGTTCTCTGCTCCTCAACTCCTTGCTCTACACAAGTACATCTGCAGCCAAGAGATCCAAGCATAATCTCCCCAAGGGGAGGGTCAGAGGGATTGGATTTAAGCACCATGGAGCCTGCAAACCCTCACACACACTGAGGATAGGTCAGCAGACGGTGACAGAGGGCCCAGCAGTACATGACAGTGTCTGCCACACTGGCATGGTGAGACACCCACCCACATCTGCTCCCACTGAGGACCAGAGGAGTTCCAACCAGGTCCAAGGGTTAAAGTTGGACAGTATGACATGGGGATGGGCAGGATGGGGTCAGCAGTGAATGCTGCACACAAGTTGCAAATGGGAATTTTGGGGGCATGGAATTATACAGGCAGGGGAGGAACAAGAGCAGTCACCAGTGCCTTGGTGACAAGGGGAAAATAGGCAACAGTAATGAGAAATGCAGCTGTAGGGGGAGAAGCTAACTGGATTTTGAAAGCAGGTGTTCCTAACTCACACAGTGGTCATTCAGTATTTTAGAGGAGGCTACATAGATCCTTTTTGCTTCAAGAGATCTGTTGTTTAGCTATTCAGCTGAAACGATGCTGTTTTCTGGTCCATCGTGGGGAGAGTCCCCAGAGACAAAGCTACATACCACATGTGACACTGCTAACAAAGACAGGGCTATCTGGACAATCTTTTCCTCCATCTCCTGCTGGAGGCAGAGCCATGTGGACAGGTGTAGGAGTGGAGCCTATGCTCCCAGATGTAAGTCAGGCAACCTGTGATCCACACAGGCATCTTACCATCAGCAGCAAGAGAGACAAGACAAAACCCGGTGGGCTAAAGCTGGTCTGCAGGGCTTGAGCCTTCACAGAAAGTGTTGAGAGGTCAGCAAATCAACCAGAAGTTAAAAACAACTCCTCTATGTGAAAGGTAAAACCATAGATAAGTAAAACCTGGATGACTGGAGAAAGAAATCAGATTTTAAAATCTCCTAAGCTTTTAAAAATATTATTCTCACTGTTAGGAGGTTCCTCCACCTAATACTGAGATACAGTTGTATCTCAGTTCTTTCAAATCTCTTCTGCTTTTCTTTCCAGTGGGAAAAGGATGCAGAAGTTCATTTGTCCTTTCTACCCACCAGAGAAAAACCACTTTCTACTTCCTAAAGTGGCAAAATAATAATTTTGAGACACAACAAGAAAAATATGTTTAATCTTGAAAAGTTGAATTCAGTTGATGGATCCTCAGTTTCCCAACTAGCCCCCATATCTGTCTGGAAAATGGCAGCTCCCATATCTCAGTTCAAGGCTATTGAAAAAAGATTCCCTTCTGCATCTGGAAACTTAACTAAACTTCCAGGGAAATAAAAACCTGTAATAAGCTACTCCGCTTACATGAATGAAACTCTGAGCTGTGTCAGCTGAGAATATATCCCAAAGTTTGCTGATGACAGAAAAACAATGAGGTAGTGAATTGATGAGGGACCCATTTCACTTGTGGTCTGACGAGTTATTATATCAAAACATGTCCGGCAGAGTTTAATAGTGTCAGCATTTAATGTTCAGCATAATGTCATTCCTGCAGACCAAGACAGACACTTCCCATAGGTAATTAATCTTTTACAAGCAATTTAGCCATCGTAAGCAGAAGTGGATGAAATGTATTAATAGGGGGAAAGGCTAGGGGCAAACTATGCGTGGAGAAACCTTTCTCTGCATTAGTCCCACAAAATTACAAGTGAGTTACAGCTGATGGATTTAGGACAGTTCCTGTTGAGTAATTGTATTCCATGAGGGTTTTCAATACAATGTGATATTCATTTTCACTTTATACAGTAGAGACAATAATGGCTACAGGTGCACAGGCTGCCTTGCTGGGAGGAATAAAACTGTGATTGTTTAACATCTGACTTTTCTCACACAGTTACAGCCTTTAGATTTGAGCTATATTTTGCACATATCTCAGACTTGGATTGTTCTTTTTTTTTTTTTTTATTCTCCAAGAGCCTAGCTCTAAAAAATGCAGGCTCTAAAGACCCATTGTCAAATGAAACACATTTCCCTCATTTGATTTGTTTTTTCCTCTCTTGCAATATCAGCTTTCACTACAGAAATGCAGACAACCCCATGTTTGGGTAGAGAAATGAAACCACCAGCACACACAGGAGGCACAGCTGCCAGCCCGGGCTCCCAAAACCCAGCTCCCAAAAGAGGAACTTTCAAGTGCAGAACTGAAAACCTGGACATCCCTGTAAATGCCTCTCCTCCATTCTGCAGGACTTTATACCGTTGCTTTTTTGCTCTGGCATCTCATCACAGCTCCTCTGTGTCCTTCTGGGACTATCCTGGTCTCTCAGACAAGAATAACAACAACATACCCAATGAGCCAAGCAAAGAGAGAGCCTGAACTTTCTCCTGGAGAAGACAGTGTGGCTATTCCTGGATTTTGCCTGCCAGCTGCCTCCTGTCTCAGAAATGAACTCTCCTTCCTTTTGCTCCCCAGAGACACACCACGTTTGCTTATGACGTGACTGTAGCTAACCACATCCACCTGCCAGGGTGACTCCACTTCCTTAAGAAGGATGCAGCTTCTGAGCTGAAGGTGGGATAGGAGGAAAGCCCAGCAGTGTCTAGCAAAAACTTACTGTAGGATTTTCTCTCCACCAGAAAAGCTGTAGATTCATTCTGATCAGGAAGTAATTCAGGGCTTTCTCATGTGAAAAAGGTAGATCATTTTATTATGTTTCTATCCAATATTTCATTTCAGGGAGAAAACTGATTGCCCCTAAAATTGTTGTGGTTTCCTGCCATGAAACATTGAATTATTTCTTCCTTCATTCTTTCGAAAATTAAAACACATATTTAAACACTAACTTTTTTTCCTATTTTGCTGGGGGAAAAAAATTTGTGGTAAAAATCAGATTAAGAAGGCCTTAATTTTTTTTTTAAACAAGTAGTTGCACTGTTACGGCAAAATGGATTTTTTTTTAACTTTTTAAAGAAAAATCCCTCCCTCAAGTCCTTTGATTTAGAGAAATACTGAGTTTCAACAAATTTATCTTTTTCAAATGTCTCCAGGTTAACTGTCTCTGGACTTCTGCTCTTTTGCACCTCCCCAGGAAGAAAATAAATCCTGTCAGCTTTGCTTCCAGGCTTGCAGGGACCAGCAATAAAACCTTCCAAACCATCTTGGTGGCCAGGGAACATAAGCCCTCCATCTGCCCACTGGGCTGAGTACCCCGAGTGCCCTTTTGACCATTCTCTGGTATTCTTGCTGTTCACAGCAGTTCTCTAAGAGCTGACACTGGTGCTGATTTCATGTACTTTGTCTCTTCATCGCTGTGCCTTAAGGTGTGAGTTCCCATCACAGTTTTCCCTGTGGATGAAACAACATGTCTTTGTGGTGTGTGAGAAGAGGCATCCTCACGCTCCCTCCTGCACCACAGTGAGAGCCCTGGTGTCCAGCTGACAAGTTTCTCAGAGCTTTTAAGAATGTGATGTTGTTGGTAGTTGTGCTTCTCTCACATATGGGAGGCAAACCAGGACTCAGAAATTCCTGGGAATGGCAAGGACACGCAGCCATGCATGAACAGGAAGAGCTGGCTAGCAGAAGCTTTGCTTCTTTAGGAAGCAAGGCTTAAAACAACCAGTAAAACACATGAACCCAGTGTAAATCATACAACAGCAGCCACTCATGTCAGCATTTCTGAACCTGCTTTTAGAGCATTATGCTTGGGCCCAGCGTTAGCTGAGGTTTTTGCTGCTCATCTGAAACAATTAAGCAGTTTCCCTTGTGAACTCTAATCAACATCTGAACCCACAGACTCTGAGCATAACGTGTCACCTTCCCCACTCTTGGGAGATGAAGTCCTCCAACGAGCACTGTGGGGATGAAATATGGATCACAGATGTTGAACCAGGAAAAGGCACAGAAAAAAGTTTGCAGATCTGAAATACAACTTCCAAAACCTGTATCCTTTGACATTTCAGTCAGCTGTTCCACAAGTCTTTGGGGGAAAAGGACTATTATTTCTCCCTTCCTCTTCCTCCCCCTTTTCAATTTTGTATTTTTGGACAGTTATTTATTCTGTTTTATCTTTAATTATTTATACTCTGTACTTTAATATCTGTACAAGTTTTGGAAGTTTTCTCCAAAGTTTAGTTTTGTCCTTGCTTGTTGAAATCCGGGCACCTTACGTAGATCTACTGTGCTGCAGGCAGAGAAGGTACTGGGCTCCTCCAGGCCCCATGCATTTCTTTGTTTTAACTCATCTTTATGTTTTAATTCATCTTTTATAGGAAATCATTCTGGTGGACACTGAAAGACACAGCTGGGCATGTGTGGCATGCATCCAGGGCAGGAGAAGGTTCCTGAGCTGGTCAGATGTGCCCACTCACACAATCTAAAAGCACAAGCCATATTGAGCAGAGCAAGCTCTGCAGCCCAAGCAAGTCATTAGCAGCCTTTCAACTGACTTTGAAGCAGGTCTCTGAGACCTAGTCTGTTTTATATGGTGGAATGTGGAAAAACAACCACCGCAGCTAATAAAAGGAAGGGGAACAAAGCAGTGTTCCTGTGCTCCTGCCAGTCCCCACTTCCCTTGCCCCTTTGGTGCCTGCAACTGGCCAGACGGCACCCCTTCCCTACTTGACTCCTGTAATTTTCTGACCAATTTAAGCATGACCTGTAACTTCCCCTTTTACATCACTCATGAATTTGAATGCCTCCTAATTTTAGTTGCACCTTATAAATCCAATGGAAGTGATTGTGTGATCGTAAAACCTTGGACTGGCTCCCAGAGGAGCTACTCCACTTGTGAGCAATATGCCTGACACCAAAAATTAGTCCCATTGGAATTAACCTACAGGTGCACACCCTGCACACTGTGTAGGTGAGGACACACTCACATGCACACTCACATGAGCTAAAGCTGCACCAAAAGCTGAAGCTGCAGGTATGAACCATGACTGCGTGCATGCAGATCCATATCATACACACGGTTTTCAGCTCTGTCCATTTCTCAGCCAGTTCTCTCTGGACAACTTCACATCTTTCAAAACAGAGAGCATTTTAAAATAGTTCTCCTGAAGGTTCCCCTGAATAAAAAAGACCAGGGCTGAGAGCTGACACAGATCAGAGGAGCGGAGGGAAAAGGCGCTGCCTTCCAGCCTCACAGCCTGCGATACACGTGGAAGCGTCAGCAGGCGGTGCAGGTAGCTGGAGGCTGACGTTTATTTTGGCACCTGCCAAGGTGACTTTGTTGTTGGGATCTGGGCTTGGCCAGCAAGCTGGGCTGGTAGGACAGCATCCAGACCAATGCAATAAGCCATGTCTTGAGGGAAGCCAAAAGAAAAGACAAAAAAGACCACACACAATTCAGAGTTGGAGCCTGGATTTTACAGGAGAGTGTGTAGGGGTTTTCTTCCTTTTTATTTTTTCTTTTTTTTTTTTTTCTTTAAACTACTTTCCTTATTTTTCTCCTTCTTGTGAAAATACTTAGGGACCTGGGAAAAGATTTCAATCATTATGAAAATGTAATTCTATCTCATGATACAGCTGTAGTGAGCCAGGGCAGCTAGGTCTGGGGGAGTCAGCAAATCAGGCTCTCTGATTAGAAAGCAGGGAGGCCTTTGGTCAAATTTAATAAAAATAGACTTGTTATATTTGGAACATTTTATCTGAGAACATGTTGTCTCTTTAATGCTGTCTTATATCTGCTTGTCAGGCAGTGGGACACTTCCTGAGAGGAGGACAGGCTCTCAAGAGGACTCAAAGATGTGGCTGGGAGGGATCTGTGGCTGCTGGGGGCAGAAGGAGCTGTTAACATGATTTCTGGCTATCACAAAACTTTGTCCAGGCTGAGGGGAAAGGTTAACTTCTACACAGTATGAGTTGTCCATACGAATCTCTCTCCCTCCAGTGACACAGAGGAAAGAAATCCTTTTACTTGTCTCGTCTGTCAGCTGAAAGCAAAGCAAAACACACCCCATGATATTTACAGGTTGGGTTTTAGACAACTGGCTGGTATCTCTGCTCCCTGGTGAATCGCTGCTGTAGATTTAAGGAGCTTTAATGCAGCATACAAACAGCACCAGTCAGCCCAGCTGAAACCATCAAAACCACTGGGAAATCCTCTGGTCTTTGCAGTGCTATTGTCAGCCTGTAACATTGATGGACAGGTACTCTCTGGCAGTCCCGTTCAGGGGCAAACAAGAAAAGATTTGCACAGTGATTAGCAGCTCTAAGTGACTGTCTAAGGGAGAAATAGCCACGGAGACACTGAGGCAATGGACTTTAAATTATTACAGAAAATTATCATTTCCCTTAATTCTTTATGCAAAGGTCTCCATCTGATATACTTTGGGCGGTTATGGGCCCCCAGTACGAGAGAAATTTACAGCAGGTGAAGAGTCAGCAGAGAGCCCCTGAGATGGCCAGAGGGTGCTCTCTGAGCACAATGAACAAGGAAGGGCAGGAGATTGGGCTTGAGGCCTCCACCAGCTGCAGAGCATAAGAGGCAGGCTGGTAAATATCCTTTAATAGGAGGAAGCTGTCTCCCCAGACCCCAAAGCTCCCACTGGATAGATTGTGTTGAGTTCCAGTGGAGAACTCCCAAGTAAGGATTTTTCTGATCTGATTCTTGTTTTGTTTTCTCCCATGACAGAACCTTATGGAGTCTGCATCTCCTGTGTCTCAGTCTTCTGCTGAGGCAGGAGCCATCTCTCTAGACTTGCTATCCACTCTGACCTCACAAACTACAGCAGCCTCCTTTCCTCAGTGCCCTCACAGAAACCCTCCTGTGAAAACTTCTTTAATTAGGATAAAACTGATGAACAACTGCGACATTTTCCTCAGAAAATAAAACTAAGATAAATGAGGAAAAACACCCAGTGTTTTTGATCTCATGATAGACAGTCTATCCACTGTAAGAAGCTGCATTATAAACACTGTATTTTACAGAGTAGGTGTCCAAAATGGAAAGACTGAGAAACAGTCTTCTGATAAATGCTTCAGACAGTTACATCAGATAGCTCAGGTGTCAGACTGAACCTTTCAGTATTTTACTCCTCAGGGCCCCATCACCTTCAGGCACAAACCACAGGACTTCTCTTGGGGTTTGGGACTTTCTCTAATCTTCAGCATTTGCCTGCTGAAGATATGAACCACATATGAACAGATACTAACAACTTTACCTGCCTTCTCTTTCCTGTCGATTTTTACCTGAGTAGCCTGAAATGTTCATTACCTGAAGGTATAAAAAAAGCTGCTGGTAAAACTGACTCTATGTATTTCCATCTGTTGTTTCTTACACATAGACATTCTGTCTATTTAGGATTAATTGTACCTTGGCTTTACTTCCCACAGAGGATCCAAAGGAGCTTGACCTTTGGCACTTACACAGGTTTTTTAGTGCTGTCTTATGCACATGGATTATGCAGTATGTGTGGAAAGGAAGTAGTTGACTGAACCTGGCTTTGGAAGTCATGAACTCCAGAGCATGTACTGGGATCTGAGGAGAGTCTAGGAATTTAGCATTTCCATCTCATTTTGCAACATGAGTATCACCATTCTGATACAAAACACCTAGGGACTTAATCTACCCTTGGGTGAAATGAATTCTCTCATAACTGTAGTTTAGCCCGAATAATTGTATGCACTGTAGACACTTGACACGGTGGGGTAGATTTAATAAACCTGAGCTACACAGACCATTCCTGTGGTTTAGCTTTGGAACCTCTCTATTGAAAACTTAGGAAATGAAGAGTTAAAAAGGAAATCCACATGTGTTTATAGCCAAATGGTCTGTAATGAACGTGTGAAATTAATTACCAAGGAAAGTCCTTGGTAAATTATGGTTTAAGCAACAAGGCCAGAAAAAAACCCCAACAGATTGAATTCGAAAATGAAAGGTATAAAGTTCAGAGGGTGAGAGTTACAGGCAGCTGATGGGCTTGTCAGAACCAGCATCTTTCTTCTCTTGAGTGACTCATGGTTTTCACCTCTGTTACCACGTGTGTCCCCTCAGAAAGAGAACAGACCACCTATGTGATGCTGAGCTTCCTCTCCACGTGCATAGATGTGCCCATACACTTATAATCAGAAAGCTGTGTGGTCTAGGATTTCAAGGGGGAAATAAAAGTTGGATTCAAGATCCTGAGTTTTAACCCCAGTGGTTCCCAAAGGCTCATTGCACCAAACCTGAGAAAGTCACTTGCTTCTAGCTACAATTAAGGAATATGAGACCTTTGGGGAGCCCTGGTTTTTATTGAGTAGATCTTTCTTGTTTCCTCACTTCTTTCTGAGGAAGGCAATAAATAAAAATGGGCCTATTTAGATGGCCCATCTTTTGTTTCCATTCATTCACTTGTTTGTTTGCTTGCTTTGTCAACTGGCGTCGGCTGCAAGCATCCCCATTAAGAAGAGCTTGTTCCTGAGGGCCTGAAAATAACCTCAAAGCAAATCTTTAAATGATTTTAAGAGATGCCCAGTAGAAAACTTCTCCCCAAATATTTGGCTGCTGCTTCTTGTGAGCCAGCCCCAAATCTTACAACTACCACAGACATGTATCTTTGCCCTAATTACCACACTCTCCTGGAGTCAGTCAGGGCTGCTCACCCAAAGTCCTGAGCTTCTCATTGTTGCTGATGGCTAAAACCTTGTGTAAGTCCCAAATGAAGCAGGGTAAGAGACATTTATTGTACTTTTATGCTAAGACAATTTTGTTTCCCTTCAGTGCTTTCTTCAGGCTAATTTTGAATAGCTGAGTAATAAGGAATTTTCATCCCTGCAGATTATAAGGCTGCAGACTGATGGGATCTTCTTGCCCTGGCTAATCAACATAGTCTTGTTTTTCCAAACTGCCCTTACTCCTGCTTTACATCATTTTCTCGAAACTGATGGCCTCCAGACATATACAAGTGGCTTCCCTGGCTGACATACATTGGTGGCTCCTGGGCATACTGTGGTTCATAGTATGTGAAAGTCATACTGGAGGCAGAGATGGTGCCAGGCTTGTATTTGTGTTGGAAAGGACAATTGTTTCTCAGGGCGCTCTTTAGCATCACGCAAAATATTAATTTCTTTAAAACTTCCAGCAATAGAAGGAAGAAAGTTTTTCCAACTGAAAACACGAAAACTTTCCGTTAAATGCCAGATTGTGTGATACAAAGCACTGATGGCCCTCTGGCCACAGCTGCTTCTGTTTAGTCATAGTGTGAGCAAAGAGACACTCAAATAACACATTTGCACTGGAACGGCCCTTGCCGTAACTTGCGTTACTGCAGCTGGACTCACATCAAAACCCAGTGCACCGTGTGGAAAGCAATTACCCACTGCAAAATGGTGGAATGAAAAGCACTCTTCAATATCCCCTTTCTTAATGGTGCTGAACCAGATCCGGGAACTCAACAAAATACGTGAGACTCTTTCTCTCTCCCCCTCCTCCTCTTTCTTTCTTTCCCTCCTTTCCTCTGTTGTTCAAGCTGCATTGCAAAGATCCACCAGGCACACTAAGCTGAGAGCTTTTATCATCCCATCCAGGTTCTCGACTGGCCTGGCAAGACTTGAGTAACTGCTTGTAAAACTGTGAGGATCCTGGTTAGGGGCCACATTGCACTAATTTACAGGATATAAACAGATAATGTGAGACCAGCCATGAGATATGGGGAGGATTCAGCTAAGCTTCTTGCACAGACTTTAGGGCCCAGCTGGTAGCCAGACATAACTTGGCCACATAGTTTTGAATCTGGGAAGGGATGAGCTGGGGAGCTGTGGGAGCAAAGGGCTGCAGAACCCATGGCAGAAAAAATCATTGTGTGCAGCCTATTACAAGAGATGAGTGAATAAAATGTTAGAGGTCCCATTTTGCAAAACAGGTGCTTGTTTTAATTCAGCAAAACACATGCATGAGAAAACAGATCACTAGAGACCAAAATGACAGCCTTGTGATGCAAAGGAGGGAGTTTGCCGAGACAGCTTTGCATTTTCAAGTGTGTCCAATGGTGTGCCTTATTTGGGAGATGCAGCCTGTCAAGTTCAAGTGAAATTAGATCATTGATTTTCTGCTGCAGAAAGCACAGCAAGATTTCCCGGCAGTCAGGAGGGTGGTTTGTTTGGGTTGAGGTTTTTTGGGTTTTTTTAAATTACAATTCATATTTTTCCTAGCTGTTAAAAATTTATGTCAGATTACAATACCATTTGTAATACAAATAATTTACAGCCTCTTTTTTGTTAATTGTTCCTGTTATTTTATTTCTCACCTACCTATGGGAAAGAACCCCACATTTGGAATAAAACATCTCCATTCAGTAGTTTGGGATCTTCTTTTGCAACCCTTAATACTTCTCTGTCACCTACTAAAAGGCTAGAAAGTCAGTGTCTTATCAAAAGCCAACACCTCATTCTAGGTGATACATGACCTCAACTGAAATGGTAGTTCCTGCTTCAGAGAGGTTGCTACTTACCCCCACAATAAAAAATGCACTATGGATGGGCACTAGCAAAGGAAAGGGGACACAGAATTATTACCACATATGGAAAGATACACAGATCACCCAAATTCAGACCCTGCTCCTTGATGTCCTTCACTGCTGTCATCTCAGCATGCACCATGAAAACACTCAGATTTCCCATCCCATGGCAATTGCTGGTCTACCAAGAGTGTGTTGTCTTGATGTAGCCTCACCTGAAAGGGCAACCCTTGTAGCACACCAAATGGTGCAGCACCCAACCGCCATGGGTGCCCCAGCCTGTGTGCCACCCACTACCAGTGATAACCTGAGGGTGGCAGTTTGCAAAACAAACACATTTTTCCTCACCAGTTCAGCTCTGAGAACTGCCTGGTGAGTACGAAGCGGATCTGCTTTCTCTGACCTGCTGTGGAGGCAGTGGCTGGTGGACATCAGGGCTCTCTCCCCAGTGAGAAGTGTCTGTGTCACTGGTCAGGCAGAGCCAGCACCAGTGAAGAGACGTGGGAGGTGCTAAAGGCATTTTAAATGAGTGGGACACAAAGAATACATCTCTGCCCTCGGGATGTGGATGCTCAGCAGCTTTGGGGACAGGACACGGAGTAAAGAGGAGAAGCTGTGTCTCAAAAGCTGCCACTGAGAAGCCCTGCTGCAGCAAGCACACAGGGACTCGAGGCGGGTTAGAAGGGGAGTGGGCTGGGAAAGCAGAAGGTGCTAGCGAGAAAAGCAGCGAACAAGCGCGCTAATTGCAAGAGCAGCAAGGAAAATATGACAGGGAAAGGAGTCAAAGCAAAGCCAGAGGGGCCCCAGCAGCCTGCTGCTTGGTCGGGTGCAAATGGTTTCAGCAGAGGCAGCTCACAGCTGTAGGGAGCAGGTGCAAGGGCAGACGGATGCTGCCCTGAATCTGGGGAGAAGGCTGTAGGCAGGAAGGAAACCAGTTTTCCCAAGCTCCAAACAACAGCACACGAAAGAGGGAAAAGGAAGGAGAGCAGCGTTCAGACAGAGGAGAAACAGTTCTGTCACTCTCCACTTCAGGAGCATGATGGGCAGATGAAAGATGAATTTACTTCAGCCAGTCCTGTCAGATGTTTCTGAGCTGTGGGACTTATCAGCTGTCAGACCAGAAAAGAATAAGCTAAACAAAAAGCTTTCACAACCCTCATTCCCAAATCTGTGCGTCATAGTGTGCCACAAAAAATGATTTCTGACTTTTTCTTTTTCTTTTCCTTTTTTTTTTTTTTTCTTCTTACCCCCTTTCCTCTGCTGCTACTAAATACTTTTCCCTTCCTCTCACTGGACAGCTGGAGAGAATCCAGATGGCTGCTGTTCCTGTGGCTGCACACTGAATGCAATGCAGGGAGGCTTGTAGATGGCTTTCCAAGCAGCCAAACACAATGGTGGCAAGGGGCAATCTGTGGGGGGGGAGCAGAGGGCTTTCTCTGGACTGAAATGGCAGGGACAATGACAGTGTGGGAACTCAGGGCTTCCTGTCTCTTCATTCTTCCATTATCTACCTCACAACCCTCCGCTTCTCTACCCCTGTGCCACCTCCTTTCAAGGGCCAGCCTGTTCAGATTGGTGCCACCACACAAAGCCCGGATGTCTCTGCACAGCAGTCTCCTTGGTGGATTCAGCTGGTGGCTCGTTCTAATTAATTCCTTTTAAGCTGGAGTCTGGAGATAATTGCCAGTCCAGATACTCTTGACTAGCTCAGATGAATACTCAGTACTGGGCTGGAAGAGAAGGAGGTAAGAGTAGCTCTGCTGTGCCAGACCACACTGGTGCCCTTGAATCAACAAGTAGATCCACAGAACTCCTGAGGACACTTCTAATTGAATTACCTGATGATCCAGTGAAATGTCTTCTCTCTAACAGAGGCCTGGGCAGTTTGCTGGGGAACAGGACTCGCATGAAATGGTCCTTCCCTTGCAAGGTTCATGTCTCAGCAGATAAATCTCGCACCTCTAAACCACAGCGGTGTTCATGCTTTTAACAATTCCTGACTTTTCTGATAGCATTTTAAAATGCGTCTAGATTAATTTCTAGATTATCCCTCTTTGAGTGTCCAAGACAGTCTGAGGAGAAGGGCTGGACAAGCAAAAACAGGTCAACAGCTTGAACCACTGGTGAGAGAGGCTTGAGGACAGAAACAAATCTCATGCTCTTTATCCACCAAAGAGATTATGCTTTCTTCCAGTTTATCATGGCTTCATGGACTACTAAGAATCAGCTAAACTACTGTATCAGTCTACATCAGCAGTCTCAGCTGTAACAAACACAAGGGAATATGGCAGGGCACCATATGTAAAAGAAGGATCCCAGATAAGCTGTGTTCTGTGTTTGGTTCAGGTCAACAGAAAACATCCAGGTGGTTCCTTTAGCTCTGCTGATACCTGGTAAATTGCCATGCTCTTTATCATTTGATTATGACCACCACGCTCACCCTATGGACTCGGTTGACATTTTTCCCTCCTTGTTTTCCTCTGCACTTTGGCTGTGTCTTTGCATCCTGTCCCTGGTTTGTTTCTGTCAATTCTTTAAACAGCTGCTGGGTTCTGCTCCAGAGGTGGCTGCATTCCAGCAATGGGGAATGTGACTCCTGACATATGGGAGAGCTGGTGCTGTGTGTCAGGAGCTGTGAAGCTGAGAGATGTGACACATCCAGGTCAGCTTGTCAGCGCTGTGCAGCCCCAGAAGAGGTCCCGGTTTGGACATCCATTTTATTATCTTCACATGCTTCAGCTTGGTTTCTAGCAACAGTTTCTTGTGTTCATTTCCAGGCCTTAAACTTGAGTCACGCCCTCTGAAAGTCTCAGCAGTTGCTGTACACTGAATAGGCTTCACACATGAAATCCCATGCTGGAAATGACCCTCAGTCATCAACTCCAAGCAGCACCAGAGAACAGAGCTGCTGAGTGTGATCCTGGTGTCAAGTATCCAAGCAGCTGGGATGCTCTTTGTTTTCCCCATGCTGTGTTAGAAAGGGTCATGCTGCATTTGCCATGCTGCGTTGGGTCCCCATTTTCAAAATATTTTCTGGACTTCTCAGGAATCTCCCTCTGGCTCCCTCAGTTATTGGCAGTTATCACCACATCCCTCTTCTTTCTCCCTTGCAGTCAGATGGTGCCAATGCTCTCCACAAAGAAGGGCACCTTGACCCATTCACTGCTGGCCCTTGTGTTCAGCAGGTTCCAGTGTGTCTGAAGCCTCTTCTGCTTTTTTCCCAGGACAGAAACAGGATGTTGGCTGTGCAAGAAGGCATCTGTGGGTTTGCTGTATTCCTTCTTCTCTCTGCTGTTTCACAAGCCGTATTCTGAGTTCTCATGGATCAGCAGTGGTCTGTGAGCCATCAGCTGTGAGAGTCAGAAGTAGAGAATATAATTTATGACTCAGTTTCCCACAGCCTAATTCCTTTCATGCCAGTACTGATGAGTGTCAGTATCATGAACTCCAAACTCCACACCCTGCTCCCAGGCTGTGGACAGGGATGCTGCTGGCGTGGAGTGACCTCCCACTGTGGTGAGGAGGCTGAGAAATGGCAGCAGAGCTGAAGCCACTGTATCTAGAATGGGCTTTTCTTCTCTGCACTTACAGCAGGAGAACATGGGTTTGAAGAGCTCCATCCTCTCCAGCTGAGAAGCATCTGCCACAGTCCTTTTCCTTTAGCCAAAACACTGCCTCTGCTTTACCTTCCCTCCAAAACATCTCTTTTCAACAGTTGCTGTCATGGAGTCTCTGTTTAGTTCTTTTTCCAATCCTTTCAGCTCAGCCTCACTGATAAAGCTCATCAGTACAGCCTCAGAGAGCTTCATCTGCTTCTCCCCAGGAGGTGCATGGCCATTTCCATGGATTAATATCCCCACTCAACTGAAAGATCAGCCTACAACTGGGTCACTTAAGGCACACTTTGTAGCAGACTCTCATGAAAGCTGTTGCGGGCCTCAACTTAGCTGCGGGGAGAGGAGAAAGAGGATCTTCAGCTTGGCCTACAGAACAGGTCCTACTGCCATTCCCTAGGGCCAGGAACAGACTTTGCTGAGATGATCCCAGTGCCAGGACACATAGCAGGGAAACAAGCCTCTACAGCACGATCAATCCGGGGTCTAATTCTGTGTGCCTGGAACATGTTCTAAATTGCTGAAAGTTCAACAAGGACCATTTTTCTAGCCAAGAAGGATTGTGATACCCAAGCACTGGGGTGGCAACCCACAGAAATTAAGTGGGGCGAGAATCTAGTTATGTAGAATGAAATAATATAGCATTGTTTCTTTCCATGAGAATGTTTCCTAAATTTCAATTCCATCCTTTAGCTGGAATAGGGCATAATGGGACAGGGTAAAACAGGCAGGCACAGAACCAGGAGGCACATAGGGGCACTCTGCACTTAGATATCCACCCCCTACTAGTACCACTAAAACCCAGTACCCTTTTACAGCAGGGAGAGGAAACCCATGCCTAGCCAGAGCCATTCCTTGGAATATTTCCACATGAGCCTCTCATCCATTGAACCAGCACAACCTCTTCCTCCTCATTATTCTCTCACGTAACACCTCTATAAACTGTATTCCTTGCTTATGTCTTTCCCCTCTGTTCATTCCCCTGCATGATGGGTGGCAAAGTCCTAAGCTCCAAAGATAATGCTGTGCCAAGGCCCTTAGACACGGTTGTGTCTGGACACAGAACATTTCTCTCTGATTCTCAGCAGTATTGTCTGAGTACGTCACTGCTTGCATGGAGACAGGACTTCTCAATCCATTTTTGAAACAGGAAAGGGCTTTTGCTCACCCAGGGAAGCTGAGGCATAATAGGATCTATTCAAATTGCATCTAAAATAAACTGTGATGTCAAAGTTCAAGAGACAAACTGGAAGTTTCTGCCATCAGGGTTTTGAGGAACTTGCAACATGTCTGGGATTGCTGGAAGAGCTGATGGGTGCAAGGTCCTCATACTTTGCCCTGCTGTCTTAAACACTCTAGAGCTGGGAGATTATTAACATCTCCTGAACTTTTGTGTATTCAGGTACACAAGGAAACACATAGCTTCAAGATGGCCACAAAGCCTGCTACAAAAAGAGATGGGAAAAAATAAAAACAGTCAGAATTAGTTGGAAGCTCTTGTGGACTAAAAGGCTGAGTACATGGTTTTGCACATGCCCCCAAAAAAAAAACCAGAGAACAGTGGCACCCGTGTCTTATCTTAAAATTCTCTTTACACTACTGGAGTGTGTGTGGATGAAACAACTCAGTGTCACAAACCAGCAACAGAGATGTTTGTGATACAAACATGATTAGTATTACATTACACATACAGCAGTACTCACACAGCGAGAACAAGAGGCTGAAACTACTAAAGGAAAGGTGTAAATTGAAACTATCAGTACAAGCCACAAGCTGCTGATCCGTGCTCCCTACAGCAAAGATGAAAAAACATCACTGCTGGCTCACTGCTAAATATGCACAAATCCTTGCCAGAGGTAAAGTTGGTGCTGCAGAGTGATGCACCTGTAGTGGTGTCAGTGCTAAACAGTTTTTCTCTCACCCATGAAGGAATATGCCATTTCACACCAAAGGATCAGGAGATTAACTGTGTGCAGCTATTGCAGAGTCCATAAGAAAACAATAAACTCTAGCACAATGCTGTTCTTGTCCTGGAGCCAAATGGCAGTAATTTCTTTGCTTGCCAATGAAATCAATCCTACATCTACAGGACTGCTTTCTTGGGCCAGAATGCTCAAGCATGATATTAGACAACCAGAGATGTTGAGGGGCTTTTTCTTGTACAAAGCCAACACAAGGATATATTGCAGTTTCTGCATTATTTTTCCTGGCTTGTCTTTACATTGGCTTATCAAATTGTGAACATCACCACCTGCCAGGATGGAGGAGATGTTTTCACAGATAGATCATCTAATTTATATTTCCTAGATTCATGGATTTTAGGTCCACTGCAATAAACTATTCCAGTTTCATTACAGTACAGACTATCATCAAGAATACCATCAAAAGTAGGACAAGAGCACATCTCCAGAACTGCAAAAGGGCATTACAGAGGTCTAAACAAGGAAGATTAATAGGAGATGATTGTAGCTTGGCCCTCATAATGTAAAGCTGAAAGGAGACAGACTCATAACAAAGAAAACCAAGCCCTTCATGTAATTCATCATTGAACAGTTCTAGTCTGACAACAGACACTGAGAAAACGGAAAGCTTGCAAGGACTTAATAACTAATTGGATAGATTAATGGAAAAACAATCTATCAAGGACTCCCAGTCACAGACACAGCACCTCAGAGCCACCAGATGCTAGCAGAGTTACCTATCATGGATCTTCTCTCCCCAGGCACCCACTGTTGGCTTCTGTCTGAGAGAGGGTTTGGGACAGCTGGGCTTTTGGGTTGATATGGCTCAGTCTCTCTTATGCAAAAACCACTGACAGCCACACTGAATTTTCAGGACCATTATGAGCCTGAGACCAGGCTTTTCATCTGTGCCTATAGGCAATACGATCTGCCAGCATGCTCCAAGGTTGTACTGAATCTGGGGCTGGGGCATCATGTATTCCATCAGACTTGATCCCTGCTTCCCCCAGAAGTGGCTGAACAGATGTGAAGTGGCTGACCTGGGATCATTCTCCCCATCATTCCCAAAACCACACTTCAGAGCAGTGTGGACACAGCCCTAGGGACTCGTGCTCCTCTATTTGAAGCACAAACCCTTCATATCAGTTGCCTTCTAGCCTTGGAAAAATACTTAAGGTGCTTAAGTGTGAAACCAAGCGAGTCTCCCCCTTCGTCCCTGCCAGGAAGCGCTGCAGAGGGGTGAAATTTGTTTTTCCGATTAGACTTCACGCAGCACGACCTTTGCCACCTCCGAGCTGGGTCAGGCTGATTAATGGGCTGTCGTCCCAACACAACGAGGACCAGAAGGGTGTGAGGTTGCTAGGACACTCTCCTAACAGCTTCTGCAGAAGAATCACTCCTGAATTGCTCTGCACCATTAAGCAAAGAACCTGGGGGTCTTTAATTTATCAGGTGGGAAGTGAGGATAATTACTTTTCAAGCAGCCAATATAGCCGAGGTGCACTCACAGCGGAAGCAAAGCAGGGAAGTTGGGGGATTCAGACACTGTTTACATTCCGGTGAAACTGGATCTCGGAGCTGTACACCAAAATTGGGAAGGGAGTGTCGAACTGGGATGGAGAGGAGGACAGGCTGTTATATAGAGTGACTGACAGATTAATCTAATAGTCTGGACTCTGAGGCTCCACAGGTGTTCAGACCAGTGATCAGACCAGCCAAATTTGCAGACAATAAATCCAAAACCTGCATGGGGCCATTGTGACTAATTTTGCTAGGGGCAATGTCAGGTGTGCGAAAGGATACAGGGACCCCCTCCCCCATGAGGACTGAAAAGATCCAGTGAATACTGAGGGCATTTTGAAAAATTAATTTCTTGCTCATTTCCAAACTCTCTCTGGTTTTGATATCACACTTTATTGTCAGGATCTTCAGTCAGTACATAAACATAAAGGGAATCAAAGCCCGGTGGGGGACAACACTTTCCCTTCTGAGCAGAGGGCTGGAATTTTTTCCTGTCACAACAGGACTGCAGTTACTGTTTATTTAACTTTCAGGCGAGGGATTGAAAGCATAAATGTTGTATGGGGGTCTCACCCAAGAAGAGCTTGTTTTATATCTTAGCCTGGGATCCAGGACCTCTCTGTGCTCTTTTCCAATAGTGGAGCAGTGGTTTGACAGGGGACTGGTCTGTGGAGCTGAGGTGGGTCAGCTGTACCAAACCTGTGAAGTCACTTGGGATGAGCATGGACAGAGAGGGATGATGGATTGCTCCCAGGGAGAGCAGGGCCAGTGAGGTTTGCTGTCATGCTCAAGAAGATAACAGCTGGGAAAGAAGCAGCTGAAAAAGAGAAAACCTAAATGTGCCTTTAATTCTCTAGGAAAACATCTCAGGAGCTGACACCTTTAGCAAGCAGGCAGATCTTTGTAGGAAGCACAAGAGGGATGAAGCAAACACAAATCTTTTATCTGAGAGGAAGAGTGACTGAAATCTTCTCACAAATGATACTGATAGTGCACAGCCTTTTCTCACATCCAATGCAACCAGAAGATACAGAAGATTTTGTGTTTCGAGTCTGTGTCACATCCCACCCTTGGTTAAGGGGAGCTATCACTGAGTAGCATCCGTCTCTCCTGCACTGCACCATCCCACCAGAGACGTGTAAACATCATACCTCTTTCAGCCTTTAGATGAAACCAACTCATCAATGATATCTTCATAATATTTAACAGATGCGTGCACCTCTCCTGGGCTCAATAAATACATTCTGGGCTCATCTCCTATCCCTCTTAAAGGCACTAGTTAAAAGAACAGAAGGGGGGAAAAAATAACCCCAGGTGCAGAGCAGTGCCCTGTGGAATGAGGCTTGGGTCTCACAGCCTTCCTCACACTGAAACCCCCCCACGAATGAAATATGTCTCACTTGGGGCAAGAGGTAAAGAAATTGTGATCTATCAGCTGCTAAAATGCATCAGCACCAAGCAAGGAAGGGGAGAATCAGGCCCTGGGGGGACAGGTGGGGATCACTGAGCAGCACAGGCAGCAGTGCTACGGCAAAGGCGTTTATGGAGACCATCAATCCTCCCCTTTCTGGGGCTGGGCGGCCCATCAGCTGGGATTCAGCAAGAGTTTCCTCCCCTGCATCATGCAGAGCTGGTGCCAAGGACCTGAATTATTATGCTGAGTAGTGTAGGAGAAAAGGGCTTTGTCTTTTGTAATACACAGTGCTGGCTCACCATCAAAAACAGTGTAACAGGGTGGACACAGCACCAAACTGGGATGTCCAAGCCTTGAAGCAGCAGAATGGCAGCAGGTGGCTGCAAGATGGTTGTACCTAAAAACATTGCACTTCTCTTTGCAGCTCCCTGGGAGGACAGACGGGATGGTCCTTTCTCTGGAGTTCCAGCTGAGGTCCACAGGGATCAGACCCTTGAATGCCAAGGGAGTCCCTAATTCTTATATTTCCCTGATGTTGTGAAAGGAGCTTTTGATCCATAAAAAAGACTGGGCTGCAGGTGTCCCTTTCACTCATTTTCCCCATTTTCCATGACTGCCCTCTGCCCCAAGTGTTGTATTGTACCAGAGATCTTTAGGCAGAAGATGAGGGGTTTGCTGTGTGCTTTTCCAATGCCTGGCAGCTGAAGCTGCTCCCCATGCAGAGCACAGAGGCACTGGATCCCCAGCACTAGAAACAGTAAAATAGCACAAGCACTGTGTAGTTTCAGTAAAGAAATGTAACCACACATGAGCAAGGGGAATTCAGCTTTCTGGTAGAAATAAAAGGGTAAAGCAATGCTCTTAAGACTAATGAAATTTTCCTGGCTGTCATCAGGACTGGCCGGGAAAAAAAAGGGCTTTTCCTGTTGATTTTTCTATTTCCTCTAGCCAGTAATTATTTCCTTCATTTTCTTTAAGCTCTCACACCTTGTCCTAGTAATCTCAGCGGCTGCAAGGATCCCGTTCTCTGTATTTATTGGAGACATTTTGACAAGGTCCATTTAGAGACAGGAAATGTCTCTGTACTTTCATATGGGCAAAGTCATCTGGGCAAACTGTCAGTTCCTTTGGGAATATATACAGGCAAAAAGTCAATTAATGGTACAAAGGCACGAGACAGGCATCTTTAACTTCCTCCGTTTTTCTTCTAATTTAGCAGTAAACTGTCATATTTTCAGGTGATTAGAAATATATGGACACTTTCTACTGATACTGATTGTTAGCCTGTCAGTTTTAACTGAACACAAACTTACAAGCATTGATAAAATGAGATCTGGACTTAGGACATGGAACTTCCAGGGGCTGGGCACACATCACAAATCATTATGCCACACAAAGCTTTAGAGATTCAGCTCACTAAATCACCATGCTTTATCTCTAGCATTTACAGATCCTCACCAGCTGTGAAGAGTGTGGTTGGGTAAGGCTGCAGACAGCCTCTCAGCCCTTTGTCTGCTGCATGGATTGGCCACCTGGTCAAGGTAGAAATGAGGCCTCTACAAAGGCACTGAGAGCAACATGGCACTTGACAAGTCAGAGAGAGAGACTATTAAAAAAGGCATAAAATGTTTGTAGCCTAGTCAAGAGTTCTGGTTGAGCAGATGGCCTAACTGCAGCTCTACCAAGTCAGTTGAAATGGTTTCATGGCTGTGAACAACCTAAAGGAACTGTTTGCAACACCCACCATGGTACATATGCTTAAATAACACCATCTGACCTAACAACTACACAAACAGAATCCCCTTTAGAGGACTGTCTTGTAGCACCTGTCAAAGATCCTCCTGATCCTCTAACACAAGGTCTGAGGGAAGAGATGAGGAATCTAACACCGCACCCACACGCTGTCTAACCCCACAGAGAAAACACAGGCGACGTGAAATCCTTCCCAATCTGTCATCCATAACCAACCTGCCAGGAAGCAGCACATGGCTGTAAATACAGTGTGGGAAGGAAAATGCATTGTTACTACACACAAAAACATGCTTCCATCAGGACAGAGGACTGAAATGTGTTCAAGGCTAGTCAGCAGTAAGAGGGTCTCCAAAGCCTGCGATTCCTAAGAGCCCTCAGTCCTTTCCACTGTAAGCTTTCAGCACAGCTTGGATCAATATTGCCAATGCAAAATCATCCACAGCACAACGCTGAGGTGAGCCTATGCTTTGCCTTGCCTTTATGTAGGGATGAATGTCGATCATCAGCTGTTAGGATCATGATTTATTTCTCTGGAAGACAGCAATGGAATTTCTGGGAGCAGTTCATTCATGGGGGAGTTTTTCTGCATTTGTCACTGGACAGAGGTGGATTTTTGCAATAGACTGTATATTTTGTAACCTTGCTGTTCTTGTCAGAGCAGCAGAATATGACAGTCCTGCTCTGAACCTCTTTCTCTCTGGTTCCAGCAGTTTGAGTTACAAATGCTGAGATGAAGAGTTCGGTTTCTTTCCCTAGTTGTGTTCAGGGTCTGGGCTTTACTGATCACTAGAGCTTTTAAGCGTCATGTAAATATTGTAATATTTTATCATGTCAGTGATTGCTCTTGGGGATGGTCTGGGTATTTTCAGGTGTGAAGTCTAACAAGTGTCTACATGAAAGATGTAAGCCTAAGCTCCCAAGTAATTAATTGAAATATAACAAGTGCTGTCAATACATGACCAGAACACTGTCCAGATGACCCACCTTAGGTGTCTCTACTCCTTTTATCAAGCATACAAATACATTGTTTAGAGAAAAGAAAGAGGAGATGTGATGTCTAGGATATCTCACAGATCTGTAAAACAAATATATTGGCTGGATAGAGGCATGGCAGCAGAATAATTCTTTCCCAGAGAAGATGAAGTACTGTCCCTGTAAAAAAATGGGAAAGATGTGACACCTTGGAATACAAGCACTTTGCCCATATATTTGGCCTTATTACAGTGTACCTCAAAAACTGGCTGTATTGTTGATCTGAAAATGCAGGACAGGCAGAGTTCACTGGGGAGACAGTTCATTCATAGCAGAGGATGTTAAGTTATTTCTCTGCATTAAGCAGTAATGGAAAAAGGATGCCCTTAAGGACTGTTTGAAGGCATCCCTATGAAATATGCCAAGGAAGAGATGGAAGAGATTACTCAGTCCAGATCGGAGACACCTCTATCACCAAAGATGTGAGACCAAGCCTGTGAGCTGAGCCTAAGAAGGTGATCTACCCTTCCTTTCTTGAGGCTCCCCACTGCCATGGGAGAAAGACATTTCCTTTTTGAGTCTCTTTGCCTGGTCTATGAATTAAGGTACTGCTCTCCAGGGATATCCATCTGGAATGCATCTGACATATTTCTCCGGTGTTGCATTTGGCTCATGGGAATTGCTGTCCTCCCAAATAAGATCAGGGGTCCATCTACCCCATCTGCCTGTCTCCAAGAACAGACAACACCAGATGCTGGAGGTGAAGCTGGAGGAAACCCCTGTGGTCAGGAGTTATAGGATATCCTACCTAGGGAGACATTTTCCTTCAAAAATCCTATTGCTGAATATTAACGAATGGGCAGGAACGTGAGGTTTCTGCCTTCTCTAAGAATATGTGCCTGTGAGCAAACACAAGAAGTTGCTATTTATGGGTTACTCTCCCTCAGCTGAGCTGCTGTAAATAACTGTATATGTCGATGGCTTGCTCCTGCTGAGAGAGAAAATGTGTTACCTTAAAACTCAATGAACTCTTAGTTCAACCCTAGCTCTTCCTGAAGAAATAAGCTGCAATAAAATAAAGAGTTTGGCTCATGTCTGATCCATGTGAACACACCCCACTGTTCCTGAATCAAGTATGCATTGAAGCAAGATCATACTGGAATTGCACAGCAAGTGAAACTGTGAGAGCTGGCTATGTTAGGTGCAGTGCTTTCACAACAGGGCATAAATCTTCTCTGAGAGCAGGAGGACAAAGGGAAGGTAAAAAGAAGTAGAAAAACAAGGTGCTGCTCTTATTTTCTCTAAAGGACCCAGACAGAAAATGCAAGCTCAAACTCTTGACATGATGTGCTTAGGTTCATATTTTTGTTTTACAGAGTGAAAAAAAAAATAATAAAAGCCTTACATTCCACAGCAGCAAGTCAGGACAAAGAGGAGACTGAAACCATGTCTGCAGGAGAAGAAACTGCAAAGATGCAATACAGTTACCAAGAGAGAAAAGGAGCCAGCACTGTGGGGGTGTGAGCTGTACCTCCAGGGCTGACTGCTGGGAGACTGAAAATAAGCTTCCAATAAAGGCCTGGTCCACAGAGCAATGCAGATGCCTGAACCCAGGAGTTCCCACTGACTAATTCCTTACTCTCAAAAGGAGTTTACTGAAGATAATGTTTAGGAAGCAGAGGGAAAATGCACCTTCTGCAACTCCAAGGACTTCCGCATTGGATGATGTGGAGATCATCCCACGAGATTCATCAAACAGTGTTTGACTTTTTGCATCTGTGATAGGGCATTAAATGCCTGAAATCTTGTCAGCAGCAGTGAGAGCCAGACTTTCAGATGGAGAAGTGTTACACACTTGATGGATGAGAAAGGGTTAGGTCTGATACAGTGCTGTTGGACTTGATCAAGATTACCTACCTTGTGCCAGTTCTGATCAGGCAAAACGAAACACAACTCTGTGGCTTTTCAGGCCCCAGCAAGTGTCCTGTCCTTGGCACTGCTGGATGGAGTCAGGCTAGCTTAGCTAGCAGGTAATGAGTAGCTAAGCAGGTCATTTAGCAGACAGGATGACTGATGAATCCCGGGTTCCTACGGCTTTGTGTCTTGTGAGTCATCACCCATCCCAATTAGCCGGTGTTAGAAAAGACTGAGCTCTCCCCAGACATACGAAGTGAAAGACTTTCCCTCTTCAGCCAATTTCTCATCTCCTAATTGATTCAGTACACGTGAGATGGCCAAGCATTGGAACAGTCTGCCCAGAGAAGTGGTAGAGTCATCATCCCTGGAGGTATTTAAGAGATGTATAGATGTGGTGCTTGGGTATGTGGTTTAGTGGTGAGCATGGCAGTGGTGGGTTAACAGTTGGACTTAATGACATCTGAGGTCTTTTCCAACCTTAATGATTCTGTTAGGGGGGAAAAATACAAACCCACACAGTTCAGCCTTGTTGTTTTAGGAACCAGGGTGAACAAGACAACAGTCCTCCCTGAAATTACTGTCTCTGAGAAGTCACCCACTCCTGGTCTGCCACCAAAACAGACACAACTCTGCACACCCTTGCAAGACAAACTCCCTGGTCTGCCCTTAGGGACTCACAGACTTGACACATTTCCAGCCTCTCCCAGCAGCTTGTAAAATTTCAGTGTTATCCTGCCCACCTGAGGAAGAAAATATAAGACTGAACACAACAAGTCCCTGAGCAGCCTGACGAAACTTTGAAATGAAAATGAAACTCTGTTTGAGCAGAAATTTGGATTAGAGACCTCCTGAAGTTTTTTCTACCTAAACTGTCTCAACATAGACCATGGCCCTCCAAGGGGACACCACCACTGGAGATGTGCCACAACATTCCTGCTGTTGGGATGCAATCAGGCAGTGATAGGATGAACCTCCACAGCAATGCAGGGGTTTGATTGCTGAAAGACAGCTGCCTCCAGCGAAAGTGGAAAAGGCAGTCTCCATTTGTTGGGTTTATTTAATCCTTCCAAAACTTGTGCCAATCAACACAAAAGAGCTTCTCTCAGCAGGAAAGAAAAGAAAAGAAAAAAAAGAGATTAAAAAAAAATGAAAGAAAGAGAGAAAGAAAACTACTAAGCCCTCATTCAAGAGCTAACCATCCTGTCAGCCTAACACTTGAAGCTCCTGAGGACTACCTTGCAACTCATCTGTCCCGTTGCCTTTCAGATTCTGGATTTCTCTTTTCCCCCCTGTCCCATTACAACAGTCTTTGAGCCAGTCCTGGCATCTCTCTCCCTCTTGTGCAATGTTTGCCTACTACATGATCCCCTCTCCAGCAAGAAGTTTCCCCTGCTGTAATGAAAGCTGACAGCAAGCAGGGACCAAGGCTCATTTTCTGCAGAAATGCACACACCTCGCAGATTCCTACATGCTTCTTGCTGTTGGCCATAATAAACTCTCCTGGCAGTCATAAGCAGAATTAATGCATATTTGAGTCCCCAGCTGGGGGGGCTGATGGCACAGCAGATAAAACAAAAACAACTATTGTATTTCCAAAACAGCACTGGGGGAGATGTCTTTTCATGTGACACCACATTGCAAGAAATCACATGGATTTTCTCTGATGTGAAGCTTCAGGGGATTATTGTGTGAAACAGAGAGGCAATGGCTTTCTACAGCTCTGCATCTGAGTAATATCCAATTGTCCATGCTCTCACATGTATCAAAGGCTAAATCTGGAAAAATCTGGGCAGGATATGGGGCATTCAGGATGGAGATATTTCCAGAATAAGATCTAACAGGTATCTGAGACCAAATCATTGCAGGATGCCCCAGCACAGAGCTTTACTATGTAAGTCCAGTGGGGTCCAAGATTGCTTTATGTCCTGTGCACTCATGGCAGAGTTGACTATGAGACAGGATCTATCTTCCTCTGCCTTTTCCTCCTCCTTCCAGGCTGGAGAGTGAACTGAGCTCCCACAACGCCCTCCCTCCCAGGAGATCCCACAAAACATTTTTGATGGCAACCCTTTCCTCCCTGCTGGCTACCAACTACCTCATGCTAGTGAAACATGGTGAGTGCTTAAATACAGTCTTGAACTTATACAGCAGATTAATGCAAGGGGTCAGAAGTACTTCCCCCAGCCAAAGAGCCAGGAAGTCTTTGGGAAGAGCAGCATGCAGTTACCCAAGCAGGAGTTAGGTAAAGGCAACAGAAGCCTTTCCTGCAAGACTTTTCTACAGTGCTTTTAGGACTGGAAGGAGGCTGTGTCCCTTTGCTATGTATTGGTGTTTGCCTCTAAGGTAAACATCCATTTCTCTTTCTCACCCACTGCATGAACATCTGACTCTGCACTGACTTACAGGATAGCCCAGCCCAGCAAATCTAGCACTCATCTCCAGCAGGAGAAGTAATTGCTTTTAGGGAAGTAATGGCAAAATGCCACCCAACACACAGGGTCTAAATGAGCTGGGTCTAAGCAGACCAAGTGAGGGACTATCTTTGCACTGAAGACATTATAACAATACAGAGAGGGTAATTTAATGAAAAAACAGTGGTATTTCCCTGAGGCAAATGCCCCACTGTAGGAACAGAGGTGAGAGGAGGTTCTGGATGTACCTGTCTCTCTCCATTAGCCTGAACTCAGAGGTCTCTTCGAACCACACCTACAGTTCTATAAGGAGTCCACACTATTGTCTTTGGTTAGGCACTTGGTCTGTAGACTGCAAATCTCATGGCTAAGTGACTTTCCTGAGTTCAAATGAGGTCCCTTGTTGAATCATGAACTAGATCTCTGCTTTTCACCTCTTTCTAAGTCAATCCATCCCTCCCATTACCCGAATTTGCCAGTTTTGTCAAAGTTTCTTGAAAACTAACAAAACTCAGCATTTAAAGCCCTATCTCTGTAAGTGCCACAGTGTCCCCAAAGGATGAAAGTCAGTCCCACACAAATTCTAGTGCCATGGTTAAATGGCTTGCTGAACTTCTGCTAGTTCTGTTTCCATGGCTGACTTCCAACTCCAAAAGCTGAGCTCACATAGGTCTGTGTTTCTGCCCACAGTGCCAACACTTTGCCTTCTCCTTTTGTTCAAAACCACTGGAAAAGGAGGACTGTTTCTTCATCGGTTATTTGAAACCTCGGTGATTGTATTTTTCATTTCACAAGAGAATGGAGGGGGTGGAGTTTAGACATTGCCTATAGCAAACTAGCAGTATTTCACTACCTCTGCGATGACAGAGTTTCCAAACCTCCATAATCTGCTCATGAAAGAACACACTGACTGTGAACTTATTTCTTCCAACATCATTTGCTAGCTTTGACCCTAGGCCTTCCTCCTTCTTTAGGATATTGGCTGAAATCTTGCTATTGGGATTAATATCTCTCTCTCTAACTGAACTCTGGAAGGGAAAACAAGGTTTTACTTACAGGAATTAAGAAAAGTTTTGCAAAGCACCCAGAAGACAATTAACAGACCTTTTCTCTAAGTACAGCAGTCACTGAAATAGAGATGTATCACGTGGTGACTTGCACTCAAAGGATCAGGAAGCATGAAGCACTTTTCCTCTTGGAATCAGTTTTCCCATCTCTGTTTTACCAGTTTGCCTGGGAGAGGAGAACAGGAGGCAGAAGTGATGTGTCTGTAGCCATGGGGTGACTCAGTTCCAGATATGAGACTGTGAATGCCCCTTCTTCTCTCAGCCTTCTGTCTCAGTCAAGGTCAAACAATGTCCTCTAGGCTGCTGACAGTTCCTCAGCAGCTGAGTTCCAGTTTATTCCTATAGGCTTTTATTGCTACATATATCATCCTGAGACAATTTAATCTCTAAGTATCATCAAGTTTATTTTCTTTGATCTGACAAATCCAGCCCGTTTTTTTCTTTTAACAGCCTTTGTGGTTAATCTTTTGCCCACTGCAATGTTGTTGCTCTGCAACTGTAGCAAGTCAGGGAACTCAGCAGCTGACTCTGCAAATATTGTTCTTAATCATTATTTGATGGGTTTTCATCCATAATGACAGCCAAAAACCGTGAGCAGGGATCCTGTTCCATCACATGCATTACCTTAGTTTGAATAGTTGGATCAAAAAAGCCCCAAAAACTGTACATACACACATACACATATACAAAACCTACAGCAAGGACCTAAGTGGCTGTAAGAGAAATTCACTTTTTCATAGCAGCCTCCAACTAGGGAGCTTATGGCCAGCTGGTCAGCTGAATTCCCTTCTTTTCAATGACCCAATTTACTCCTATCACTTGTGAATCAGAGGCATCCTCCAGGATTTGGCAAGAGAAGGGGTGCAAGATTCTTGGTCCAATCCCATCTGATGAACCCATAGTCCATTCTTCGTAAGCCCCAGTCAAGCAAAGCCCTTAAGCACATGCAAAAACCCCCCTGACTTCAGTGGAATTTCTCACTGGCTTAACGCTAAGCGTTGGGCTGCGTTCATAGCACCGCCTCCGACGGCTCGCTAGCGTGCCCAGGACCTGGTAAGCAGCTGACACATTCCACCCAGCAGCAGTTCTCCACTCTGAAAAGGGATCCCTGCATCCAGACATTGGGAGATCCTTCAGCACAAAAAAAAAAGCCTAGCTGTTAAACATCCTTTTATTTGTTTCTTATCTTTGTGCACAGTCCTCAGCAATATATTGCTGTCAGAAAGGTAGGAAGAGGAAGACAAGTCCTGCTTAGTTTGCTTCATATCAATCACTGAAACAGGTTTCTAAGAGGAAAGGGAGTGTGAGGACCCGAGTAAAACACACCCAAGTTGGTCCACTACATGTGAGGATCATAAGGGTGGTACATGAAGGAGGGAGAGACTTAACAGCTTGAGGAAAAGATACTGAGTTTAAAAAGAGCTGAGAGCAGGAAGGAATCTTCCCGTAGGAAACTCGCCTGACAGGTGAGAAAATTCTGACAGCAGATGACAAATCCATGGCCAACACTTCATGTCTCCTTGCTCCTTTCTTCTGAGAGCAGCCATGCTTTCTCCAGCTGCTTTTCCTCATGCTTTTTCCTCAAAGTCCTTTTGGCCCAAAAAAAGAGCTTTGGGCAGAGATTTTCTGAGACAGGGACTTGTCCTTCTCTCCTCTGCCATGGCTGTGTTGGACACAGAAACATCACACTTTGGAGGCCAGCTACAGACATGCCTGAGGAAGCATTGCGTGGAAATTGCAAGTCGGACAGAACAGATGGGGCAGGACTCAGAACTTGGTACAGAGAAAAAGACTGAAAAGTTCTTCCAGGAACATTTTAATTAAAACATTGCTCTGCCTACAACTAAAGGATCACACTTAGGAGGATCTTTAGTAATCCAGACTAACAAAATTTGTTCAAAGGTTTCTCACAGGAGAGAGCTGAACCTAACCAGCTTCTATTGATCTTTCACCTGTACCTGTGTCAGGGGACTTAGTAAAACACACTGACTTGGTGTTGCCTTTATTTGTTGACCCCAGCAGATTTCATTGCTACAGCTCTGCTGTCCAAGCCATGTGTGTGCTTTGGCAGAGGGTGAATAACTTCAGAAATGTTGACATTTGCTCCATGTTTCCTTAGCAGGGTTTGGAGTTCAAGGACAATCTTTACTTTTGGAAAGCTGTGGGGAGAAAGCTGTTGACTGAGACATAATGACTCAACAAACAAAAGGCTTGAGCTAGAAATGGGAGGTATACTGAATTCTTCCCCTTGCTAGAAGGGTAATGGTAATTTTGAAAAGGTAAGAAAGCAGGTAAACCTGTACAGCTCATCCCCACCTTCCTTCTGTTTGCTTTGCAATATTCAAGTTATAAGTATTTAAAGAACTTTGTGTAGCAAGAGCAGTCACCAGACTTGAATTCTTCAAAGCCTTTCTGACTTCCCACTGACCAGTTCATCTAGAAATCAGTTTTCCTTGTGAAGAAGCATCTGCCATTAGCCAACACTGGCAAAGTGGTGGCATGAAAATGGGGGAAGACCCCATTTTGACATGGTGCTTCTACAGACACAGGGAACAGAGATCTTGAAAGAAAAGAACAAGATTAAGATAGGATGCATTCCCTTAAACCCAGTTCTTCTAGACAAGTAGATACAACAGACATCTTTATGTCATGACATAAGCATCCTTAAGCAGTTAGCATCCCCCTAGATTTTTAGCTCTTAGCCATCCATCCATCCACCAAAAATGCCACACTTTTTTCTCATGTCCTGCATAGGTGGTTCAAAGATCCACTTATTATTAGAAAGGACACTGGACAGGACTGAGCTCCTGCTTGGGTAGATATCCATGGTAAATCTGTATTTCAGATCCTATCTCAGAATGCTAAATTAAGACTCTCCAGCTGAAGACTGTGGTATATAAAATTTGACAATACAAAGGAGGTGTCTGCCCTGTGTAGGTTACTGGCTACAGCTCACATGATGGACTGAAAGTTGCTGAGAGAAGGTAGGTGTGACAGTTTCTGCCATAAATGTGTGTCTGACTTGGCAAGAAAATAACTTTTTTTTTTCCTGCAGTAAAAGGATATAAAAGAATATTTTGTCATAATCTCTGCAGCAGGGTGGAAATACATAGAAATAAATCCAAATGGAAAGTGCCAGCTGGTCAGAGCTGACAAGGAAAATTTTGGAGAAGAAAAATGGTTGTGTTCGTTTTTCAATTCCTTATTTCTTCAAATAAAAGCAAGTTGATAGTGTGCAACTAGTGGAAGATATAAAAGTTTAATGTTAGGCTTCATAAGAATCCCCTTCTCTAGAAGGAATATTTTTATCTGTCCCACTTACCAAATGGATTAACCAGAAGTAGCATAGTATGCCTCCTGGTAAAAGATCTAAGACAAACATTCTTAGACTTGATGACTTAGCCTTGGATTAGTCTCCCAGCAGAGAAAAAAAATACTAGTCCCATTTTCTAAAACATTCTAAACTAATCATATAGCTGTGATAATTACTGATTTATCTTTTCAGTGGACAGAGAGAACAGATTAGAAGATTTATAGTTTTATTACATCTCCACTTTGATATCTGTAATTTCCTAAACATGGTACTCATGTTGAGTGGTCATCAAAGTAAATAATAATGTGTTTTGAAATCATGTAGAAAAATGGGTAAATGTTCCATGACCACAGGTCTTCAGGGGATGGCAGAAAGCAGCTTGCTTTCAAGGGCTAGCTACACATATTACAAGTTCAAATGATGCACAAGAGATTTACTTGGTGACTGCGGCTTTTTGTCTTAGCAACTGGTCATGACCAAGACTTCAATATTCTCAGATGTGTGCAGTATGGAGGATTTATTTGTGAACTTCTTAGGCAAGCAAATTCTGTTCCACAAATTATGAGTATCTCCAACTGGTTTAGAATGCTAACACTTTCTGACTGTTTGGCTAGCCGGACATCGGCGTACGGGAAGCCTTATGAATTCTGCAAGTCTGTATTGTAAAACATAGGAAAATAAATGAGAAGTGACTATATTTCACTCCCATTACCATCTAACTTTAAAACTCGCTTTAGAAGGGAGAAGATCCTCTAGGGGCACCAGTCCTTCACCTTTGATTATAGCATGAGGGTAGAGAACAAGAAAAGATTACATCTGCTTAAAGCCTGGGATGAAGTGTTGTGAAACAAATTCCACTCCTAACTCCATCCCGTGCTGCAGTTTAGCCATAAATGGATTTGACTGAAGGAAAGTTTTACTTCATGGCCATCAAACATGACTGTCCCTAACTGATCTGAGATCTTTGTGGAGAACCTTTCCAAGAAAGGCTGAGCCTCCACAGCTCTCAGGGAAACCCTCAGCACCTCATTGCACTGGCCCCTTTGCTATTTGGTGTCCTTGCTGCCAGCAGCATTGCATTTCAGTGGCATGTACTTTTCCACACAGAGAAACACAAGTAGCAGGTGCACACAGAGCTTATTAAACCTGTCTTCAAATCAGCACACAGATGCAAAACCTGACACTGACTTATTATTTACTAATTATTGTGCACATTCACATAATAGAGGAGAGAAAATCCTCCATCTCTGTGGTGACTGATTAGCCATGAGGAATGAGAAATGTAATCCAGATACTACCACCACAGCAAGAAGAGTAAAATTCTGGAACAGATGGCCTGGAATGTTTGTGAAATCTCCATCACTGGGGGACTTTGAGGGCAGCCCAGGCAAAGGCTGCTTTCAGTTGAGCTGCCATTGTCAGGGGGAAGGTCAGTGCAGTGAACTGCCTCTCAGGATCCCTCCCATCTGTTTTCTGCGGCTCCAAAAGTTCTCTGAAACATTCGAGATGTATTTGCACACAAGACCTGCCGTGCACTGAGGTGTTCCAGAGGCAAGCAGCACATCCAATAAATGCTTTCTCAGGAGATTGCCTCGTCTGCACCCATGTGCCAAGCACCTAGAAACAGAGGCACCCCACGGGATGCTTTAATAAACACCCTGAGCCAAATCTGGTTCAGAAACAGCCTATTTCTCCTGCAGAGCAGGATGACAGCACAACAGGAGGACACCCTCAGCCCCAGGGCTGAGCTGCCAGGTCAGGACCTCCCGAGCCAGACGTGAGAGAAGGGCAGCTCTCCTGCTGCCCTCAGCAGCGCTGACAGCATTTCCCCCCTGCCCAGCCCCGTGCTCGCAGCCCCGCGGAGCTCGCAGCCCGAGCCCCGGCTCCCCACGCCCGCAGGAGGGTTCGTGCTCTGCAAGGGCTCTGCACCGCTGGCTCCTTGCTCCAAGCACGGCACAGCCCGGGGCGCTGCAGACTCATTTGTTTGCTTCTACTGAGACGGGGAGGGTGGAAGGGAGGAGACGGGACGGGAGTCACCCAAACTTTCTCGTTTTCAGGCAGAGCAAGAGCACCCTCTGCAGCTGATTGCTCAGAGAACAGGCGGGCTGGCGAGAGGAGGGCGATGCGATGCCTCCGGACAAGGACTCAGACCTGCCAAGCAGAGGCACATGGAGGCTTCCAAGTGCCTCCAATGCCAAAGGGACCTGGAGTTCAGGGGAGGGTGGCGATCACTTTGGTTCATCACAATTCTGACCTTCAAAGGCACTTGTACCAACTTCAGGGGCTGAGGGCAGCCCAAGACTGGTCTGGCTTTTCAGATTTTGGAGTGATTCCCAAGATAAGTGTTGGAGCATCCCAAGGTGGGCTCTCCTATGCCCAGAGTACCAGGAAATCACAGGGTTGTCTTGGATGTCGTCAGACTTCACAGGAATGCAAAATTATGTTTAATTTGTTCGTTGGACTCTGGGTGCTTTTTTTTTTTTTTTGCTAACTTGGGCCTTTCTGCCTTATTGCAGAAGTTCGAACTGTGTTTTCTTTCTCAGAAAGTGAAAGCAAAGAACCCTGTCTTATGAAGAACACATGATTCTCAAAGCTGCAGCTTCATGGTGATGACCAAAAGCTATTAGGCTGAGGAATGAGGAACACAGCTGTTTGTCTCCCCCCAACACTTCCCATCTTCACTTAGGAATATAGTTTTATATCCTGCTTGCATTAAAGATCAAATTATTTTGTGTTTAGAAACAAATCAAAAGTCCTTTCTCCATTTTTTATCAGATCTTAGACATAGGAATTTCTCTGCTACAGGTTCACAGACTCCCTGCTGATTGTTGATTGAAGAAAATAATGTGAATTTGACAGCCAGGGCCATACTTGATATCTGCAATAGCACAAGGATGTGAGGGAACCTATTGTGATGCAAAATCCAGATCTCTGCTATTGGCAGGTCATCAAATCATATCCTCACCATAAAATTATCCACATCCATCACACAAGAATATCCTAGTTCTGATGAGAGAGCTAAGACTTTTTATGGTCCTTGTGTAACTCTTTCTACAGCTTTTCCTGACAACAAGGGAGCATAAGGCAGTTAATAAACAGATTAGGGTCTGGTTTATTAATTAGTTACGGGTTAAATACAACTAGAAAAACCTGTTTATTTGAAAGTGGGGGCCAAGGAAGAGAGTTACATCATTTAATATTTCAATTAAATGTCACTGTAGAATGTATAACACACTACAATAGGCAAGTAGCAGAAGATTCCTTATTTGTGTTTAAAATATCTCACAGGATGGGTCTCCAAGAAGCTGACATTCATCCTCCTGATTCAACTCTTGCTACTAGAGAAAACTAAAAGGAAAATCTCCTACAGAGCTGAAATCTCCTAGAGAGCTTAAATCATGTCTCCTTGGCATGTATATTTATTGAAATGGCTTGGATTTTTCTTTTGAATTCCAAGAATTAAATTATTTGGGGTCAGTGAGGAAAGAAGAATGGAAGACAAGTAGCTTTTGGCTTGGAGCAGAACCGATATGTTTCTCTATTTTCAACAACAAAAGAGGTAAAATGGAACTTTCAAAATTCCAGCTCCTCACCAGAGGAGGAAAGGACCAAAGCCATTTTGACATTGTTTTCAAAGGCAGTCATTCCAATGCCCATAGATCAGCTACACGTCACTGGAGCGTCAAAAAGAATCCATAATCCTTACCAGCAAACACCAGCATCTCCTTGTACCTGGTGACTTGTGCAATGGACATCAACAAGCTCTTTCTTGTGAAAATATGTATCACCTCAGATATACTTCTAAGGGGAAAGCAGACTAATGAAATAATAACAAGAAAAGCCATTCCTGTGGATTTTTAGAGCTAGAATTTGATCCAATTTTTCCCTCTCATTGCGAAAGACAATTACAAATAGACTGTCCCCCGTCTCCTTATTCAAAAGAAATATAAACTGCATTTTTCTTAGAGCTGGGACCCATTTGGCTTGTTTTGAGATCTGAACCATATGACAATAACTAGAACTGACACAGCTGAACCCAGGGACTCCCAGTTTCTAAATTCTAGAACCAGACCTGACTCATGGGTTGGCTGGTCTCACGTCCAAAACTATGAACAACCCTTGCTCCCTCACATCTGGAAGGATAGGTTGACTTGAAATGGACCAGATTCGTGAGGTTCCATTGATTTTCCTCCTGCATATCAGCCTACTCAAACTTCTGGCACGTGTTCTCTCCCAGCTGCAGAACCTCTGCATCTGAGCATGTACTGAAAGGCCCTTATGACTCCTTTTTCACCTCGCCTCTACACACATCTTCCCTTCATGACACGGCTTGGAAGGATGGACTATGCTGTCTGCAGCACAGTTGCACTTAAAAGAAACTCCTGTGACACATGGGAGCATCTGCAGAATAAGGCAACATCTCTAAGCCCTATCGAGGCCCCCTTGCTGTAGGTGCTCTTGCTGTTCTCCCACAGCAGTGCCCAGAAACGCAGAAGGCAATCCAGGAGGAACAGAGAAGATGACTTGGAGGCAGTCTCCTGCTTGCTCAGGCAAAAGCACCTGATTTTCTGAAGGGACATAATGCCTGTTGCTACTGGGAGAGTCAGGAGGCCGCTACCATTTGTGTGCTACAAGAAAAGTGCCCTGAGATTTTTTTCAGTGCTGCAGAAAGCCTGGAGCTGTTTTGTTCAAGCCAGGTTCATCAGTACCCTTCTCATCTCTTGCACACACACAGAGCTGCTTTTCCTTAGTTTGCCACATAACTTAACCCTTAAGTGGGTGCTGTGGTCATAACCCCAGGTAGAACAAAGCCTCTCATCCCAACAGGGAGCAGCCCAGACAATCCAAGCAGAGAAAAGTGCCCCTCAAACCACAGGGATCTGACTGTTCTTCTGATTTAAATTTTGTGTTCTTTTTGCATAATACCTCATTTTGCATTTCAAAAGCCAAGCCCTAGCCTTTCTTCTTGCAGGTAATTAGTTGGGAAAATGCCAATAGGTCCCAGTGTCTTTTTCAAGGCCCAAAAGGAGTTATGATATTCCTGATCCAGCTCTCTGTACCTCCTCATTAACCTTGACCACTGTATAGAGCAAGTTCTCCTCAATGTGTGCTTTAAATTCCTAATTTGGAGGTCATGCACTGGTGATGCTCTACCCACCCTTAGGTGGAGGAGCAGTGTCAAGGAAAGCCATAGAATCCCAATGCCACCATCCTTTAGACAAGGTGAAACAGTAGTCCTGAATGCTCACCCACAAAATGTCATTTGCAGACACAAGCATCCTCCATCTGAGCTTCAGGACTTGCCTTCAGAAAGGCCTGAGATTATGGTGCTGCCTGTGTGGCCTCAGAGGCAGCTGCTGGGAGGACAGAAAGCAGCCTAAAATCATGGGTGGCTATGGTTAAACAGTAGCTACATGAGCCCCAGTTGCAATGAGACTGGATTATAAACTGAAGAGAAATACAGCCCTTCCAAAGGGAAAACATGACATTCCACCCATCTCTAGGCCGTGCCTAATTGACAAGGATAGTTAGGAATCATTACCTTCAATTTTGAAAAGAAGGGAGGAAAACACGGAGGTTAAGATTTTTGCCCAAGGGCACTTATATTACATAGCGTTTCAAAGAGCAGCATTTTAAGTTTGGACTCTAAAGCACTGGTTTCAAAACTGGGATTTGAAAGAGTTTCCAGGCAAGTGCATTTAGTAAACCAAAGAATATCACAGCCCAGAAAGCCAGCCCAGGCTTTCTCACTCCTGACAAACAGTACAATTTGGGCCAAACAGATCTTCTCCAAGATGCCTAGTGCTGGGCACAATTATACAACTAGCATAATTTAATCTTTGCTAAGAGTACAGGTGATAAAAAGTAAAAAAATTTCCTGTTCTATATTTAAGTAATTCTGATAACTTTGAAGCAATAAGTAGAACAATTAGATGGGCATTTTGCATGCACACTTGCATATCTGTACTGTTAGAGAAGCTGTTTGCAGGCTAATGCTTGTCAACACTCTTGGGCCATCAGTGTTTGAGCAGGATGCAATGTGGCTCAGATTCAAATGGGATGTCTAACTTCTATACAGGTGGTTTCTTTTATATGCCCACATCCAAACAGAAGCATTGCCAGCTCACTGCAGGCCCTGCTGTCCAAGAGCTAATGTGTCTCTTGGTCACCCAAGGCCAGAGACCTCTCTCTCACTCCAAAGCCAACATATATGCTTCAAAATTTTGCCCTAATTTCCTTAATCAAACCGGCGATGCATTTGGATATGATTTCTTCACTCTGAAGTCCCTCCTGTCATGGCCACATGCTCCTCATTTTGCATGACATTTTTGCTTGCACAAACAATCCTTTGTACGTGCAAAATCTCGCATTTGTGCTTGCCAGTCAAGCAAGCCATTGTCCGCTCAGCCTGTCTTTGTGCCTGCAAAAATTCTAGGGCAAATGCAAAGGCTGAACAGAAGAGCCTTTGGGACTCCCAATTTTCTAACCAGCCAAAGCCAAATGCATTTCTAACTCACAATGACCTCATGGCAGTCAATGCAAACACGCATCCATCCATCCATCCATCCATCCATCCATCCATCCATCCATCCATCCATCCCAGCACGAAGGCTGAAGTCTTGGCCATGTCCAAGCTGAGGGGAGCCCTGCCTCTGATTTCTGAGAGATGCCTGAACTTCCCTTGTGTGTTTTTCTTATTTTCAAGTCTCCCTTTAGCAGAAACGATGCTCCTCAGTTGCATGTCCTCTGCCACTTGCAGCAGTGGAAGCAGCCACATGACCCAAATAATTAAGGCACCGAGTGCTCCGACCGGCTCACTCCCGCATTCTGTTTGGTCACAAAAGAGCAGTCATGGACCATTTCGACCGAAAACAGACCTGAGCACAGAGACTCCATTGTCCCCAGGCCAGAAGAGATGGCTGCTGGGAAGAATTTGAAAGGCATAGGTTTCAGTATATATGTTGCTTTTCCATGAAACTATATACACTTTTGCAAATTATAAGCCGTTTCCTGTCTATGTTCCAGCGCTTTGGGCTCAAATTAAAATCTCCTTAAAATTGGACCAGCAGGAGGGGGAAGAAGGAGGAGGTGTTTGCTGGAGTTCTTGAGCAAATGGGAGGAATTTAAGGTCTTGTCCTCTGTAATTCCTCCCCTATAAAGGAATGTACTTCACCAGGTTGCCACATACTGAAATAAACTTGGCAGCAGTGAGAGAAGCAATGTTTTCCTTCAGGTTTTTAATGCTTTTGGCTTGGATTGCATTCTCATTGCTTCTTCCGACTGCATTCTCCTGCCTTTGCATCCAGGTGCCACTTAACACACTGGCCATTTTGCTGAAGGGATACAGAAATAAAAGAAACCATTCCACCAGGCTTGGTGATGTTTTCCTTCCCCTTTGCCACTGGCGACCAGGAGACCTCAAGGGACCAGGCACCAGCCAAGGGATAGGTAATGTTTTATATGCCCCTTGCATGGGTTTGCTTGCATACCAGTTACAGCCTGGCATGCCTCTGCCCCCCCTTAAAGGGCTGAGAACATCTGGAAGCATTCACAGTCCAAGCACAATCTGGCTCAAGTCCCAAACTGGAGGGAAAACAAACCAGGGAGCCCAGGCAGTCATCAGAGAGAGGTTCACTGGGGCACACCAAGGACCTGCCTCTGATGTTTCTTCTCTCTCTGCTGTGTGATGGAAGTGCTATGAGGTGAAGACATCCACCTGTGTGCTGACCCCATGCTGTGTCCCTTTGGCATCACCAGGGATACTATCATCCATGCAATGGATCTCTCTCATGGGACTATGTTCCTTCTGTCTTTGAGAAGGACTCAGTGTCCTGGCCTCAAGCTCCATATTCAACTATTTCAAGACTTGATCATTTCCAGCCTTCTGAAACTGGTCTCCTGGTTTCCCAGGATCAGATTTTCCCGTGCATCCTGTGTGCCTTGAGGGAGCACTCAGCCCCACTGCCACATGGAAAGGCACTTCAACCCACAGGGAAGGGCTGTTCTCTCTGACACCAGTGCTCAGTCATGGCTCATTTTCAGGCACCTCTTTCAGTCAGTGGAAATAGCTCAGCACCTGCCAGAGGACAATTCAGGCCACGCACTTCACACACTGACAGCCATGAAGCATTGGTCTGCCTTTGCTGATGTTGCTCCGGAGGGATGGACACCACTTCCCAAACTGATGCTGCAGCAGTGACTGGAGCATGGAACAGAGGCAGACAGGTCACTGCCAGCTGGCTGAAACAGCACAGAGCTCAGCATAATCCACCCTGCTTCTGAGGTGGGTTTTCTAGGCTTTGTTCTGTTCCATGCTGGCCTGGCTTGATTAATACTGTGCTCCAGATACCTGGTTTAAAAGCTGAAACCCAATAAAGCAAGGAAGCCAAAGAGAATAGTTTGGTGTAGAAGAAAATATGGACTGGCCTTCCCAATTTTTTCCTGATAATTGTGTTCATAATGAAAGATGATGCCATGCCAGAGGCATGTATGGACCAAATACGTGCATGATTTACAGCCTAACAAAAGTGCTCCGTTGAGATTTTCATCCAACATTACAGAAAGCAGGAAGAGTCTTTCTAGGTGTATCCTTGGAGGAAAACAGTAGGGGGAAAAAAAAGTGTATAAAGTTTTGGATTATTTTCTTTGGCTTCTGTTCTGTTCCACATACACATAAAGGCAAAGAGATAAAGACAGGAAATATGTTGGTTTGCTACTTTAATTGAAGTAGCAGAGACCCACAAGGCATGCAGCACAGCTGTGGTCTGATTTCACCTCAGCTTTCTGGATAAAGTTCACCAGCAGCAGACCATTCCTTCATTTGCAAACAGCTCAAAGTACATATCAGAGGAATAGCAGCAAAATATGTGTCCTAATCTGGAGTGGGGAGAGGAGATGGATTTTGCAGTGCCTGATGCCTACAGCTCCTGCTCCCACAGGATGCTGGCCTTGGTAACTCCAAGTCTTGAGCAAGATCCTTGGGTTTTCAACATGGTGGGAACAGCAATCTCTGTTTCTGTTAGTCATGGGGAACAGGGGTAACTCTGCCAGCTCTGTCTGACCTTTGCTAATTTACCCAATCCCCCCCTTGCACACTCTTGTTCACACCTGAATATTGTCCCTTACTCTTTTGACATACCCACAGCTTAGAAGGCAGAGAGGATGGTTACTGTCATTAATTCATCCCAGGAGAGAACCAAGGAAAGAAGCAGGAAATCTGGTGGGGAGAGCATAGTGTACCAACAATAAATGGGGTAAAAATTCCCCACCAGGACACAGGTATCCTGGTAGACAAGGACATATATTCATTTCAGAAAATATAAATCAGGATTCAATTGTGGCTCCATGTTTTATGGGGTGAATTTCATGACAATAGATAAGCTTGTATTCTGGGAGAACAAGACAAGACCATTTATGAGGTCACCACCAGTAGGTACAGAACCAGTGAAAATACCATTTCTCTTCCTGTTCTCTCAGCCCACTTCAGCTCTGCTGCTGAGGTTAAACAACACTGAGAATAAAGAAATTCCTTCATTTTTTCCAACTTCAGCTGAAAGGCTCTCACATCTGAACTCAGCTAAATAAGCCAATTTTTCCAAAGCTGGATTTTATTAAGGAGAAAAACTATCACAGAGAACATAATCATACAGAACGGATGCTGTCACTCCTCTGTGCCCTGGTGTGCCTTCAGCTGCAGAATGTAGAGGTGCAGAGTGGATGTGCAGGGCTCAGAGGAGGAGTTCTCCTTCCTACTCATCCACATACAATTGCCCTGGCAGGGTACATGTGTCAGCACTGGGCTGCTCTGGCCCCACCTCCATGCTGAAGGAAAAGGAGGCTGTAGCTGCAGTGGGCAATTTCAAGTTACCCAGCCCCTAGCTGCTCTTGGGGCCAAGTTGCTGCTCCGTTCCCCCTGTTAATGCTCCTTGGGATGTGTTGTGCAGGTTCCCTTGCTTTGCATCTCATCACAACCTGATGTCTTAGTCAGTCCCAAAAGGGTTAATAGATCTGCCCTCTTGGTGTGGCATTTTTTTCCCCCACACATAGCAAAACACAAAAGCCTGTGTTGAGAGGCCTGTCACAGACAGGTATATTTGTTAGGGTGCTCAGAAAAGGTACTGACAAAGCAGATTTCTGCCTAATGAGGGAAAGAAAGAGAGAGAGAAAAAAACCCTGGGGAATCCCCATCCATTATAATTCCATTATCTTTTCCAGTTGAAGAAACAAACAAGGTCACTTTTGGTACAGCATTTGGGATTTTTCTGATCAGGATGATTAAGTGCTGTCTGAAATCAATGCACCCATGGTTTCTCTTTGGTCTTTTGGCAATGCTTCATATGCCGACCTCAAAGACAACCACAGTGGCTATTAAGTGTGCAGTCAAATTTGGTCATGCCCTTCTCCCACTTTCCAAGAGCTCCAGGGTAAAGCCTGGTCTGTGCATGCTGGAGAAGGCAGAACCTCCAGATGTTCCAGTAGAGGCTGAAGGTGAGAGAGATTTAAGGTCCCTGTTCCAGGTCCCTGACCACACTAGATCTTCACAGACCTACCCTTGGCCAGGGCAGGACTAATTACTCTTATATCTGGCTGTGCAAGCTCTGTTAGTGGATGGAGAAATTAGGATCTACAGAGAGCAGTTTATCCAACCTTTCTTGCTTCATTCCTGAAAGGCAATGAACCCTTCTAGTCTAAAAACAGAAAATAAACTTATTTTCGATTTACTGATCCCAAGCTTTCCTATGCTAAGCATCACATGCTATATACTCTTAATTTTATTTTGAAAAATAAACAAACAAGTAAAAAAACACCAGTGGATGCAAATATTGGCTTTATCTTAATCCTGATTCCCCAGAGTGGCAGGACTTCTTTAATATACCTCTGTTTCCTTATGGGACAGGACACAACTTGGACATATCAAGTTCCAACCCACAGGGAGGGTTTATGAGCCAGCCCTAAGAGCCTGAAACACGACTCCAAGATGTGCCTTTGAGAATATTGCCACTGCAAGCTCCTCAACTGAAAATACTTTGTATAAAAACCTTAACTGGAACAGCCAAAGGAGAAAGCTGGTGTCTGAGTACAGACTGAGGGATCAGCACATTCATTTAAAATTCAGATGCCAGCACTAAGACACATATGGAAACAGGCTCTATCTCTTCTAATATATATGATCATGGGGATCGGGTTCCTTGCAAAACCCAGGCCTCAGACAGACAGGAGATTTAGGCAATGGATGACCTTGAAAATGCCACAGCATAAATCACCATGGAAATCCAGGAGGGTGGGTCTGTTTTCCCCATATGAATATTTAAAGAACACTCATTTTTTCTAAGTGATAGATGACAAGCAGGTGGCCTGAAAACTGGAAGTATTCTTGCCATTTGTTCTGGGAGATTTCTTCGCAGGTTTTGCATCTACTTCTTTATCTACTTATTTATTTATTGGTGGCTTGCCATCTTATCCTCTAAGGCCAGGAGTTGGTTTTGGAAACTTTCCTGGAGAACGGCGCTCCTGCTCTGGGATTGCTTTCTAAGCCTGGTTTTGATTTTAAGCAAGCAAGATCTGATTTCCCTGCTTTGCTCCAAGCTACCTTGCAGACCACGCTTTGGACCAGACCCTCAGCACTCACTACATTGTTGGGACTGTGCTGATTTCATTAGCACATGAATACAACCAGGTCTGATCAGCCCAAAGGACCCAATACCTTTTCTTTGACATTATGCAGTAACAGGTGCCCAGAGAAGAATATAAGGGACAGGCAAGCATACATGATGCTTCCCTGGAGTGTTCTCCCACTCTCCAGCAAGACAGTGGCTCTGTGTTAAAAAGTATTCTATTTATCCAGTTAGCTTTTGAACCCATGCCAGCTTTTTACCCTTCCTAGCCTCCTGTGGCAAGGAGCTCCTTTAGTTAATTTTTGGGAGCTTATATTTGTCTCCTTGCTTGTTTTTGTTCTTCATGCTTTTCCTGCTTTTACAATTATTTATAAAATCCTCCCTTGGCCACCTTGCTTCCCAGCTGAAGAGCTCTAGTCTGCTTATTTCTCTGACAAAAGCTCTTCCCTGCTTCTGACCACCCTTGTCAAAGGGGTGTGAGACACAGGTATGAAATCCCATCAGTCAGTCCCACCACCTGATGAGTCTGGGGAGTGGGGCAAGGCTGCTCTTACCTCTGCTGTGGCAGAGCTTGTATACACACACAGCTCTATCCAGCACAAATATGTCTACAAAGGGCATCTTCCACCTCAGTGGTTTTACAACACAGATAGGAACTGGAAGGAAAACACAAGTCATAAAGAAGAGGGAAAGACACTTTTTTCAGATGACCTGGTGACTGCAAAGTCCATCTGCAGGGTAGACACAAATGCCTAAGATATATGATCCAGGCATTAATGAAGACATCCACCCATTTCCTGGACCAAAGCATGGGCTTAGGAGCGGGCAGATGAATAGCACTGGGAAAGCACTCTCCAGTGGACAACATGGTACTGGGACAGGGCCTAGAGAGACACTGGCAGGGAGAACGAAGTTCATGAGCCTCAGTCTATCCTGGTTTATTTCCTCCCCCTCCTCATTAGCATGAATAATAATGAGGTAACACAAGGAGGGGGCGTTACTGGCAAGGCTGGTGACAGAACTAGTGAGTCTCTAAGGAGAGTGTATGCAATTATCTGAATGAAGTAAGACTGAAGCCAGAGATAACCAGTACAAATAAATGAGCAGAGATGAGATCAGGCTGATGTCATTCACCCCAGGCAAATTTTGGATCTCTTTTCAGGCGGAAGTTTCACTAACCAGCACAGTGGAAATAGGAAATTGAAAACAAGCCTCCAACCCATGAATTTCACCATTGAGTGCTAACACAACTCTGTCCCCAAAGCCAAGGAAGAGGCCAAGTGGGGGAGAAAAGATCAGGTTCCCATTTATCTCAGAACTATCTTCTAGTCCCCAGCAGTGCTTTGACATGGTTGAGTGACTTCCAATGAGTCACTTCCCTTCAGCCTCCCCTTCAAACTTTCCTCTACCTTATGTTAGACGTTGGGCTCGTGTAGGTAAGACACAAATCACTTTCCAGTGGTCAAATCTAACAGTCCAGATATTTGCCAAAGCTCCAGCAATTGTGCTAGCAATTGGAAGTGTTAAGCACCACTTGACAGCAACAGGAGTCAGAGAAATTCAACAAGCTTTTAAGGAAAAGCCAGAAAAGAAAATTGAGCTCCTGCTGTCTTTTTATTTTTTTTTCCCCCCAGTGGAAGCACACGTATAGAGAGCAGAGTTGCTAACTGGTCTCTCAGTGACTAAAATGCAATCTCTTGGTGAAGCCATTGGCCATGGATACCCAAGGGAGCATTCTTGTGCATCGTTTCCTTTGTTTATCTCACAAGCTGTATTTATAGATTTGCAGAATGCTCTGTACAGTTTGCAAATGACTGCCTCATGCAGCTCGCTCCATCTTCAAGATTTTTATGATGTGGAGCCAATCCAGCGTCTAGACCAATAATGACAGCTCAAATCTCAGCCAAGCCTTTTCTTAATTGTCCACAGGGCTGGCAAGGAAATATAAACATTCATACAAACAGCGACATTACTAAAAAGACTTTGACCAGCTGGCATCTTTCCCTGCCAGTCCTGGGGCAGCTTCTTACTGTATATTTCCTAGAGCTCAATCCAGTCTGGTCTTAAAATAGCTCAAATGATGGTGGTTCCCTGAAAAAGAGAAAATGTAATGGCCAGAGATTTGCCTTCTGACTCTGTCTATTGGGGTAAAACTTGGTTACTTTTAACTCACCTGATGACCTCTCAGCTTTTTTGACACAGTGTGACAGGGACAGGGTTTTGGGGTGTCTGTTGGGAAGGCTTCCCTCGTCCCCATCCTTCTTCCACATTGACAGGGCTAAATCTCACATGTCGGAGCTCCAGAGCTGTAGGGTTTTCCAGTGTCAGCTGCAATGTGCCCCTGGTCCCATTCAGCATTTAAAGGCTCAACCATGGTGGAAAAATATTTTCCCAACAGATGGCAGGTTGTATGGGAGGAAGTTTGGCTGTCCCACCATGGCATCTGTCTATGCAATCCTTTTCTCAAACTGTACGCTGTTCTTCTGGACCCTCAGCATCTCCTCAAGAAGGTTATGTCCTTTGTTTGCAGCACAGATTTCTGTCACTTCTTTCCCCAGCCAGCTGTCTTTCAGTTTGGTGATCTTCTCAAACTTCCACAGTTTCTCCGGCTCACTTCCAGATTTTTGTGTGTTCTCCCACTTTGGCTATGTACCATTGCCAAAAGCATGTCCAAGGCCAAGTGTTGTGGTACAGGTGTGACTGTACCATCAGTCCTGACGATGCTTCCTTAAATTTCTCCAAGACTGAGATCCCCACAAAGATTGTCATGAAACCCTGAGACCATATGGTCTTGTGCCTTTGCATTCATCTCTCTGTATCCACCTATTTTCGTCCTGCAGGAGAATGTAAATTGGCTGGTTTACTCTTGTGGTTTAAACAGCAACAGGCAAAAGGATGGAGGAGTGGGGAAGGGAACGAGTCCGGTTCCTCAGTGTTCCCTCCACATCAATGAACATTAATAAGACAAAGACACAAACTGCCCATCTCTCTTGCACTTACAGGGAGGACCCTACCACCCCAGCCCAGACCTCGGGTACCCCATCCCAGCAGGGTCTAAGCTTCAAATGAAGTCCAACTCAAGCTATACTTTGTGGCATGAAATGACAGTTAAGTACTGAGCAGGCTTTATGAAAACTCCATGCAGAGAAGGAAGTTTCACCACAGCAACATTATCAGAGATCGCTGACTCAGCTGCTGCAGCACCTCATTTTCAATTTCACAAAAGCTGCAGGATCCAGACTCCAATGTTGGGGGGCCAGGGGCTTCAGGATTTTGGTTGGGGCCTATGTCCCCTTGCAAATTACCCATTGAAGACACAAGCAAAGCTGTGGGCTGTCATGTAATATGAAGCATTTTGTTACAGATGGATTGAGGTTTTAAAATAATATGATAACATGCAATGAGCAGTTGGGAAACAGAGTTAGAGAGAGTGCCACTCCAAGCCTTGCCCACTGGGAGACAGCGGCAGAGCCAAGAATTAAACCCATGGCTCCCAAGACCCAGACTAGCAGCTGAGCCACAGAATCATTCCTCTCTCTGTCCTGCAATTGCCCCAGCTGAGGGCCTGCAAGTTCCCTGCCATACCAGAACCCCACAGGCAGAGTAGACTTCCAAAACATCCCTGTCAGAAGGACTGAAGCAATGGAAAGGGAAAGGTTTGTCCCTATGGCACAGGCAGTGCTCTCACTGCCACCCAAGACAATCTTTCTGTGCCATGCTTGCTGGCAGAGCCCAAGGAAACTGCAGTTGCTTCAGCCTTCCAAGTATCAACTCTCTTTCTCAGATACTAGAAAACCAGGGAGTCTAGTTTCCTTCATCCTGTACAAAGATCCTTCCTGCACCACTAAAAAATACAACCATCCCATTTCATCTGCACAGTGAGAGAAGGAGCATCCCAGCCCATCAGGTGGTCAACACCAGAATATGGGAGGTGCAATGGGAAGATGAAATGCACGGTATCCTGGACAGGAAAGCATCAAGCTGGACAAGTCCATCATAAAGAGCTTCCACCAGCAGTCACCACGCGTTCTCTTTGGTTCCCAAAAGCCCCATCGAAGCACTCAGCCACAATGGCAAGCACTCATTCTGCAGCTGAACTCAAGTGGAGATGGATTTCAAATGTACACCAGTGTGCAATGTCCACTGTGCCCCAAATCACTCAGGAACCTCACAGGAGTAAAAAAATAAAAAACAAATATGAATGTGTTTGATGAATGAATATTGCACAGGAAGACTATTTCCAGATATGTCTGATCTCCTGACCTTGAGTTTGCAAGCAGAGCACTCTATTCACTTCATTTTTATTTGGTGTAATATCAGCAGAATTCCTTCATGTCTCTGTTACTCAAAGGATTGTGTCAGCTCCTCTAACCACATCATTGCACGAGGAATGTGTGTTCAGCTGGACATTCACCATAAACCCTGTCTTTTGCATAGTCACCATCTTTGGGAGAAAGCTTTTCCTTTTTTTTCCAATTTGCCTTTCCCTTTTGTTCAGAGATAATATGGGCACAGACACAAGCATGTAGCCCTGTTAAAACCCACTTCCATGCACAACCAACTACCACTGTTCCTCTGGTTATTAGCAGCCACGGGACTGAGCCAGATGGACACATCACTGCACACTTGTGGTAATGACAACATTGCCCTGGCACACAAATGATAGGGTTTGTAACGTCCTCTGATTCATCATTCCCTAGAAGTCTAGGTCTTCCAGATGGGAACCCAGTGCTTTAGGCTACTTGGGCCATTGGTCCTATAAAAAGAAAATAGATGGGTGTCTAGGTGGTTGGAGACTTGCCAAGCCAACAAAAACAGCTGAGCAATACCACAGCTTAAGCCAAGAATGGATAAGTCCTAAATTTTTAAGAAACTCTTGTATTCTCTGCCAGGTGTTCAGGGACCAGGTAAATGCACTTAATGTTGCAGCTTTACCACTGTACCCTACCAGACCTAGCATGGGTCTGCACTGCTCCTAAAACAACCACTCCCAGGGTGGTAGGTCCTCCTGTGACCTGGATACTGGGACCTGCACCCAGCTTTTGTGTTGTCTGTTAGTTAACCTTAAACAATCTAAACAGAGATAGCGAGCATGAGATACAGCCTCCTCTCTCATTAGACAATGCTCTTTATCTTGGGTAAAAACATCAAGGCTTCCCAGCTCCATAAATCCTTTCTTTTTGTAAGGACACATTAAGCCAATCATAAACTGCTCTAGGCATTGATTCCACACAAAAACTCTCACATTTGGAGCATGACATCAATTTGGCCCACTGGTCACACGAATTCCCAGGCCTGCAAGTCTCCTCTCGCTTTTGTTTCTTGGGTTGCTGCTTACAGAAAAATCCACAGTGCCCCCATACCTCAAAGACTGCAGAGGAAATAAGAGCAAGGACAGCAGAGTTTCTTCCCCAAGGCTCGGGGCAGCCCCACAAGCATGATATGGAATGGACAAGTTTGTTCAAGTGGGAGCAAAGAAAGACAGACTAGAATTGCTTTGGGACAAACCTGGCATAGCTGTTCTTTGTTTGACACCCAGTGCCCAGCCTACCCAGCCTAGGCAGGACTTTCCTGCAGGAATATTTCCTTGTCTGTCTGCCCACACCATGGGCTGTGGTCATAGATCATGGGGCACCTGCTTCTGGGGACACAAGACTGAGGTTTAGCAGGTCTATTCCTCAGTGGGCCACAAACCATTTTGAAGAATGAAAATAAAACCCATTTCCACTTGTAAACTGTAGATAATATTTCTTTTCAGACCTTCTATGCCTAGTAGATTTGCTGCTCCTCCTAAGGCAAGAGACACATGATTCCCACCACATGATTCCCACCATGATTCCCATGATTCTGATCTGCCCAGTCAGAGCCACAAGGCAGCTTTTTACTCACAGTTTGGTGTAGGAAGCTTTTGCTGAAAGTGTCGAAGAAAATTTGAACTCAAAGCCCTGGACCTGCAGAAAAATGCTTGATTTGCTTTGGTATCTTGTTCCATCTGGAAACAGCAAATTACAAACTAGACAAAAAGCACAGTGTCAGTTCTGCTTTGTGTATCCTCTTGGAAAAATGTAACCCATAAGTCTCCAGAAAGTGCACCTCCATCTAAAGTAGCAGTGATGTAGACTGTGAGTGATTTTGAATCATCCAGAGCTCTTAAAGAAATGCTATGGTAAAAGCAGCAAACTGGGACAGTCATTCCTGAAGCTAACAGCAGGAAATTAAATTTGACACCTCTGGGGATATAAAATGCAAATTTAAAAAACTGTACACTCACTTTTGGAATCATTTCATTGGAACTGCAGCAGATTTTCCATCCTTTACAGTCTTCAGAGTAAGACTGAACCCATTTTCATGGCCTACTCTAGATGCTTCATTTAGTCATTGCACGTGCTATGCACTAAAGAAAAAAAAAAAAAGGCAAAAAGTTCTGGTTGTTTTCTCGCCAGGGCTGTAAGATCACTGGATACCTACACAGTCAGGGAAGAGAGGTAGTCATGACATGAAGTCAGTTTCCTGGAATTGCTGGCCTGCATTTTGTTGTGGCAGCCTTTCTCCGTGACAGGTTTTGGCTTTACCTCAAACCGGTGAATTCAACAAATTAATCACCAGAGAAATTTCTACAGGGTTTGGTTTATCTGCCACGTGTCAGGATTTGTCTTCATAATTGTCTTTTCCAACCTTACTGTGCAGGGACCACCACTCAAATAGTCTTTGGGAAGAACCATGGTTCTTGGGAAGAACTAGGGATTTTCAACTAGATAAATGACACTCAGCTGAGAGTTTGTTAGGGGAATTCCTGCTTTGGGGTTTTTGTCAGCTAGGACAGAATAAAGGAGAAAACCAGAACAGTCACTTCCCCTTTCTGTAGGATGAACCTATCCAACAGATCCCTAGTCTGTCCCCCCTGGTGACCATTCATCCAACTCCATGCATGAACACCCTAAGAGGAATAACCCAATCACCATTTGTATTCAGCAAAGAAGGGGTTAAGCAGGGCCAAGAGCACCTTTTAAACAGACTGAAAGTGTACCCTTTGCTTATAAATTATGAGTTCAGCCCCAGAACATGCCTTTAATCCTGTAATTACATTCAGAACTCACTGTTTCAGTCAAGGAAATACTAGCTCCTCTGCAAAAGGCACTGGGGCTGACCTTAAATGATGTGTTAGCTCCCCGAAACAGCCGCAGAGCTCCAGCACTTCCAGCTCCCCATTCCTGCTCAGCGGAATGGGGAGGACAACATGCCTGGCTGTGTCACCCTGGGCTCCGTGGGCTCCCCCGTGGGGCCCTCCCTGCCACCAGCAGCTCCCTGAGAGAGGAAAGCTGCCCACGGGCATCAGGCTGGCTTTGCCCTTGCGACTGATGGGAGACCAGATCCTCAGCAGCTTGGGAGCACTCAGGACCTCAGCCACAGGCAACAGCACGGGCATTACTGGTGGAGGATGGTGTGCCTTCCTGCAGATCTCCTCCTTCTGTGGGCACAGCCTATCCCCACCCTCCCCTTGGGAACAAGCAGTGGTCAGGAGCAGTGTGAGGGCAACCACGCAGCTCCCTTTCTGCTGCCAGCTCTGCTTCTGCAGCAGCCTCTCCCTAGAAGCAGACTGGTGTCTCTCTCTGGTCACTGCATGGCTGCAAGAGGCAACACAGTTCACCAGACCACCCTCAGGATGGTCCCCTGTCAGAGTCCTGCCTGTGCCACTCAGCTCTTACTCATAGATGAAAGGCTGGGAACTTCAAGAGTTTTCCACCACAACAGAAATGCCCTTGGGTAACTCTATAACAGCAACTTGTGTAGCCAAGGTTTTCATTTATTCCCAAATCATCTATAGTATCTTCTTTTGGTGAGCACCAGGATTATTTTCATCCCTATTCGCCTCCTCTCCATGTTCCCTGCAGAAAATGTGCACCAACAGCTTAATATGTGTGCTTGGAAAAGATTTTCAGGCCTGATCATAAACCTTCCACAGATATGTTGGCCTCCAGTAAATGCAGAGTTTCTGCAGGTAGATCAGCAAGAAAAGAAAAATTATAAAAAAGGGGAACCACAGTGGCAATGTAGCACCTGGCTCCCAGCTGCTCTGGCCTGGGATATTTATGTGAGCTAAAACTTGCTGAATGTTTATCAGAGCTTTCTGTTTTCACTGGGAAATGGATTTTCTTTTTTCTAGACCCATTAGTCTTAGGACATAACAATGTGCTGTTTCTGAGGCATCTCAACTGGACAAACGAAGCACAGACCTAATATTTCCAAAGAGTGGCTGGCAAGATCCTACAATGAGCAGATGTTCTGCCAGCACCTCCTGAATTGCTGGAGTTCTAAAAGTTGTAAACAGGGTTATCACATTGCAATGAACTCCAAGATCTCTCTGGATTGGATCCCTTTTCCATCCCCTTCATGGGAGTGATCCAGGAGCTGGATGATTCATTAGCGGCGACTGGCCAGAGCATGCAGCAGCAGCACAGGTCCTGGGCTTTTATGGGAGTAGTTGTGTCAGTAGTGGAGTATTGTCCTCACTGCAGAAACACTGATGTGAGTCTCAGCTCGCAGCTGCCTCACTGCTGTCCTTACTGAATCTTCACTTGGAAGATCTTCCCTTCGCCCTAAATTTGCTTTGCCCAGCGTCTCAAGGGCAGGAAATACCACAGGCAAAGCTGGACCAGCAGGTCTGTTAGTGGCACATCAAACAATGAGGCTCAAATGTCAAATGAAAACATACACCCATGGTTCCCCTTTAAATTGCGTATCCTTCACACTGGGAAAGAAATTCAAATATTCCCACCCCTCTCCCAAAAAGCCTATCTCTGCAGGGATGCTGTGGTGACCTGACCGTCTGTCTGAGGTCAGATGAGATGCAGAGACTGCCACTGTTTTATCCAGGGTCTGTAGATAAGTGTTAGTTTCATTTTTTGTACCTGCAGGGACACCACGACAGCCTGTCAGCCCAGATGCAAGTTCCTCGGCTATTCTGCTTTGGAACTATTAGGGACAGTAAGTAAGGACAGAGGTTAATACTGGTTGGTGTAGTCCTATAGAACTGGCTGTTGAAGTCATACTTGGTTTTCAAACCTGCTGTTGAAAACACTTCTTGCAGCTGAGCCAGTTCATATCAATTTCTTAAGTCCTAACCTCTAACTCAGCAACTAGGAATTCACTTGCTTCCTCTTAGAAAGCCTGAGCATAGTAGTGCTGCAAGGATCCTGAATTTCTAACTGTGTGATAATCTTAACACCTTTGCTCACAGTCAAGTAATTTCTTGCTTGAAAAGTCTCCTTCAGCTTTTTCAACCCATTTCCCCAAATACACTTTTATTTTCTCTCTTCTCCATTGCAAAATGTTAGCATCCAGACTAGATGTGTGCCATTTCAGCAACACATGGCTGATAGCTTTTTAGACTTGGCTCCCTCTCTGGGGGAAGATTGCCTAGAGCTGATCTGTCCCCCAGTGCCAAGGAGGGATTGCAGCTAAGAAGTGTTTTTCAAAGTTACATCCCGACTTTTACAGGCCACAAATAATCAATCTTGCCCAAAGCACCAGAGAAATCTTCCAGCTTATGCATGGGATACATGCCACTGTGTTTTACTATTTCTCTGTAATTTCTTCTAAGCCCATATATTCCTAGTGACAGCAAGGCAGATCCATTCAAATTAGTACTGTGAAGGGAAGAAAGAATAACTTCTTCTTTATTTGAGGGTCTCCATCCTGTTACTGCTGCTACCACAGAACGCATTTGAACAGGTTAAACTGGCCTCCACTAGCACCCTGTGCTGCTGAGATAACAGCACAGCACAGTATCAATTTAGCTTGTCAAACTTTGGCTGCCGTGGGAAGGCAGAACCATTGCAGAACTGATTTATGTGACCAAATGGATGTGGTGTGGTTGAATTCGCCTTCAGAAATCACAGCTTTTCCACAAAGTCTCCTCCTTTCCTCTCTAGGTCTGCAGTGAGATTTTAGCAGCACAGATAACTCCAGGACAAGAGGAAGTGGACCTCACATTATGGGCTTTTTCTGCCATGCAATTTGGGGAAGGCTGAATGGAGGAAAAGGAGAGCTCAGACTCCATGCACTGACAGGAACGGAAAATTGGCTGCAGAGCAAGAACTGTCGGGTAATTCTCAATGGAATTCTTTCTAAGCGGGAAGGAAGTTGCTTATGGAATACCACAAAGATTAGCACTGGGCCTGCACAGCTTTTAATTATTTATATTGTATAAATTAGAGCTGGGGAGCAGTTGGAGCAGAAAAAAAAACCTCCTTACCTGGCAAGCCAACTCTTCTTCCTCCAAACCAAGCATTTGCTCTGATTCATGACTACTCTCTCCTTTCTTTCTGCCTTTCAGACCTCTACTCTCCATCCTTAGCCAACCTTTCTTTTTCTCCCTTTTTATCTCCTTTTGCTCTAGGATTGTATTACATGATGCTATGCTCTGATATGGTCTGTAGATATTAAAACTCCACCAGTTTGTGAACTCAAAAGAAGGCACAGTCAAGGCTGTGCTAGCATTTTAACCTGTTCATTGCCAATCATTAGTGATATGCAATTAATTAGAGCCTTGCTGCCATAAGTCACTGTACCCTCCTATACAGGAAAATTTCTGTCCCCAAAATCCAAGAAGTCAGGTCTAGGCAGGAACTTCGCATCGCAGCTGATCTCTCTGTCCCAAGTGAATGACAAAGTCCAGACAGGAGTTTTACTGACCTGTGGCCTGGACAGACTAAAGAGCTATGCCCACCCACTCCAGTAGGCATGGAACTGGGGTCTGCTGTATTTGATGCCCAATCTACCAATGACCAACATTTTGGATAAGTGGGGTATCCAGGCTAAGTGGGACCAGACCCAGGAAGCAGGTCTGAAAATGGCCTTGCTATGCAAGGAATTCCTGGTGCAGCGACACCTGGGAGGTGACAGAAGACAAGCTCACTTTATGTCACCATCACTGCACTGCTGTTGATGCCAAGCTGGGCAAAAGGACATCACCACTTTCAAGGGGCAATTTTATTTCCAGTGCCACTGAAACCAGGGTTGGGGACCTGTTCTTTAATTAAAAGAAATAACAGGGAACTGGCTGACCCTTTGCTTTGCAGAGGTGGGACCTGTCCCACTTCAATGGGTCAGCTGGCTGAAGAAATTTAGGCTGAGCATGAGCCACCTGCAGAGCCTGACTTTTACCATTCACTCTCTTTCTCAGCGGAGGCACTATCACTATTCAGTGATGAAACCAACACAATCTGCAGCTTCAGAGGGTGAGAATGCAGTTTGGAGGAAAAGTCAGGAGCCACAAATTTTGCAGTGAAAAGGAATCATCTGAGCACTCATTTGACTGATCTTGCATTTTTCCAACAAAGCCTTTTTTTTTTTTTAAGAGCTGAACTAAAACACATGAGAAAAAGATACACAGCTTCAATTTACGGGCATATGAACTGCTTTCTTCAGATAAGACTAAAGAAATAAATGTTCAGCCTGGGAGTAACTCCATCATCTCCTACACAGTCACACCAAGTCTGAATGTGATTCACAGAACAGAAGAAAACAAACAAATTAACTCTGAAAAGGTCAAACAGCCGAAGAAAGTGAGAGGAGTGGAATGGGAAACCCAGTCAGTGGTTTCCCTCATGTCCTGAACTTCTCATAAGCCTGAACCCTGAACCCACAACGTAAGCACAGACATTTTTCATTACAACAGAGGTATTTCAAAGCATTGGGAACTTTGGCAGTTGAGCCTAATTCTGCCCATACAGCCCCCACCAGGAGCCAAAGGGGATCAGTTTCACTGCTAAGGTGGCTGACTTGGATCAAATGAGGACTGACATTTGGGGTTGCTTGTCCCTATGCTCTACAGCCACTCTTCCAGCAGCAAGGCAGGTAGAGAGTTGTGGTGTGCAAATGGATGTTCCCTTCAGACTGACTTTTCCTGGGAAAAGCAAATTCATTGAGGCAAAAGCTTTTCTGGCCACAGTACCTTCACATCCAATGAAATATTGGCACTTCCCCTCACAGGAATGAAGATTTCCATCCCAAACCAATGTGATATCCTTTCTCTGACAACAGCCAAAACTTAATGCCTCAGAGGAAAGCAATATACTGCCACAACACACCAGGCCAATCCTGCGTGGCTAAAAGGAGCAAAGGATTGGGCTAATTCCTTCCTGGCTTCCAGGAGGATCTCTCTGCTGATGCCTGAGATCTCATTACTTCCCTTTTCTCTTGCATGACTGCAAGCACATCTGCATCTGCACTTCACTGTGTTGCAAGCCACCACATTTCTGAAATTTCTGGTGCCTGCTCTCCATCCTGCATGCAATGCAAGCATATCCTCTGCTGCCATGACCAGCTGCACCAGCCCAACGCCTGTGTAATCACTGAGGGGGGAAACAGAGCATCCCATCTGTCTGTGTGGACACAGAGCAAACAAAAACCTTCATGGCTTTGTCTACTTGGACAACAACCACACCACCCCCAAGCCCCCAGGAGGGTTGTACTGCTGTCTCAGACTGTGATGCTCACTCTGTGCCATGCAGTCACAGGCCATAGCCAGGACTTACCTGTTTTTGTCTGTCACCTCCTGTTACCACGACTTCCTAAGAAACAGGACTGGTGTGATTAATTTCTGCTCTGCCATGTGTAATTTTTAACCCAGCTGGTTTCTTCCAACCAACTTCCCTAATGGGATAGCTGAACACTGACATTTGGGATTGTGTGTCTAAAATGGAATCCTACTCTTATAAGAGAAATGTGATTAGCCACCAGAGCATCTACATGAGACACCACGTGCCCTTTGAAGGGCCTCAGCCATGAGACAAGTTTCAGCAAGAACCTTCTGAGAAAGCAAAGTGGGCCAGATGTGAGCCAGAGCTCTGCAGGCACTTTGGTACCCACTATCCTGCCATGTCCCCTCCCAACACAGAGCAGAGCCACCTCTTAGAAGGAAGAAGGATGAGGCAGAGCACTGGAAGCAGCAATAACACCAGAGCATACCTAAACAGCATAAAAAAAGAGCCCTGCATGGGAAGGCATTCAACCTACCCTCCAGTGGCTCAGCCCCAGGGCTATGTAGAGGAAGGACAGAAAGCCTCCTTACAGTGAAGTCAAGCTGCAGTGGAAAAGCTTTGGCTAGGAAAGGAAAAATCTTTTGCGTGGAGGCTTAATTACACGCATGATGCATCCTTTCTGAGAACACTGAAGAGGGCAAAGTGTTTCCATTGAAACAATAACAGAAAGGGAAAGTTTCCATGACCCCGTTCTCAGGGTAAACAGAGGGATGGGTGGCAAGGGCTCAGACTCCATTGTTTGCCGACAACTTTGCTTTGTATTTCTGAAACCAACCAACCAAGGACCCGGAGGGCTGCCAGACTGCCTGAAAACCCCACCTTCTCATCCCTCCTCTTTTACAAAGTGCCTTTTTTTTTAACATTATTCCCTAAATGAACAGGCTTATGCAATCTCACTCATTCTCCATCTGCCCCACCCCTTAGCAGCTCTGAAACACATAGGCCCTCTCCACAGAGTTTGCTCAAAGGGAGGGGATCCCAAAGATAGGAAACTACTGTCAGACTTGTGAAAAGGATTTAGAGAGAGGATACAGTCTCTATTAGGGATCCCACAGAAGGGTGAGAGATGAACTCAGCCATATCAATCCACATACACCTGCACCCGCACTTACTACACTACATTTAGACTCTAAGGCCAGGCTGCCCAAGGGTCACAGCCTTGATCAAGGACTAGCAAGAGCTAAAATGCACCAAGCCAAAAATCAAACCACACTTCTCAGCATCTGAGGTGCTGCATCCCTCTGAGCCCAGACATTGTTGGGCTTGGAGATGCCTCCAGACTACCCTTGGGAACACAAGAAAGCTTTGCTGGAGTAAAGGAGCCAACAGAACCTCACAGGCAGAATATAAACTCAGTGCCAAAGAAGTCACAGCCTGTGAGACTTCATTTTGGGCATGCCAACTGTTCTGCTAGGGCTGTCACCATGTTCCCCATGGGGGATAGAAGGGGACCTAGGCCTCCTTACAAAGAGTCTGGCAAAAGCTGGTAGATGCATTTGGGTGGCCTCACTCTTTGAGAGGAGATCATCTCCAGCAGAGCAGAAGGAAAGGCATTACAAAGCTTCGTATGGGTGCTGTGCTCTGGGGTGTGTCCCTTGTACAAGTCCCTGAAGAGAAATAAGGACTCTTCACTGAATTTCTGACCTGGCCTCTAGGAGACAGTTCATGGAAATGTTCCTCACAGCTTGGTTTAGTGTTCTTGTACCTCGGGGCTGTGTCTGGTGGTCTCCATCTCTTTGATGGGATGACAGCTCCCCTCTCTTCCCAGAAGGAAGATACGATTATGCAATGTTTCCATCATCACAAAAGGGGAAAACGAGAAGCTGCCCCATGGATCTATGGCATGGCTGGACTCAGAGCCACTCGGCCAGAGGTCTTACACTGTTAGCAACAACTGCTTGCCAGCCCCTCCATGCCTCATTTTTCCAGCAGAGCCCTCTGAATCCTATTGCTCCTGCAGCTGCATGCTCAGACCCCAGCAACACTGGGATTGACACCAGTAGACTTGTTGCAGCCTCCCTAATTTTGCAAGACTGTTTCAGGCACTCTTGTTTCCCTGGGGGACATTATTGATGTGCCCAAACAGAAACACCAGCAGAGACCAAGTTTTTCAAGCTGCCACCCCCTGTTGCAGCAGTAAGAAATCAGATGAACAAGCCTTGACTTCAGGGAAGGGGCTGAGCCCATCAGCTGTCTCACACTGCCATGGGAGTGCAAAGCTGAGCAACCCTGCCCTTTTCTCAGCACCAGCTCAGGAATGGGTGCTGGGGGCACGAAGCATCTCTGTGGTTCAGAGAACCCAGCTTCCTGGCAAAGGGTACCCCCAGTTGGATGGCATCCCGATGTTTTCCCCACTCCTGCCTCTTTGCCAGCCAGACTCCATCTCCCTAGCTGTCACTTTATCTTGTGTCTCCTCATTCCCAGATGGGCTGAGGCTCCTCCATCCACTATCAGGCAGTGGAGCTCACCACTCCCCGTGTCTGCCGAAACATGCCCCATCACTGGGGGGTGGGCGAGTAAAGGTCTTTAGCTCTGTGCCAAGCACACACACCCTCCAACTCTGATTGTTTTCCCTTCAAGGTTGCCATGGCTCCAAGGAAAGCTCCCTGAGCCCACAGAGCAGCTACTGGCTCAGACAACACAGCTCCAGGGCCCTAAGCCCAGCTGTGGCTCTGTGCCCCAGCCCCTGCGCTCACACACATTTTCCACTTCACACAGATGCTGCTCAGCTAACCAGAGGCCAGGCTGCAGGAGTCAGCAAACCTCCAAAGGGGAGGCCAGGAAAGAAGGCGGCTCTGGGGCAGGTAGCCCCACTGGCCTGAGCATCCCTCTCAGCAAGGAGCAGCACTGCCTGCCCAGGTGCCTGCACAGGAGGCACGTCCCACTATCTTCCTGATGGTGTAATTTCAAGAACAAACCTCTATCTGCAGCCACTTCACCTCCCCACTCTTGCTGCAGAGCATTTACAGCATTTACTTTTCCTTCTCTTTACCTGGGAGAACTCTGCAACCTGGCTGAAACCCATCAGCCCAACAGGTACCTGGAACTGCAGGTACTTGTTGGCCTGTCTAAGATGGAGAAGACCATTTTTTGCTCCTGTTTCACCAAAGAGCTGTGTAAAGATTCAGAGCTTGGAGTTTTGCTTCTCTCCTGTGTCCTCAAAATATGGCACTGGAATTGAGGCTGAGGACAGAGGCTTCAGCTGGGACCCTTGGAAAGACTAACCATTAGCCTTCAAGTGCTGCTGTGGAGAAACACTGTCCACACTATTCTCCCAGAATCTGGGAAGATCTGTCATAATTATCCTACTTTACAGCATCAGTGACTCCACATTCTCTTACCTCCAAGGAAGGACCAGGTGAAACATCTTGCCTGTAAGTTTGACAGTGCTAGGACAGGTCTATGACACTGCTCTCAACAGATCTGTGTTTTCAGTGTGCTCCACAGCCTCCTCCAAAACAGGTAAAACGCAAAATCTGGTGTCTCCCCCAAAACCACTGAAACCTTTTATATACACATACTGCTGCCAAGTCCAGCCCAGGGTAGTCAAGACTGGTGTTAAGCAGCCCTTTAGCAGCTGGATTCACACCTCAGCTTTTCCTACCTGCATTGTTGTATCTTTCACAGTGGTTCATGCTCCAGCACAGCCATTGCTCGCAGCTAATTCAGCAAAGCCTGGGTTTCTCCGGGTAAGCACCTAACAACCTGGGCTCTACACTGAGACCTGAGAAGTGAATATACAGTGCCACCTGAATTACACTTCTTTGTGTGACCAAGGTCACATTTGAACTTAAACTCCCAAATAAACAATCCCTTCCCACAGCTTCTTTTGTGCTTCTTTTGGTTTATGTCCTTCACAAGAAGGGCTTCTTGGTGCCTCCAAGTGTCTACCCACAAGAATTCTCAAGCACAGAACTGCCATGAAAACAGGGTTCAGTCTGGTGCAAGGGGAAGATTCCTTTTGCTGGAGTTGGCTGAATGAACTACTTCAAATACAGGGAAGGCTGTGAATGCCCCCCACACCTCCATGCCATTTACCATGTGCCCTCTCCTCCACTCCAATGAGTGGAAAGTGTCCAAGTTTGCAGCTGCTTGAAGATGACTGGGTAAACATACAAGATACCCTCAAAAAAAAACCCAAAAAACAGCTAAGCAAATAAAATTTTGAAACATTATGTCATTTAGCCAGCACAGTCACAGTCTCAGTGTAAGCTCCAGCACAGGGCAACCAAAAATCCGGGAAGGAAAGCAGAGCTTGATCTCATCTGCAATTTCACAGAGCCTCTGACATTAACAGGAAAAATGAAATCCCCAGACAGGCGAGAGGTGAAAGTCCTGCATTGTTTTGTCCAGTGTTTGCTGAAGCCTCTAGGACAAAAAAATCCCACCATTTTGAGTCCTGATAGCAGACTTTTTTACAAGAGGTTGTTTTTTTCTTTATTGGGCTGAGCCCAGCAATGGGAAACACAATTCATGTTGATCTTAACCAGGAAGACCATTGAATGAGTTCCTGGCTTGCTGAAGGGCTGACACAGATCATAAAGGTGAACACAGGAACCTGTGTGCCTCACACTGAGACATGAAGCAGGAGAGTTCTGTTCACCTGGGGTTGTCATCAGGCCATGCTTCCCAATTCCCTCTTCTCACATCCTCTCCTTGCTCAGATGAGTGAGCTATTGTATGTGGGGTTACTGTAACTCAGCTTTCAGAAATGACATGAGCTACCTGTGCTACCCAGGACCTAGCCTGGTAAACAAGGAGTAAAGCAGCACAAAACCCAGGTTTCTGCCCTGGGTTAACTCACCTTGGTGCCCTCACCTAAGAGGTGCAGATAATCTGCAGTTACATCCCCCTCCTGATGTGCAAATGCAGCAAGGGGTTTACCTATTTTCTCAGCGATTCCTTATGGCTTATCACCATTGAAATGTCTGCTGTGTGTCTGGGCTCTCAGACATCCTCTGCAGTATGACCACATGGTGCTGCCCAGGGGATTTGGAGGCACCATTCCAAAGCAAATGCTCGCTTGGCTTCATAGCAGTATCTTTGCAAGATAAACCACACCGCTCCCTGCCTTCCCCATCCAAGAGCAGCCTTTATAATCAGAGCTTTTATTTTGCAAAGCAGAGCTGCACCCTGACCTCAGAGGGAAGGAAGAAGATGCTTTCTCTCTCCTGGAAGGAGGTCTGTTCCCGGTCTCAGTCTGGAATAGCACGGATGAGTTCAGCAGGGGCAGCATCCAGTGCTGAGAGGAATGATCCCTTTGACACAGCCCATTTGAGGTTTGGGGTGAGGAATAGTGGTGGGAAGGAATTAAACACCATAAAAATGTAAAAGGAGTGCTAAAGACACACACTGCCATTTAAATAGGTCGGCATGATTAAAACCTGATGTGTTGTAAGATCTTATGGGCATCTCATTAAAAACCTATTACTTAAAAAACACAGCTTAGATGGGAATGTTGTTAAAGGGCAACTTAAAATAAAACTGACCATCTGGTCCTCATTAGGCAATTGTCTATAACCACCATGTTATTATAAAATCCACTGTGTGCTCCACATCTGCTTATCTCTGCTCTGCCTGCCTGCCCCTAAAAGGGCAACGCTGGCTGAGACTGAGAGTCTGGAAGGAGCATGATCTGGGGGAGATGGAGGGGGTCTGTGCTGGTGTAGGATTTCTAGGTGATAGTGATCAGCTCTTCCCACATTACCGATCTGTCCATGTACCCCTTATTATTTTATTTATCCCCCTGCCTTCTATCCACCCCTGCATGGTATTTCTGTTGCAGTATCCACGTTTTTTGTCTGTCTCACAGTGTACAACACCCCGGGTTCTATCTCAACCCCACTTTCAGCTTTGGCCAGTGCCCACAGCCAATGTAAAGCACACTCAGTTAGTGAGCCCCGTTAGAACAGGGACTCCAGGCTCTTTAACCCCCACCCACAACAGCATGGTCCCAAGAGCCAGGCCCTATACTGCAGCCCCAGACCACCCACACTGCAAAAGCGTGGACTGGGTCAGCATCAGAAGAGGAACATGAAAGACAAGAACCCACCTCCAGTTAATGCTGACAAGACTGACAAGTTTCCAGGAGGTGTTGCACTCAGATGTGGTGTTTAGAGACCAAGCACGAACCCCGCCAGACATTCCTTGTCCCAAGGCAGCTCTGGTGGAAAAACATACCAAACCTGCATGCAGAACTATCAACATTTTTGTCAAAAATAGTACAGGAAATCCTTTTTTAACACAGGAAATCCTACAAGTATGCTAATACTTTCAATGCAGAAAACAAAAATAATCAACATGATCAAGGAAAAAAAAACCCCAAAATAGATATATATGACTAAACTTTGTGCTTGTTAGTGGCAGAGTTTAGGATGAAGGGGCTTTGTAGGAAGAGCTGCAGGAGTACCCAGCCAAGGAAGGTGTACACTGACAAGTGTCCACAGAGAAGTTTGTCCTCTGGACTGTGTCCAGGAGCAGGGCCACATGCTGATCACCAGGTACAACAACCCCAGAGGAGGCAACCAATGAATCAGTCCTGACTTCATACAAAGAATTCAGGAACAAATGCAAGGCAAAAGCTGAGCTACAATCCACACCAAAGGACTAATAAGGGTTACAAGTTACCTGGAGCACAAGTTCAATGTCTGTGCAGAAGGCAGGATCAGAAGCAAGACTACAGCCAAACACACTCACAACGCAGGAAAGGACTAAATACCATGGGACAAGCTGAAATTGGGCTCCTGGGGTGGGGCTGAGGGTGTGGGTAGAGGTCCCAGGAGAAGTTATTTAGGGAAATTAATGCTTTTTAGTACACTGAGGGACCTGCCAGAAGAGCTTCTGTATCAAGGAAGGCCAGAGGCCAGGTTGTTGTGAGTGGATGAGTGATTTCAGCAAAAGAGTAAAGCATTGAGTCTGTACTGGAACAACTCACAACATCATGTCCTTCATCTCAGTATAATCCCCAAGCACTCCAGCCAGACCTGTGAGAGACAACCACTTGCCTGCCCTGTCACTCGTGTACCCTGTCTGACCCTCCCCACAGGACCCAGCTCCTCGTGCTGAAGAGTGGGACCACACCTCCGTGGTGGAGTGCATGAGTCCATCCAGCATGCACAGAACCTAACCCATGGGGACTCCTCCTTTCATGGACCTTGGTCTCAGGAAGCACAGACAGGGCCATTCTGAATGTCTAAACCATCTTTCTAGACCCAAGGATGGGACTTTCTTCAAGAGGCAAGGTTCAGAGGAGCCATTTGCCAGACTCTTGGCATTTTCAATACAAAGCACAGGCAGTTCTGACCAGGAGGAACATGAAAGTAGTCCAGAGACATGGCCTGTGAGTTTGGAAGCCCCAGGATAACACTGCCTGCCAATCCCACCTGCAGTGGTGAAGAGGCAGGTTTCCAAGAGAGACCCAACACCACTGAAATGCTTTTGTCTTGCTTACAGAGAAGCAAGGGAAGGAAACAGACACTTGTCGAGTAGGAAACGACTGTAGGAACAACATCCTGACTCCATTCTTTTTTAAAGGGACTGGATGCACAAAACAGGGTTTGCTGGAGTTTTCATCTTGCCTCCCCAGGGAAGAAGTCAGTGATTTGCAGTTTGCTCTGAGTATTCACCCTGACACAGTGCTCTGTGTTTACCACCAAGGTACACCTCCTATCCCTGGGCTCTGGAGAGCAGGGTCAGATGCTGTTTCAGGAACATGGGGGCATGTGTGTGTGTGTGTGCTTGTTTGTTTGTTTGTTTGTTTGTCATCGGGATGTTGTGAAGGCTGCTTGGTTTGTTTGTTTGTTTCTTAAATCTCCCAGGGGAAGTTTCTGGCAGAAAGCACCTCCTGAGCAAGCTCGGATCAGGGTGTGCTTTGGCTGGGAACTGAGGAGATCTGCGTATGAAGAAACAAGAGGTGAAGAGGAGATGTATGAGGCCAGAGGGCTAAAGATTTGGCTTTGCTATGTAATGTGCTCATCAGGCAGGGACAAAAACAATTAGAAAATCAGAAACAAGCTTTGCCCACAACACAGCTCAAACATCAGCAAAAGCCATTGGAAATATTTTCATTTCAATTTTTTGCCACTATTGGGCCTCCTTGTGTGTTTTATGTGACAGGGGCTACTTTGGTTCCTATTGAGATCAGTGGCAAGCAGCCTACTTTAGGCTGGAACACTGTGAACCCCCTGCTTTGAGAGAGATTGAGAGATGTTAATGCAGTCTAATGTCTCAGAGATCTTGGACACAGCTTTCTCTTGGAGTTGCATCCAAGGCAATTAAAATTCCCTACAGGATCACCTGTCAGCCAACCTTACCTTTGCCACTTGTTGGACCATTTCTGCAGGGACTTTTCCCTCAAAGATACCCACAGAGCTCAGAAATACAGAGCTCAGCCTGATGGGGAAATCTCCAGGCAGAAGGGAGAGCCAGAGGGCTGGCTTACACTGTCACAACAGCCAGAGAAACATGCTCTGCAGCTGCTGAGCTATCACAAAGCCATAGGAGCTGTGGAGAGCTGCAGTTTTCAGGCTGGGTCTGCAATCCACCTCAGCTGACCATGTCATTTGTTTCAGAGTAGCTGGACATGTGGAAAATAGAGCTACCTTTCCTGTTCACTGTTTCCCTTGGGATGAACAAATATTGCACAGATCACTACAAAGAAATCTTTCTAACGAGATGCCAGGTCCCATCTGCTCTGGGAGAAATCACACTCCTGCATTCAAAAAATGCTGATGGAAGTAACAGATGATGTACTAATCCTTGGGGCTTTTAGACAGGTTGACTTAGGAAACCAGGCATGTGAGATCACATTGTCTTTTAGTCTGCCAACACATTTGTCTGGGTCCTTCCTAATAGCTTTTTAACTCACAGGTCAGTTTTAAGAAAATATAACATAAGTCTCCAAAATAGAAACTTTCTCTGATTTCTATGAAAATGACTGACCAAGTGGAAGAAAAAAAAAGAAAAGTATAGGTCTAATAAAAACACCTACTGCTGCATGAGCTGAACCCTTTACAAGGCTTCAAAGACTCCACAGAGATGCTCACCTTAAAGCTGCATTAGAAACAAAACTTCCTCAGTTTTCCCATTCACAAAATTATTTAGGACAACTTCAGGCTTCAGTTTTTCCATAAACAGGTGTCCTTGTCCCCTTTATCATACTGTTCAGGTCAGGACAGAGATGTCCTCACACAAGCACACTGGGGTGCTCATTGGTATAGATTGTGCTCTGGGTGGTGAGGAAGGACGCACAGGAAGTGAGTGGAAGCTGCAAACCCCAGTGCCCAAGGGATCAGCACTGATTTCTGCAGCTGGTGCTAACACAGGAACGCTGAAGCACAACTCTCCTGGTAGCACCTGGCACCGCCACATGCCTGGGGAGGTACCGGAGCACTGATGCCAAACAAAATTCTTTGCTTGTTTTTAAAACAGCCTCAGTCCTCTCCCATTCCCAACACCCCTCTTTTCACTGGTCACATCACTGGTTTGGAGGACAGGTGTCTGCAGTTTTCCCTGCAGAGGCTGATGCAAGAGGAGATCCCCCAGAGTTAGCTTGCAGCTGTACCCAGCGAGGACTGATCTCCTCGTCCCACCTGCTGCATCTCATCACACACCCGATACCCTTCATGTAGTAACGTCTGGAATGCCACCTCTGCTACCTTATCCTGGGCTTCCTTGCCCAGCTATGCCAGGCACAAAAAGCCTTTTCCTTCCCTGATCTCCTTCTGGACCTGGCACAAGTATCTGTAAAGAGAGGGGAGGATGGCGAGATACTTGTTTTCTTTTTCCTTTCCTTTGTTTTTTTTTGGTTGGTTTTGGTTTTTTTTGTTTCTTTGGGGTTTTTTTGTATCATCAGAAGATTTCAGTGGTGAAAGAAACTCAGTGTGTGCTGTGAGTGGTGAGTGTAGTGTAGGGTTAGCTGTGAACAGACGGCAAGTTGGGGTCACCGTCCCTGACCAGCTGGGAATTGCACATCTCCTATCATATTTATTGGTCACACATATTCTGTCACCTCCTCCTTCCTATCTACCCATTGTCCAGCTGCTGTCTCTCATCTTTTAGATCTCTGGGAGGACATGGAGATCCAATTAAGATGATTATAGCCATGTATGAGCCTTCAGCTGCCTCCTAACATACATATTTGTAATAGTATTTACATACTCATTTCCATTCAAAGGCATTGTCAAACTTGACTTCACATGTTATTATACATACGCAGAAAGTCAGAGATCTACTCAAGATTCAGCAGCCCAAGGGAAATGGATTGAAGTACAGATTCACACCACTGGCAGTGAGGTACCCTGAGATAGTCTGGGTCCATCCAGAGTGCCTGATGATGAGTGGATCACCCTGCAGATCCATTTCAGAAAACCCTCTGAACCTTTGTTAAGGTATTCTTGCAACATTATACATCAAAATCAGTTAAGTAAATTCCTAGAGCAACACAAGGAAAACACTCATTCAGCCTCTTATGAAAACTATAAATGAAGTAGAAAAGCATATTGCATATTATTTCCCTTTAGACCCAAACAATTAACAAAATGGGGAACATTTTATGATTGTTTGCATTTGAAAAATTGATGACACAAGTGCAATATATTCTTGATGATATCTTGTAAACATTTTTTGTCTGATTTTTTTTTAAACTCTAGTTTCCTTTAATAACAGTGATAACAGCGGCATCCCATTGTATTGCTGAAAATTCTCTAAGTTCCCTATGTTCCTGTGAATTTTGTTTCCAGAGAACCTTATACCTTTCTTTGCTTCTTTGCATGTTATATCCTCACTGCACAGGTAATTCAGAAGTTGTCTCAATTTTAACTTAGTTTCTCTATTCCATTCCTACAGAAAAGAAAAAATCATCTGGGTTTGGAGGTGCTTTGAACCTGGGCAGGCTTACCTGGCTGAGGTATTCATCAGAGCTCTGAAGTGACTGATCTGACAAAATCACAAAGGTGCTGATAGTCCATGTTTTCCCACGGTTGTTCCTGAAGGACAGACAAAATTCTTCTGAAATGAACACAAGAGATGGGGAAAAAATCATAGCAAAGAAAATGGTAGGAATTCACCTGCCAACATAATTACAAAGAAGTAGGGGTGACATGAGCTGCATCTTTCACTGTGATCAACATACCACCTAAAGCTGGAAGACTTTCCTCAAGGCAGCCAGTCTTCTGGCATACCCAAGTCCCCTCATGGCCAAGAAATGTAGACTGAACCTCTGAGGGCTGAGGAGCAAGACAGTTTCATGGGAAGTCTGCAGTCAGGAGATGCTAATAGCTGTCTAGGCAGGTATTCCACTCCATAGCTGGGAAAAAAATGAAGAGTGTGATGCTGAATCCAGGGCAACTCAGAGACATCTGGATTAAAATACACAGTGGTATTTACCTCTGGCTGTTTTCACAGCAAGATTTCACATCACCAATATAACCCAAAGACAGATGATGATAAACCTCCACCACTTCAAATGCCACCTCTTGTAATACATGCAAGAATCAAAGCAGGTGACCTTTTAAAAGCCACTGGAGCACCTCAGCCTGGATGTGCCTGAGCACTCGGGAGCCATGTGAGCATCCATAGGACAGATCCAGCAGCAGAAAGCTGCTTAAGAAAAGTGCAGCGATGAAATACGCTCAGGTGCATTGCAATCTGAAGGAAGAGTACCTGGAGGAAGAGACAAGCACTCTTCTTCCACACTTCTGAAGTGCACAAGTCCCTCAGCCTAGACCCAGCTTATTCTGGCAAGCTCCCTTCGGACATTGTGTGGGCATAAGGAGGTTAGTCAGCATTTGGCCATACATGAGCATACCCTGGAAATTCAGCTGTATAGGAGCAGCCAGAAGTTATCTGTGTCTTCTCTGCTTTTGCTGTGTGCAGAGAACCTGCTCGCTGTATCCCTGCAGCTTCCTCTCCCCATCCTGGAAGAGATGGAGGAGAAGGGGGAGATGTTTGTTTCTCCCAGTCATGCTTTGGAAGCTGTACTGTGCCCATGCACAGCACTCCCCTCCCCCTCTGCCAGCCCCTCCCCGGGGTTGCTCCTGGTGGCCACAATGAGAGGTTAGTCAGCCTATTTCAATTAGTGGCAAGCCGTGTGGCGTGACTCCAGGGCCTCCATATGTTCATAAGTATATGCAACCACACTTTCCTTGACGCATTCCTCATTCCAGGGAAAGGCCACATCTCCACAGCTTGCTGGCACAAGTCACACAGGCAACTGCAGCAGAGATGGGATAATAAATACGGGCTCACATATACACACACATATACGTAGGAAAACTTGGCACCCTCCCACCCTCTCCCGTGTTGACTGCCACATGGTCCCCATCAATTTTTGTCAGAGCCAGCAAGCCAGCCAACCGCTCGCAGATGCTGACAAGGCAATTTCAACAGCTGAGGGACTTCTCTGCTTTCCTCCCTCCTCCAACATGTAGCATTTCAGTTGGCTTTTTTTTTTTTTTTTTCTTTAAAGTCATCTGCTCCTGGGAGACACTCCCCAGCCCATGGCATTGCCATCTTCCTGGGTGCTCCTTGACTAGAGTGCTCCTCTCTGCATCTAAGGGTCAGCAGGTTCCATCTCACCCTGTGTGGAGATGGGGTCTAATGGCAAAGAGATCATCAGAATGTGCTATCTCCACTATCTCAAGTACCCCTGGAGGAGAGTAAAGATCTCCCAATCCAGTTGCTACCATTTCTCCCAATATTAGCTGCAGGAGTGCAGATTCTGTCTACTCCTCCTCCCTGAACACAGTTGCTACCTTCAAGGGCTTAGAGGGTTAAGGACACATTGCAGTGTGGTCCTCTTATAAGGAGCTTGTCCTTCTATGTCATGTTTTCAGGGCTTTCTGCAGGTGACCGGGAGTTTGTGTCTAGAGTCAAAGTCGGGCCTGAATTAATGAAGACCTCCAAAATTATATTTGACAAATTTCGATAAGTTTGCTAATACTTAATGACACAACACACACTAGCAATGGCCCCTAAGCTTAGGTAAAGGGCAGGAACTGTGCATGAGAGAACAGGACACAGAAGTACTTGGGTAAGGAAACAGAAAGTAGCGGTGGCAGAATGAGGCTTTCAATCTCAGTGAAATCCTGGTCCCACTGAAGCACTGGCCACATCCCTCATGGTTGCTCACTTCAGCCCTGTTCTGGGTGAAGCTCAAGAATGTCAGTCTGATGTCATGTAGGTTGCCATTTACAGTCCCATGAGAAGAGACATTTTTGCGTCCAGGGCCTGAAGGTTCTCATTCATCACCTTTGCAAACCCCTCATATCTGACTGTTCTTGCCCAGCTCAGTCCTACCCCAGGTCAGGAGAAGGGTCTGTCTTTGAAATGTGGTTCAACACAGGGATAAATCCCGTGGTCAGGCATTGTCATCCACCCAGCTCCTCTCAACACAGCTGCATTTTGCAGGCAGGAACACGGTGCTTGCTCAGATGCCCAGAAACATCTGTGCAGACAGTGAGATCAACAGGCACACACAGTGAGATGGGAAACAAAGGGAGAGCAGGACTGGGGGGGACAGGGAAATGACTGAAGTGAACCATTTCAGAAAGCAAAGTCCAGCAAGTCTTTACAGCTGGGTTGCACACGTGGGTCTGGCAAAACTATCCAGTTAGCACAGGGCACTCCTCTTCCTCCACCCCAGCCTTGCATCTGTAATGGACAGCACAATTGAAAACTCTCTCTCATTGCTTACTGTCAGGGCATGTCAGCCCTTGCCATGCAGTCAAGGAAACCACACTGCTCAAGCAGCCCCATTTTTCAGAGCTGGAGGCAGCTGAATCAAGGAGACGCTTGAGAAAATAATGAAGTTCAGTGGGCGGCTCAAGCCTAGATGGGGTCATGGATAGAGTCAGGGCAATTAGGAGGAAGTGCTCTGACCACAAGCACACACTGCCTGTCACATCCACCAAAAGACACATCTTCTGACATGAACAGGGATGTTATTAGCTGTTCAGACCCTGAAAACCATATAAAGTTGACAAACCTTTTCCAAACCACTATCCTGGGCACAAGATGCATCCTCAGAGGATTTCCCTATACCTATATTATCATGCTGCTCAATTCTATGCATTATGGTATTTCTATCCCTCTCAGAAACCCCAGGTGTTGATCACAGGTGATGACAGCAGAAGGGCAAGGATAGCCATCAGCTTGGAGCTTGAGACTACAAGCTTTGGGAATTGGGCTAGTCAGCCTGGTCTCACAGAGCAAGATATCACCATTTCCAAGGATGTACAAAGTGAAAGATGCTAAGGTGCTGGGATGAGCTGAGGCACTGTGAACCCTTGCAACACTGCATTTGGTTCAGTGCTCTGTCTGGGACTAGGGTGGGATGTAGAAGCTTGTCCATGGCAGGGAGAGGGACTACAACTGGAAAAGGAGCTGAAGAGTGAAAGCTGTGAAGACCATCAATCCACAGGACTTAGACAGCTTCCCCAAGCTCTCTGATGGACTGCCCACTGCAACTACGGCTGTCTCATCAAGCCAAAATCAGGTGTATCAGCTGTGATTTGAGATGGATGAGCAGGGCAGAGGAATCTGACAGGAATCTTGTCTCAGAGAGTCCTGGCAAGTGACCATGGGAAGTACTGTTTCATCTTGCAGCTGGCAATGAGATCCATGCTAGAATAAACTTATTGCTCCTACCACAGTTCAGCATTCCCAGTCCTCTTCCTGAGCATGGATTCTGCACTGGAAATGAAAGAGAGAGATCCCAGGTTAACCCAAAGAGTCTTCCAAGGAAGATAAAATGATGCTGGAACCTCTCCCCTGTGTCTCACTCTTGAGATGTTCTTTCTCATTCCTGCCTGCACATCTGGGAAGATCAGAAAAATAGCACAGGAAACTAGAGGAAGTTTTAAAGAAAACACAATTGTTTTCAGATTCAACCCAAATGTGTAGAGAACTGTGTCCCATATTTCCAGATGACCAGTGACTTCAAGAGCTCACTGCTGCCTCAATGCCTGGGGCAAATCCCCTTTGCGGCTCTGCAGGTCAACAGCAGAGACACAGGGTCCAAGAAAGCATGGATGTGGGAATTTTACTTCCATTGGTCCAAGTCTTTCTCCAATCAGAAATACTTGCATCCTTTTGGATCACAGCTGACAGCAACAAATAACGTCTGCAGGGAGGCAGGCAAAACCAGAAGGAATAATTTGATTTGTCAACTTTGTCAAACCGATCTAAGACTAATTGTCCCTATATCTGCCTAGGTCAGAGCTAAACTTCATCATCAGTTTGAAATCTTACTTACTGGCCATGCCTGGGTGTCTGGAGCCATCTGGAGAACAGGGACATGAAGACAGCTGGAAAGACATCCAAGCAGAGCTCAGGGAGAGATCTTGAGTTTCACTGTTGGTTGAATAAAATGAGCTGATTTTGCCAGTTGTCAGGCAGCAATCACAGGACTGAGGAACAACAGAATAAACCAAGTTCCTTCTGCAGCCAAGTTCAGTGACACCTCCACAAAGTTGACTTACACCGTCCATCACGATATCTGCTGATGTCCACGGGAAGGGGAGAGGGTGTAGCTCTCTGTCCCACCCTGGTTTATTTTTACAGCTGGAAAAGGAAGTGGTGAACCTGGACAAGAGGGTTGGAGACTTTTCTAAGACAGCTCACAAAAGCTGTGAAACGAGGCCCAGAGCTTAGAAGGCCCCAGATCCCCAGATCAGCAGCTTCAAATGTGTCACTGGCACTGAACCCAGAAGGGCCATATTCCCCATTAAGGAATTTCCCGGGTTCTGCCCATGCAGACAAATAAAATCTCCCAGCTAAGTACCTGTCTCCCACTGGTGTAGAAAGTTGAAAGAGATGCTCAGAACTCAGAAGCATCTCCAGCCATCCTGGAACTTCAGGGGGTAAAGGCAGGACACAGGGACAGGGAGACCTGTGACATGCAAAGCTTTTGCCTTCACTGACAAAAGACTTTTGGAAAATACCCAACCAAGCAAAGACGACTGAGCTGATTTACATCAGATGAAGATGGGTGTCTTGAAAATCAGTTCCAGGTGAGCTGTGTGGAGCTGCCCGAAAGCTGTTTGCCAGTTTCTCTCTCCCCATTCCCTGTTGCCAAAATACATTGAGCTGAAGATTCACAGGCAGCACAGAATGGTTCCCTCAGGAGGAGTCATTCCACACATGCCTTCCCAATAAGCAGAATGGCAGTGTTTAGAAACCAAATTGGTCATTGCTGGCAATTGTAGAAACAGACAAAAATAGCAGAAAAAAATTTCACAATTTCCTGCATATTTTTCCTGATTGTTCCACAAAAAATGTTGGGTTATCCAAAAGAGAAGAATGGCTTAAACAAGCAAAACATCAGTAATCACCTGCTTTGCTAAGTGTTTGTAAATAACATAAACTGTTTTTCTTAGCCAAATGTCATTCCTTTCCACAACCATCACCCCCTTCTCCCAGTTACTCACTGTGACTAATGGGAGGGGAAAGAGATTGTTGTCCTTTTTTCTCCCCAGTGGATTTTAATTAAAAAACTTTCATTTTAGTTGGAACGCAGTCTCCTCGCCTGCTCTTTGCCCCCCAGGATGGGTGACACCATCCTGTCTGTGGCACGAAATCCTTTGGCTCTGTTCACTTAAACACTCAGCAGTAGAAAACAGTATCTAAGTCTCCACTGGCAAACTGGGAGTGGTGAGAGTGGACCTCTAATTTTATAACACTTCTCCAAGATGGCCAAGGTTCCTCAGCATGTTCTTCATCAAATTCTCAGTTCTGCTAATTAAGCTATCAATTTCGTGTTGGAGGGGACAACTGTTTATGTTTTTGGGGCTTTTTTCTGGGCTGTAGATCTTGCCAGTAGAGCCTTCAGAATAAGAAAAGAAAAACCCTCTGACTCGCTGCCCAGAAACTCAATCCCAAAAGCCTCCTCCCAACCTCTGTTTACGAAATTAGAAGCTTTCTTTGTCCTAACCATTTTCCTGTTACAATAATATTCTTCATTTTCTATCTGACTTCTTTTTTGTGCATGGAAAATATGATTTCATTGTGAAAGGACTTCTTATGAATCAATACAGCAAAGAGAACACAGAGATGTTTGCAGTAAGCCACTCTCAAAGTAGAGACACATAGAAAATTAGTTACAAGGAAAAGTAGATAATCCCAAGCCATTTCCAGATGGAAGGAGGTTATATTTTCCATACAGTGTATCTGTTTTTTGTGTCACAAAACATGCTGGTATTTATTTAATGTATTTTTTCTTTGTACTGTGGAGTTATGATTACATGAAATGAGTTTCCAAAAATGACAAACATTGGCCTGGTTTAGGTAACAAATGGAAGAATTGAGATATTGAGTTCAAACCAGCTATGGCTCAGCCCCTGTGGAAGTTAAGAGCCAAGTCCAGCAGCAGAATGTTGTATTCCATCCCCTGAGATGCCCTCCACTGCTGGGAGAGTAATGACAAGGGGAGAGGTCCCGTTTGCCAGTGCTTTGCAGTTTTTTTACCCACTTCCCTGTGGCTAGCAGGGATGATATTTGGAGCTAGGCTGGCTTCTCCCCTTCTGTGGAGTGCACCGTGTCATCACCATCTCTTTGGAGAAGGTTTGGCAGGACTGAACTCCTGGCAACTTGAGGAAGCCGCTGGATCAGTGACTCCTTGGAAGCACTGGTCAGGGATCAGCCTGTCTGAGCCACACATCAAACTGGGTGTTAGGTACCAAGGTATTCTCCTAAAAGAGAGACACCTGAGAGCCATTTAGAGAGGGAATCGTGGCTGAGGGAGACTGAGTCACATCCTCCCAGTGGTTCACCCATGCAGTGACCTGAAACTTAAGTCAGGCAAATAAGGGAACTACATCCCCCTTCCAAAAACTCCCTGAGACCTGAAAATCTGGTGAAAAAACATGGAACCATGGTTCATCAACACTGCTGGAGTATAGCATCCTGCAAGGCAACTGAGAAACCTGTGACTCTAGTAGATACAACTCAGACATGCAACCAATCAAGCAGCCTGTGAAGAAACAGAAGTAAAACCAGACTTCTTTAAACTGAGTCTAGCTGTGGGCAGACAGTACAGGAAAGCTCCTGTGCAGACAGCTGGGGGTAAAATGTTCTATAAAGGGGAGAGAGATCTTGAATTTTAAAATCTGGTGAGGAAGACCGTTGTGGTGTTCACATAAACAAAGCAGTATGGGTCTAGGCTGCCTATGACAGCTACCCATCTCCATCCTTGTTGGAAGGTGGCTGGGTGCTGGCCAAAGAGCCACTTGAACTCTTGCTGGTGTTTTCTGCTTCATTGTACTTAAATTTCTGGCTCCAACAAAACAGTGCAGCTCTGCTGGTCATGGTTTACACGTTATTTAGATAAAGTATCAATAAAAAGAGCTGGGGTCACATGAGCCAGCTAGACAGGAGGATGAGGAGGGTGCTACAAAAGATGGTTTCAGGCAGTAGTTGATAATAGCAAAGCTCCCCTCCTTCATTATCCAGTTAAAGCAACATTCACTGAAAACTTGTTGCTGGCTGTTCACAGTTTTGCTGAACTGGAGAAGGACTGCCAATAACACATACAGATGCTCCATGGATGCACAGAACTGAGCAAAGGAGGAGATGGATCTTCATTAGTGCCCCTGGCTGTTCCCCTGCTCAGAATTCCTAATCCTAATTGCACTGACAGGGGGTGGGACCCAGACCTGGTGGTTATAAGAGTTTCATGCTGAGGGAAAGGTGCTGAGAGCATGACCAGGTCACTGAGCAATGGAGGAGCACACCCTTTTCCCTGAGGACGTGGGCAATTGTCTTTGCCTTTTCCAAAGGCTGGTGCTGCCTCTGAGGCTGATAGAGCTTTGTGTGACCAGCTGCCTGCTTTTTTTCTTTCTTTCTTTCTTTTTTCCTTCTTTTTTTTTTTCTTTTTCTTTTTCTTTTTTTCTTTTTTCTTTTTTCTTTTTTCTTTTTTCTTTTTTCTTTTTTCTTTTTCTTTTTCTTTTTCTTTTTCTTTTTCTTTTTCTTTTTCTTTTTCTTTTTCTTTTTCTTTTTCTTTTTTTTTTCCCCCAGGAAAAGCTGGCACTCTGGCTATTCCAACCCTCTCCTGCCCTGAAAGACCTGACATTTTTTTCCAGTGTGTGTCAAGTACACCGATCTATAAGAGGAGCAGCACCAAGCCTGGAAAGCTGGCCCCGGGCCGGAAGAAATGCCTGCAGGAGAGGAAGTGTTTGTCCCATCCACACGCACACACACAGAGCTCCATTAGCCGAGCTGTTTGCACTCATCTTCGGATTGCTGCTCCCGTCTCCTGCTTCCAGCCATCCCATCGGTGGGGACCGGCCGACCTCTAGTGGTGCGGACCCACAGTGCTGGCAGGGAGCAGCAGGGAAGGAGCCTCCATTCAGAGCACAGCACCTTCTGTGTGCGTGGGTTCCGTCCCTGAACTATAAAAAGTCCCATAGAACCAGAGAAACAAAAAAAGGGTGGGAGAGCATCTGGGGAGACCAGAGGAAAGCAGCCACAAAAGCTCCGATTTCCAGCACCACCTTGGGACTTGCATAACCAAACCCTTCAGCATCTCCACCGCAGATGTTCCCCAAGGAGTAGGGGCTCTGAGAGGACATTGGATAAAAGAAAGTTGAGACAGAGAGCAGAAATGGGACAGCAGGATGCTGACCTCGGAGGGGGCTTGTGAGGCCAGGAGGACTGTGTTTAGGGTCCCTGAATTCACACCCCACGCTCTGTACAGTCATTTTTCCTTCCCTCGTGCAGCAGTTTCTGACTTGCCTGAAGAGGGGGTGTCTCCCCAGCTCTCAGCAGTGTGAAGAGGAGGGAAGCCAGGAATGAGCTCCAGAGCTCTGAGAAACCTCACAGCCAAGCATTTTCTCCTGTCTGGAAGGTATTTAGGATCTCCCTCTGAGAGAGGCTGAGCCTGGAGCTGGGGGTCCTTGGGAATGAAGGACGGCCATTGCTTGGCTGAGGCAGAGGGCAGCCTGACGGGGCAAGGCTGAGCTTTCTCTCACGTGGAAGTGTGAGCTATAAAGATGTGTGAAACCCTATCTCCAGTGCTATCCATATCAAAGATTTCAAGGGGGCTGCTTTAAAATAGGACCTTGGCAGAGGTTCCTGCTTCTCCTCACGTCTTACTGAGCGGCACTCGGCCAAAATGTCAGCTTGGCTGCTCCACACGTCCCAGACATCCCAGGCATGTCCTACAAACCTTTCCGGTGCTCCCAGGGAGATCACTGCCTCCACAAACAGCCTCTTCTCACAGCTGTGGAGGGTCCCAGTGGCCCCTGAGCACCATTTCCCCAGCTGAGGAGCAAGAGGAGCGTCTTCCCTGGAGTGCCAGAAACAAGGGCTGGGAACATACGTTAAAAGGTCTCTAAAAACGCCATTAAGGAAATTGTGCAGAGGGACTTGCTTTTTCCCTCCCACCCTGAGTGAGCACAAGTGAGGCATCTCCTAGGGAGCCCCCAAAGTACCACAGTGAAACCCTGGAGGGACCATAGAGACCCCCCTCATGTCCTGACATCAATCCAAGCCATCTCAAAGGGAGAATAACCATAACGATTTTCTCCCATTCCACCCAGGCTTTCCTCCTTGTTTTTGCCCTTTTCAACCAAGTGCACTTGCAAAATCCAAGCCCAGAGAGGGAGCCCACAAGAGCAGAAGCCTTTCAAGATTACCCTGAGGCTAGTGGGTGAGTGTTTTCCCCCTGCTCTCCCAGCTGGAGGAACAGGCAAGATTAATTCAACAAAGATACCCAGCAGCACTGGAAAAACTCAGATCTCAGCAAAGCCAAAGGCATTCGCTTAGCATCTCCTATTAGGAGAGTGCTCTCACCCAGCCACCCCACAGACAGCCAAGACAAGGAGGTGCCTCAGCAATAAACCACTTTTCTCTCCCCGCTCCCCAGCCCTCTCAAGTGAGTGCAGTGCATCCCAGTAGAGCTGCACTATGCCAGGGCCGAGGTCTCTGCTGCACTCCACTTTGATTCAACACAATCTCCCCTCCCACATGCTGTTTTCATTAGAGCCTGGATCTTCTGGCAAGGGCACTATGCAGAGTCATGAGAAGCTGCTCACTGGTGGCTTGTTTCATCCAGTTGTTAGAGGCTTAAAACAATGAGCTTGCAAATATTTCATTCCTCCCCCGCACTCTTGCTTGCTTCTTCCCCTCTTTCTTTTCCTTCTTTCTCTCTCTTTTTTTTTTTTTTTTTTTTTTTTTGAGGAGGAGGAGACAGAGGAGAGGTACATAGGAGATAGCACTGGATCTTGGGGTCAGGAGGGATGAGGGAAAAGAGATCAGGAGGGTCTTTCTTTCCTGTTGTGAATACACATGCCTGTGAGCACACTTGTGTGTGTTTCACACCTGCCCTCTCAGAGCGCTCTCCCTGCTGTCCAGCACCATCACAAACTGCACACATTTGTTGCCCTGACACAGGCAGGAAAGCTCAGAGCAGAACCCCTTGTCACCACCACTAGGAAGATGCCCCATGCTAAAGCCACACAGCTGTCACAGTGTCATCAGGACAGAGGCACATTCCTCTGCACTTTCACTGTGGCAGGCCCAGACATGGAGAGGAGGGAGCCTGGAATCCAAAAGGATAACCCCCATTTTGGGACTAAACACTCTCTTCCCTGCCTTCAACTGGGAAATTTCTGCTGGGACCAGCTGTCATTAAGACATGTTGATTCCCCAAGCCCCAGGTGATGAGATGTGTGAGGAAGGCTTGGTTTTGACTGGAGATGAATTTCATGCCTGTTTCTGCCTGAGCTCTATGTCAGGATGGAGGTTAAAGCAATGAAACAGGGCAAATGTGGGGAGGCAGCCAAGAGGCAAGAGGGTGTGACTCACCCTGTGACTATCGAGGCATGAGGAGGCAGAGGACAGTTCCAAGAACTTGTGGGTACAGCCAGCTAGAGGCCACCAGTGAGGTAGTTTGAAGCAGACATGAAGCAGAGCATAAGCAAGATGATAAATGAAGAACCACTGAGCATGTCAGAAAAAAACCCTTGCCCTGTGCTGGGGCACAGAGGTTGTGAACAAGTTGTTTCACATCCCTTCATGACTCACATTGCTTTCTTTAGCCTGGCTGCAGCATGTTGGGACTGCCTGGACTCTTGTTTATCACTCCTTCGTGTCTGACTAAAACTGCCAACACAAGGGGCATCCAAAGAAGGGCAATGGCATAAAATCATAGAATCATTTAGGTTGGATCCCAAATGATCCTAAGACCATAAGATCCTTAGATCATTGAGTCCACTCATTAACCCAGAACTGCCAGGTCCACAACATAACCATGTCCCTAAGTGCGACATCTACACGTCTTTTAAATATCTCACTGGATGGTGAGACCACCAACCACTGCCCTGGGTTGCCTATTCCAATGCCTGACCACCCTTTTGGTGAGGAAATTTTGCCCAATATCAAAGCAAAACCTCCTCTGGTGCAACTTGAAGCCATTTCCTCTTGTTCTATCACTTGTCACTGGGGAGGAGACTGTTCCCCACCTGGCCACAGCTTCCTTTCAGGTAGCTGTAGAGAGTGATAAGGTCCTTCCTGAGCCTCCTTTTTTTCCAGGCTAAACAGTCCCAGCTCCCTCAGCTGCCCCTCGTAAGACTTGTGCTCCAGACTTGTCACCAGCTTCATTGCCCTTCTCTGGGCATGTCATTGGACATGGTGAGCATCAACTAATCAGGGAGAAGAGACCTGACCAGTGTTGCTTTGACTCATCTGAGCTTTTGAATTAGTCTGCCTGCCTAATTTGCTTGGACTCCGTGGTCCTGTGGGAGCCAAGGCTGCACGGTACTGCTGTGGGGCAGTAAGAGCTGCTGGCCCTGAAGCCCTATGCAGGGACATCTTTGGGCTGCACTCATGTAAAAGACAAGCAGGCTCTGGCAGAGGCTGTGCAAAGCACTGGAGTGTGGGACCAGCAGTGCTGGGGGTGCTCTGTGCCCAGCTCAGGTTGCCCTGACTGCACTCCCATGCTGCAGCCACCAGGCTGCCTCCCAACCCTTTTATCTCCAGGAAGAACAAACCCAGCTGCCTCTGAGCATCTCCCCATCTCAGGACATCTCCTTATCTCATCTGTACAAACCCAGGTGTCCACTGCAGAGCAGCAGGAACACGATTCAGAGCTGTGCTCAGGAAAGAAGCCACAGAAGAAGCTGGCTGCAGGCGAGGAGACATCCCCTCCGGCCCAGCCAGCTTTGGGCTTGCAGCCGTCCAAGGCCTCCATCACTCGGAGACACATCCCTGTAGATGGAGCCAGAACCTCACAAAGCAGAAGGACAGCCCAGTCCTACCAATTACCCTTCTCCAATCGCTCTGCTCTGACTAGCCCAGCCCCTCTCCTCCCTCCCTCCCTCCAACACATCCAGCGTTTTGTCTCCCCTCCCTCTCCAAATCAACCATTCCGAAGTGTCACATTGTCTCTCTTTATTCCATATTAAAGCCACATTCCTTTCTGGTCTTTTCCTGTCCGCCACAACCATGGACAGTGGGTAATTCCTGCACCACAGGCTGCATGTTGATACCCTTCTCTGAGCAATAGCATCCTCCTGGGATGACAATGAAGCCCCCAGAGTCATTTCTGGAGTCTCTTTTCTTGCCACCTTTTCTCATGCTGGACTTGGCCAGGCCCTGTTGGTTTGGATGGCAGCACTCCTCCCGGTCTGGTGCTGCTCAGCCCCAGTCTGTGTGTCCATAGGAGCCCCAGACAGTTGGGCAAGGGGCCCTTTGCCTTTCTATCAATGGGTCTGTGTCCCCCTTGCATACAGTGGCTGGGCCACCCAGGGAAGCAGCAACTCAGCAGCAGCATCCTGGACACCACAGCAGGGTTTGCAGCCCACAGGGAGACACTTCTGTTCCCAAAGGCATAGCATGAGCACAGGTAACACTAGCCCCAGGGTGGCTTTTGCCCACATCAGGTCTGTTCCACCCTTCCCACCCTGTGGAATTTGTCTGGTTCCTGGCCTTTGTCCAGACATGATCCTCAGGAAAAGCCATGTTGTATCATACTTTCTCGTTTCCCTTGGGGACAATTCTGAGGGGTACCCAGCACTGCTGAGAAGCCTGGGAAAGAATCAAAGAGGTGAAAGGAGATGAAACTGTCCCCACCACCATGACCCTAGTTTTTTCCAGATCTGAGGGTTGCTTATAGTTTTGTCAACCAAAAATAGTGAGGGGAGAGGGGAGCAAACCCACCACCAGGGTTTCTCAACCCAGGGTTTCCTGACTGCCCGACACCATACCCACCCTTTCCTCCTGAAACAGCAGGCAGAAAGGAAAGAGAAACTTTGCCGCTTTCACAGCCCCACAAGAAACACTCCCTGAATAGCCCTGGGTCCCCAGAGCTGGGGCTGAAATGAGAAACAAACACTGATTTAGGAACCTGAAGGTGAGGACTTGATAGATGAGGGGAGATGCAATGGGGGCAAGGTCTCCCAGCATGGAGCTGGTGGAACCTGCCTTTCCCAATGGTCACACCAAAACCACAAGCCTGGCTTGGGTACAGCAGCAAGTTGCAAAGAGAGAGACCCTGAAAAGCCTGTGCTGTCAGAGCTGGCGAGGGGAAATGGGTGGCAGATAAGAACATGTTGAGGAAAAACACAAACCAGAAGTTCCGGAGGAATTTTGGAAAGGAAATGGGGAATTAACTGCAGAAAAGGCGGTGGAGGGGGGGGAATGAGAGGCATTTTATGGCTTGCAACAAATAGCCTGTGTGTGCCACCTCGCCAGGCACTCACTGCCTCTCCTCCCTGCCCAGGGATTCTCAGCAGTGACCATCCCAGCCAGGCAGGAACAGCAGAAATGGGCAAGTGGCTGGTGCTGGGTCCTGGGGAGTTGATTCCAGCAGGAATCAGGGAAGAAACAAAACTAAGAGAACCTGGCAAGAAAATACCATCCCTGCAGTGTCAGAAAGGGCGAGGAGGCTGCAGGTCCCATCTTGCTTGCGGGAAGACGAGGGACAACTGAGGCCAAGGCTGGCAGATGCCAGGAACCTCACAGGGCCCCGTGGTGCAGCCTGGCTTGGGGGGCACTTGGTCGCTTGGGTGCCCACCCACAGCCCCACAGCTATTT